>CM074439.1:7417059-7779559 GCA_037101425.1 Elopichthys bambusa
TGTTGTTGCATGGCAGTGCAGACAAGAAGTACTTAATCCGTTATGCAATAAACAATTATATATAAACTGTGCACTTGTATCTTAGTATTGTATACAAGAACTAAATCCATTGTGCACTGAAGTATCACATGCATGCTTAACTTATTCTGTTAGGCACTGCGTTATATAGACTGTGTTGCATACAAGAACTAACTCCTTTTATTGTGCAATGAAGAACAACACATAAGTACTGTTTTATTTCATTGCACTGCATAACTTGTTCCGTTGTGCATGGAAGAGAAATAACATTGCCTATGTATTTTTCCATTGCATTTGCATGCAAAGACCAATCGTTGTGTAAGACACGAAGAGATGACACGTCTTTGTTGCCTTCCAATGCATACAAGAAGTACTTAATCCGTTATGCAATAAACAATTACATATACACTGTGCACTTGTTTTTTTGTACTGTATACAAGAACTAACATTGTGCACTGAAGACTTATCACATGCATACTCAACTTATTCTGTCAGGCACTGCGTTGTATAGACTGTGTTGCTACAAGAACAAACTCTTTCTATTGTGCATTGAAGAATAACACATAAGAAATGTTGAACTTCATTGCACTGCATAGGACCTAACTTGATCCGTTGTGCATGCAAGAGAAATAACATTGCATTTATGTATTGTTCCATTGCATTGCATGCAAAGATCAATCGTTGTGCATTGAAGAGATGACACATATGTGTTTTTGCATTGCAATGCATACAAGAAGTACTTTAATCCGTTATGCAATAAACAATTATATATAAACTGTGCACTTGTTTCTTTGCATTGCATACAAGAACTAAATCCATTGTGCACTGAAGACTATCACATGCATACTTAACTTATTCTTTTATGCACTGCGTTGTATACACTGCGTTCCATACAAGAACTAACTCTTTCTATTGTGCGTTGAAAAATAACACATAAGTAATGTTGTATTTCATTGCACTACGTTGCTTGAAAGAACTAACTGTTTCACATTGCACTGAATAAGACCTAACTTGTTCCGTTGTACTTGGAAGAACATATTGCATTGCATATATATTGGTGCATTGCATTGCATGAAAGAGCCAATCTAATCCGTTGTGCATTATATGGATGACACATATGTGCTGTGCAGTGTATTGCAAACGTCTTTGACGTATTTCCGTTGTGCATTTTAGAGATATATATGTGTTGTTGCATTTGCAATGCATACAAGAACTACTTAATCCGTTATGCAATGAACAATTACATATAAACTGTGCATTGATCCGTTGTGCATGCAAGAGAAACTGTGCACTTGTTTCTTAGTATTGTATACAAGAACTAAATCCATTGTGCACTGAAGTATCACATGCATACTTATCTTATTCTGTTAGGCACTGCGCTATATAGACTGCGTTGCATACAAGAACTAAGTCTTTTTATTGTGCATTGAAGAACAAATAAATAATGTTTTATTTCATTGCACCGCATAACTTGTTCCGTTTTGCATGGAAGAGAATTAACATTGCATATGTATTTTTCCTTTGCATTGCATGCAAATGCAATGGAAAGTTCTCTACAAGAACTTCTAGAATCAATGTGCACTGAAGACTGCGTTGTATGCACTGCGTTGCATACAATATCTAACTCTTTCTGTTGTGCGTTGAAGAATAACACATAAGTAATATTGTATTTCATTGCACTGCATAAGACCTAACTTATTCCTTTGTGCATTGAAGAGAAATAACTTTGCATATGTATCATTGCATAGCATGAATGACCTAACCTATTCTGTTTTGCATTGACGAGATATCGCATGACGTGTTATGGCATTGCATTGTGTGCTTAACTTATTCAATTAACTTAACTTATTCATGCATTAAAAGAGATAACACATAGCCGTTGTGTATTGAAGAGATAACCATTACTTATGTGCTGTTATTTCATTGGATACACGACAAAGACCTGATATATTAACTATATATGCTCTGTTTAATTGCATTGCTTGCCAGAACTTAATACTTAGTGCTGTGCAATGTATTGCAAACGAGATCTGACTTATTTCCGTTGTGCACTTTAGAGATATATATGTGTTGGTGCATTTGCAATACATACAAGAACTACTTAGTCAAGTTATGCAATAAACAATTGCATATAAACTGTGCACTTATTTCTTTGCATTGTATATATGAGAACTAAATGCATTGTGCACTGACAACATATCACATGCATACTTATTCTGTTATGCATTGCGTGGCATGCAAGAACTATCTCTTTCTATTGTGCGTTGAGGAATAACACAGGAGTAATGTACTTCACTGCACTGCATAAGACCTAACTTGTTCTGTTGTGCATGGAAGAGAAATAACATTGCATATGTATTGTTCCATTGCAGGAAACAGCTAATCTAATCCGGTGTGCATGAAAAAGATGTCACAATTTATGTGCTATAATTTCATTGCATACACGACAAAGACCTGACATATAAACTTCTGCACCGAAAAATAACAGGACATATTTTCTGTTTCATTGCATTCCTTGCCAGAACTAACATAACCCGCTCCGCATATGTGCTGTTGCATTGCCCACACTTTATAACGTCATCTGTTCTGCCCTGAAGTGCTAGCACATAACACACTTGTTGTTGCACTGTGCACTTGTTTCACATTGCACTGGATAAGACCTAACTTGTTCCGTTGTACTTGGAAGAGAAATAACATAGCATATGTATTTTTGCATTGCTTTGCATGAAAGAACCAACCAATCTAATCCGTTGTGCATTGAAGGGATGACACATATGTGCTGTGCAATGTATAGCAAACGAGATCTGACTTATTCCGTCTGACATAGGTAGTACTTCATTGCACTGCATAAGACCTAACTTGTTCCGTTGTACATGCAAGAGAAATAACATGTATATGTATTGTTCCATTGCATTGCATGCAAAGATCAATCGTTGTGCACTGAAGAGATGACACGTGTTTTTGCATTGCAGTGCATACAAGAACTACATAATCCGTTATGCAATTAACAATTACATATAAACTGGGCACTTGTTTCTTAGTATTGTATACAAGAACTAAATCCATTGTGCACTGAAGTATCACATGCAAACTTAACTTATTCTGTTAGGCACTGCGTTATATAGACTGCGTTGCATACAAGAACTAAATCTTTTTATTGTGCATTGAAGAACAACACATAAGTAATATTTTATTTCATTGCACTACATAAATTGTTCCGTTGTGCATGCAAGAGAAATAACATTGCATATGTATTGTTCCATTGCATTGCATGCAAAGATCAATCCTTGTGCACTGAAGAGATGACATGTGTTGTTGCATTGCAGTGCATACAAGAACTACATAATCCGTTATGCAATAAACAATTAAATATAAACTGGGCACTTGTTTCTTTGCAATTGAATACAAGAACTAAATCTATTGTGCCCTGAAGACATATCACATGGATACTTAACTTATTCTATTAGGCACTGCGTTGTATGCACTGCGTTGTAAACAAGCACTAACTCTTTCTATTGTGTATTGAAGAACAACACATAAGTAATGTTGTATTTCATTGCATTGAATAAGACCTAACTTGTTCTGTTGTGCATGCAAAAGAAACAACACTGCATATGTATTGTTCTTCTGCATTGCATGCAAAGATCAGTCGTTGTACATTAAAGAGATGACACATATTTGTTGTTGCATTGCAATGCATACAAGAAGTACTTAATCCATTATGCAATAAACAATTATATATAAACTGTGCACTTGTTTCTTGTATTGTATACAAGAACTAAATTCATTTTGCACTGAAGACTATCACAGGCATACTTAACTTATTCTATTATGCAATGCGTTGCATGCAAGAACTAACTCTATCTATTATGCGTTGAAGAATAACACATAATTAATGTTGTACTTCATTGCACTGCATAAGACCTATGCAATGCGTTGCATACAAGAACTAACTCTAACTATTGTGCGTTGAAGAATAACACATAAGTATTGTTGTACCTTATTGTACTGCATATGACCTAACTTGTTTCTTTGTGCATGGAAGAGATTTAACATTGAATATGTATTGTTCCATTGCATTGCATGCAAAGATCAATCGTTGTGCATTGAAGAGATGACATATATGTGTTGTTGCATGGCAGTGCAGACAAGAAGTACTTAATCCGTTATGCAATAAACAATTATATATAAACTGTGCACTTGTATCTTAGTATTGTATACAAGAACTAAATCCATTGTGCACTGAAGTATCACATGCATGCTTAACTTATTCTGTTAGGCACTGCGTTATATAGACTGTGTTGCATACAAGAACTAACTCCTTTTATTGTGCAATGAAGAACAACACATAAGTACTGTTTTATATCATTGCACTGCATAACTTGTTCCGTTGTGCATGGAAGAGAAATAACATTGCCTATGTATTTTTCCATTGCATTTGCATGCAAAGACCAATCGTTGTGTAAGACACGAAGAGATGACACGTCTTTGTTGCCTTCCAATGCATACAAGAAGTACTTAATCCGTTATGCAATAAACAATTACATATACACTGTGCACTTGTTTTTTTGTACTGTATACAAGAACTAACATTGTGCACTGAAGACTTATCACATGCATACTCAACTTATTCTGTCAGGCACTGCGTTGTATAGACTGTGTTGCTACAAGAACAAACTCTTTCTATTGTGCATTGAAGAATAACACATAAGAAATGTTGAACTTCATTGCACTGCATAGGACCTAACTTGATCCGTTGTGCATGCAAGAGAAATAACATTGCATTTATGTATTGTTCCATTGCATTGCATGCAAAGATCAATCGTTGTGCATTGAAGAGATGACACATATGTGTTTTTGCATTGCAATGCATACAAGAAGTACTTTAATCCGTTATGCAATAAACAATTATATATAAACTGTGCACTTGTTTCTTTGCATTGCATACAAGAACTAAATCCATTGTGCACTGAAGACTATCACATGCATACTTAACTTATTCTTTTATGCACTGCGTTGTATACACTGCGTTCCATACAAGAACTAACTCTTTCTATTGTGCGTTGAAAAATAACACATAAGTAATGTTGTATTTCATTGCACTACGTTGCTTGAAAGAACTAATTGTTTCACATTGCACTGAATAAGACCTAACTTGTTCCGTTGTACTTGGAAGAACATATTGCATTGCATATATATTGGTGCATTGCATTGCATGAAAGAGCCAATCTAATCCGTTGTGCATTATATGGATGACACATATGTGCTGTGCAGTGTATTGCAAACGTCTTTGACGTATTTCCGTTGTGCATTTTAGAGATATATATGTGTTGTTGCATTTGCAATGCATACAAGAACTACTTAATCCGTTATGCAATGAACAATTACATATAAACTGTGCATTGATCCGTTGTGCATGCAAGAGAAACTGTGCATTTGTTTCTTAGTATTGTATACAAGAACTAAATCCATTGTGCACTGAAGTATCACATGCATACTTATCTTATTCTGTTAGGCACTGCGCTATATAGACTGCGTTGCATACAAGAACTAAGTCTTTTTATTGTGCATTGAAGAACAAATAAATAATGTTTTATTTCATTGCACCGCATAACTTGTTCCGTTTTGCATGGAAGAGAATTAACATTGCATATGTATTTTTCCTTTGCATTGCATGCAAATGCAATGGAAAGTTCTCTACAAGAACTTCTAGAATCAATGTGCACTGAAGACTGCGTTGTATGCACTGCGTTGCATACAATATCTAACTCTTTCTGTTGTGCGTTGAAGAATAACACATAAGTAATATTGTATTTCATTGCACTGCATAAGACCTAACTTATTCCTTTGTGCATTGAAGAGAAATAACTTTGCATATGTATCATTGCATAGCATGAATGACCTAACCTATTCTGTTTTGCATTGACGAGATATCGCATGACGTGTTATGGCATTGCATTGTGTGCTTAACTTATTCAATTAACTTAACTTATTCATGCATTAAAAGAGATAACACATAGCCGTTGTGTATTGAAGAGATAACCATTACTTATGTGCTGTTATTTCATTGGATACACGACAAAGACCTGATATATTAACTATATATGCTCTGTTTAATTGCATTGCTTGCCAGAACTTAATACTTAGTGCTGTGCAATGTATTGCAAACGAGATCTGACTTATTTCCGTTGTGCACTTTAGAGATATATATGTGTTGGTGCATTTGCAATACATACAAGAACTACTTAGTCAAGTTATGCAATAAACAATTGCATATAAACTGTGCACTTATTTCTTTGCATTGTATATATGAGAACTAAATGCATTGTGCACTGACAACATATCACATGCATACTTATTCTGTTATGCATTGCGTGGCATGCAAGAACTATCTCTTTCTATTGTGCGTTGAGGAATAACACAGGAGTAATGTACTTCACTGCACTGCATAAGACCTAACTTGTTCTGTTGTGCATGGAAGAGAAATAACATTGCATATGTATTGTTCCATTGCAGGAAACAGCTAATCTAATCCGGTGTGCATGAAAAAGATGTCACAATTTATGTGCTATAATTTCATTGCATACACGACAAAGACCTGACATATAAACTTCTGCACCGAAAAATAACAGGACATATTTTCTGTTTCATTGCATTCCTTGCCAGAACTAACATAACCCGCTCCGCATATGTGCTGTTGCATTGCCCACACTTTATAACGTCATCTGTTCTGCCCTGAAGTGCTAGCACATAACACACTTGTTGTTGCACTGCATTGCTTGAAAGAACTAATTGTTTCACATTGCACTGGATAAGACCTAACTTGTTCCGTTGTACTTGGAAGAGAAATAATATTGCATATGTATTGTTGAAAAAGCCAATCTAATCCGTTGTGCATTGAAGGGATAACACATATGTGCTGTGCAGTGTATTGCAAACGTGATCTGACTTATTTCCGTTGTGCATTTTAGAGATATATATGTGTTGTTGCATTTGCAATACACAAGAAGAACTACTTAGTCCGTCATGCAAAACACAACTGCATATAAGCTTTGCACTTGTTTCTTTGCATTGTATATACAATAACTAAATGCATTGTGCACTGAAGACATATGACATGCAAACTTATTCTGTTATGCACTGCGTTGTATGCACTGAGTTGCATACAAGAACTAACGCTTTCTATTGTGCGTTGAAGAATAACACATAAGTAATGTTGTACTTCATTGCACTGCATAAGACCTAACTTGTTCCGTTGTGCATGGAAGAGAAATAACATTGCATATGTACTGCATGAAACAACTAAACTAATCCGGTGTGCATGAAAGAGATGACACATATGTGCTGTTTCAAACACCTGACTTAATCCGTTATGCAATGAACAATATAAGACTATAAGCTATGCCCGTGTTTCTTTTTATTGTACACAAGAACTAACGTCTTCCGTTGTGCATTGAAGAGATATCACATTCTCTTGCGGGTGAAATAACATTGTATATGTACTGTTGCATTGCATTGCATGAAAGAGCTAATCTAATCCGTTATGTACACATATGTGCTGTTGCAATTGCAAATGAGACCTGACCGTTGTGCATTTCCATGCTTTGTTGTATTGCAGTGCATACAAGAAGTACTTAATCCGTTATGCAATAAACAATTAAATATAAACTGTGCACTTGTTTCTTTGCATTGTATACAAGAACTCAAACCATTGTGCAGTGAAGAAGAACACATAAGTAATGTTGTATTTCATTGCACTGTATTGCTTAAAAGAACTAATTGTTTCACATTGCACTGGATAAGACCGTTGTTCCGTTGTACTTGAAAGAGAAATAACATTGCATTATGTATTGTTGCATTGCATGAAAGAGCCTATCTAATCCGTTGTGCATTGAATGGATGACACATATGTGCTGTGCAGTGTATTGCAAATGAGACATGACCGTTGTGCATTTCCATGCTTTGTTGTATTGCAGTGCATACCGTTGTGCATTGAATGGATGACACATATGTGCTGTGCAGTGTATTGCAAATGAGACATGACCGTTGTGCATTTCCATGCTTTGTTGTATTGCAATGCATACAGGAAATACTTAATCCGTTATGCAATAAACAATTAAATATAAACTGTGCACTTGTTTCGTTGCATTGTATACAAGAACTCAAACCATTGTGCAGTGAAGAAGACATATCACATGAATACTTAACTTGTTCTGTTATGCAACTGCGTTGTATGCACTGCGTTGCATACAAGAACTAACGCTTTCCGTTGTGCGTTGAAGAATAACACATAAGTAATGTTGTATTTCATTGCACTGCATAAGACCTACTTTGCGCATGGAAGAGAAATTACATTGCATTTTGTATCGTTGCATTGCATTTCATTGCATTGCATGAAAGACCTTATTCCGTTATGCGTTGAAGAGATATCGCATGACGTGTTATGGCATTGCATTGTATATTTAACTTAACGGTTCACTTAACTTTTTCATGCATTAAAGAGATAACGCATGGCCGTAACATAACTTATGTGCTGTTATTTCACTGGATACACGACAAAGACCTGACATATTAACTCCTGCATTGAAGAATACCCCGATATATGCTCTGTTTAATTGCATTGCTTGTCAGAACTAAATTAATCCGCTCTGCAGTACATATTGCCCACACTTTATATACACAGGTGTTGTCGCTGGTATAAAATAACTAATTGTTCCCTTGCGCATGGTAGAGAAATAACATTGCATATATGTATTGTTGCTTTGCATGCAAGATGAACCTAATCGTTGTGTATGAAAGAGATGACACATATGTGCTGTTGGAAACATCTGACTTATTCCGTTATGCAATGAAGAATTACATATAAGCTATACACTTGTTTCTTTTTATTGTATACAAGAACTAACGTATTCCGTTGTGCATTGAAGATATATCGCATGACATATGTATGCTTAACTTATTCCGTTAGCTTAACTAAATAACATTCCTTATGCAATGAATGAACTATCTCGTCCATTGTGCTTTGAAGAGTACACGCATATGCGTGATTGCATTGCCATGAAGACCTAACAGTATATGCTCTATTTCCTTGCACTGTATACAAAACTAACTTATTCCGTTGTGCATTGAAATGATAACATATCCTTTTGCAATGCAATACATTTCATTTGTGCATTCAGTATGTGCATTGCAATTCATACACGATTTAACTTAATCCGGTGTGCAGTGATGAATAACAATGTGCATTGTTCAGGTAACAGGTGATGCATAGGTTCTGTTGCACTGCAACGCTTAAAAGAAGTAACATACAATAAACCACTGTATACAAGAATTAACTAATCACTTAATGTCCTGATACATTACAATAAATAAAATAACTATCTCATTTCGTCTTCGCATAGAGGAGGTAACATAGTGCTATTGCATTGCATATAAGAGCTAACTTATTCTGTTGTGCAATAAAGAGGTAACATATATGTGCCCTTGCATTGCAATGCATAAAAGAGTATACAAGAAACAAATTTATTACGTTGTGCGTTGTACAGAAAACACATACCAAATGTGCTGTTTGCATTGCAAAAAAAAAAAAACAAAAAAAAAAACAACAACAATAAATAACTAATTTCGGGTGCATTGAAGAGATAACATATAACATATTCTGTGACATGGCATTCAAAATCTGAATTATTTTGCAGTGAAGAATAACATATAAGGAAAGCCCTGGGTAATGTATACAACATGTATACAACAACTGCATTGTTCTGTGGAGCAATTAAGCCATATAGTATATATGACCTACTGAACATATTTCGGGCCAAAGAATTCTTGACCTTGAAAATTCTATACAGAGTCATTGACTCCTTTTGATGTCACATCAACCAGACAGTAGTCCACATTTGACCTACTAAACATCTTTCTGGCCCAAGAGTACTAGGTCTTGAACTTTCTGCACATTGACTCATTCTAATTTTATTTCAGCCATAAAGAAGTCCATATTTCACCTGCTAAAAAATTGTCTGTCCCAAGGGTCCTCAATCATGAACTTTATATACATGTCTCACTCTGATGTTCCTTCAGCCATAGAGTATTGCATATTTGACCTAATTAACATTTTTCTGGCAAATTAGTGCTCGATCTTGAAATTTCACAACATGCTCATTGACTCCTGATGTTACAACAACCATATGAACCCATTTTGACCTACTGCACAAATTTCTGGCAAATTAGTCCTTAATGATGAGCTTTGTATATAAACTCATTGACTCCTTCTGATAATACATCAGCCATAGAGTATTGCTTGTTTGGCCTACTTAACATATTTCTGACAAATTAGAGCTTGATCTTGAACTTCACAAAGTACTCATTGACTCCTTCTGATGATACTTCAGCCATATATGAGCACATATTTGACCTACTGAACATATTTCTGGCAAACTAGTCCTTGATCATGAATTTACTGTAGATACTCATAGCCTCACTCTGATGATTCTTTAGCCATATATATCGATCATGAAATATGTTTAAATATTGCCTTACTCTGATGTCACATCAGTCATGCTGTAGTCCATTTTTGAACTAATGAACATATTTCTGGCCCAAGAGTACTCGATCATGAACTTTCAATACATATTCATTGATTCAGCCATATATGAACCTATGTTAGCCTACTAAACAAATTTCTGGCAAATTAGTCTCCAATGATGACCTTTTTATATAAACTCATTGACTCCTTTTGATGTCACATCAGCCAGACAGTAGTCCACATTTGACCTACTGAACATACTTCACCCATACATAAATCCATAATAGACCTACTGAACATATTTCTGGAAAATTAGTCCTCGATCATGAAATTCCTATACATACTAATTGACTCCATCTAATGTTTGATAAGTCAGACATAACTCCATATTTGACCGACTGTACATATAATTCTGGCTTATGTTTACATATTGCCTTACTCTGATGTCACATCAGTCATACTGTAGTCCATTTTTGACCTAATGAACATATTTCTGGCCCAAGAGTACTAGATCATGAACTTTCAATACATATCTATTAATTCACTCTGATGTTTACTTTAGCCATATATGAACCTATTTTGACCTACTGAACAAAATAGACCTCAATGATGAACTTTTTATATAAACACATTGACTGTTTCTGGTGATACTTCATGAATAGAGAATTGCATACTTGACCTAATGGACATGTTTCTGGCCAGAGTATTCGACACTGAAGTTTTTATATTACTCATTGACACCTTCTGATGTCACATAATCCATAATGAATTCTATGTTTGACCTACTGAACATCTTTCTGGCCCATGAGTACTTGGTCTTGAAGTTTCTACACATTGAATCATTCTAATTTTATTTCAGCCATACAGAAGTCCATATTTGACATGTTAAAAAATTTTCTTTCCCAAGGGTCCTCGATCATGAACATACATGATCATACAGACTCATTGACTCCTTATGTTACATCAGGCAGACAAGTAGTCCATATTTGACAAAATGAACATATTCCTTGCCCATGAGTACTCAGTCTTGAACTTTCTGTACATGCTCACTGCCTCAATCTGATGTTACTTGAGCCATATATGCACCCATTTTGACCTACTGAACAAATTTCTGGCAAATTAAACCTCGATGATGAGCTTTTCATATAAACTTATTGACTCCATTTAATGACACATCAACCATAGACTATTGCATATTAACTTATTTCTGGCAAATTAGTGCTCGATCTTGAACTTTCCCAACGTACTTATTGACTCATTCTGATGATACTTCAGCCATATATGTACACATATTTGACCTACTGAACATATTTCTGGCAAATTAGTCAGAGTATAAGGCCATATGTAAATATATTTCATGATCGATATCTATGGCTGAAGAATCATCAGCGTGAGGCTATGAGTATCTAAAATAAATTCAGTAGGTCAAATATGTGTACATATATTGCTGAAGTATCATCAGAATGAGTCATATCAGTCATACTGAAGTCCATTTTTGATCTAATGAACATATTTCTGGCCCAAGAGTACTCGATCATGAACTTTCAATACATATTCATTGATTCAGCCATATATGAACCCATGTTAGCCTACTAAACAAATTTCTGGCAAATTAGTCTCCGATGATTTTATATAAACTCATTGACTCCTTTTGATGTCACATCAGCCAGACAGTAGTCCACATTTGACCTACTGAACATACTTCACCCATAAATAAATCCATAATAGACCTACTGAACATATTTCTGGAAAATTAGTCCTCGATCAGGAAATTTCTATACATACTAAATGACTCCATCTAATGTTAGATAAGTCAGACATAACTCCATATTTGACCGACTGTACATATAATTCTGGCCAAAGAGTACTCGACATTGAAGTTTTTATGTATACTCATTGACGCCTTCTGACGTCACATAAGCAATTTAAAAGTCTATATTTGACCTACTGAACCGAAGACTCAGACCCAAGAGTCCGCAATCATTAACTTTCTATACAGACTCGATGACTCCTTCTGGTGTTACATCTGACAAACAGTACACCATATTTGACATAACTATATTTCTGGCCCAAGAGTACACGATATTGAACTTTCTATCTAGATTCATTGACTACTTCTCATTTAATTTCAGCCATACAGAAGTCGATATTAACCCTACAAAACATCTTTCTGACCCAAGAGTACTCGATCATGAATCTATTCTATACATACTCATTGCCTCATTCTGATGTTACTTCAGCCATATGAACCCATTTTGACCTACTGAACAAATTTCTGGCCAATTAGTCCTCGATGATGAGGTTTTTTATATAAACTCATTGACTTCTTGCGATGATACATCAGCGACAGAGGAATGCTTATTTGGCCTAATTAACATATTTTTTGACAAATTAGTGCTCGACCATGAACTTTCACAACACTGACTCGTTCTGATGTTACTTCAGCCATATATGAGCACATATTTGACCTGCTGAACATATTTCTTGCAGACTAGTCCTTGATTATGAATATACTGTAGATATTCATAGCCTCACTCTGATGATTCTTCAGCCATATATATCGATCATGAAATATGTTTACATATTGCCTTACTCTGGTCACATCAGTCATGCTGTAGTCCATTTTTGAACTAATGAACATATTTCTGGCCCAAGAGTACTCGATCATGAACTTTCAATACATATTCATTGATTCAGCCATATATGAACCCATGTTAGCCTACTAAACAAATTTCTGGCAAATTAGTCTCCAATGATGAACTTTTTATATAAACTCATTGACTCCTTTTGATGTCACATCAGCCAGACAGTAGTCCACATTTGACCCACTGAACATACTTCACCCATACATAAATCCATAATAGACCTACTGAACATATTTCTGGAAAATTAGTCCTCGATCATGAAATTCCTATACATACTAATTGACTCCATCTAATGTTAGATAAGTCAGACATAAGTCCATATTTGACCGACTGTACATATAATACTGCCCAAAGAGTACTCGACATTGAAGTTTTTATGTATACTCATTGATGCCTTCTGACGTCACATAAGCCATTTAAAAGTCTATATTTGACATACTGAACATATATCAGACCCAAGAGTCCACGATCATTAACTTTCTATACAGACTCGTTGACTCCTTCTGGTGTTACATCTGAGAAACAGTACACCATATTTGACATAATAACTATATTTCTGGCCCAAGAGTACACGATATTGAACTTTCTATCTAGATTCATTCACTACTTCTCATTTAATGTTAGCCATACAGAAGTCGATATTAACCCTACAGAACATCTTTCTGAACCAAGAGTACTCAATCATGAATCTATTCTATACATACTCATTGCCTCACTCTGATGTTACTTAAGCCATATGAACCCATTTTGACCTACTGAACAAATTTCTGGCCAATTAGTCATCGATGATGAGCTTTTTATATAAACTCATTGACTTCTTCCGATGATACATCAGCGATAGAGGATTGCTTATTTGGCCTAATTAACATATTTTTTGACAAATTAGTGCTCAATCTTGAACTTTCACAACATACTCATTGACTCGTTCTGATGTTACTTCAGCCATATATGAGCACATTTTTGACCTACTGAATATATTTCTTGCAGACTAGTCCTTGATTATGAATATACTGTAGATACTCATAGCCTCACTCTGATGATTCTTCAGCCATATATATCGATCATGAAATATGTTTACATATTGCATTACTCTGATGTCACATCAGTCATACTGTAGTCCATTTTTGACCTAATGAACATATTTCTGGCCCAAGAGTATTCTATCATGAACTTTCAATACATGTTTATTGATTCACTTTGATGTTTTCTTTAGCCATATATGAACCTATTTTGACCTACTGAACAAATTAGACCTCAATGATGAACTTTTTATATAAACACATTGACTGTTTCTGGTGATACTTCAGGAATAGAGAATTGCATACTTGACCTAAGGAACATGTTTCTGGCCAGAGTATTCGACATTGAAGTTTTTATATTACTCATTGACACCTTCTGATGTCACATAATCCATAACGAATTCTATGTTTGACCTACTGAACATCTTTCTGGCCCAAGAGTACTTGGTCTTGAACTTTCTACACATTGACTCAGTCTGATTTTATTTCAGCCATACAGAAGTCCATATTTGACATGCTAAAAAAAATTCTGTCCCAAGGGTCCTCGATCATGAACATTATATACAGACTCATTGAATCCTTATGTTACATCAGGCAGACAAGTAGTCCATATTTGACAAAATGAACATATTCCTCGCCCATGAGTACTCAGTCTTGAACTTTCTATACATACTCACTGCTTCACTCTGATGTTACTTCAGCAAATATGAGCACATTTTTGACCTACTGAACATATTTCTGGCAAATTAGTCCTTGATCATGAATTTACTGTAGATACTCATAGCCTTACTCTGATGATTCTTCAGCCATATATATCGATCATGAACTATATTTACATATAGCCTTATACTCTGATGTCACATCAGTCATACTGTAGTCCATTTTTGAACTAATGAACATATTTCTGGCCCAAGAGTACTCGATCATGAACTTTCAATACATATTCATTGATTCAGCCATATATGAATCCATGTTAGCCTACTAAACTAATTTCTGGCAAATTAGTCTCCGATGATGAACTTTTTATATAAACTCATTGACTCCTTTTGATGTCACATCAGCCAGACAATAGTCCACATTTGACCTAGTGAACATACTTCACCCATACATAAATCCATAATACACCTACTGAACATATTTCTGGCAAATTAGTCCTCGATCATGAAATTCCTATACACACTAATTGACTCCATCTAATGTTAGTTAAGTCAGACAGCTCCATATTTGACCGACTGTACATATAATTCTGGCCAAAGAGTACTCGACATTGAAGTTTTTATGTATACTTGTTGACACCTTCTGACGTCACATACGCCATTTTAATACATTAAATAAGTATATTTCTGGCCCAAGTGTAGACGATATTGAACTTTCTATCTAGATTCATTGACTACTTCTCATTTAATTTCAGCCATACAGAAGTCGATATTAACCCTACAGAACATATTTCTGACCCAAGAGTACTTGATCATGAATCTATTCTATACATACTCATTGCCTCATTCTGATGTTACTTCAGCCATATGAACCCATTTTGACCTACTGAACAAATTTCTGGCCAATTAGTCATCGATGATGAGCTTTTTATATAAACTGATTGACTCCTTCCGATGATACATCAGCGATAGAGGATTGCTTATTTGGCCTAATTAACATATTTTTGGACAAATTAGTGCTCGATCTTGAACTTTCATAACATACTCATTGACTCGTTCTGATGTTACTTCAGCCATATATGAAGTAACATATAAAAATTTCTGTCTCAAGGGTCCTCGATCATGAACATTATATACAGACTCATTGAATCCTTATGTTACATCAGGCAGACAAGTAGTCCATATTTGACAAAATTAACATATTCCTTGCCCATGAGTACTCAGTCTTGAACTTTCTATACATACACATTGCCTCACTCTGATGTTACTTCAGCAAATATGAGCACATTTTTGACCTACTGAACATATTTCTGGCAAATTAGTCCTTGATCATGAATTTACTGTAGATACTCATAGCCTCACTCTGATGATTCATCAGCCATATATATCGATCATGAACTATATTTACATATGGCCTTATACTCTGATGTCACATCAGTCATACTGTAGTCCATTTTTGAACTAATGAACATATTTCTGGCCCAAGAGTACTCGATCATGAACTTTCAATACATATTCATTGATTCAGCCATATATGAACCTATTTTAGCCTACTGAACATATGTCTGGCAAATTAGTCTGCGATGATGAATTTTTTATATAAACTCATTGACTCCTTTTGATGTCACATCAGCCAGACAGTAGTCCATATTTGACCTACTGAACATTCTTCACCAATACATAAATCCATATTAGACCTACTGAACATATTCCTGGCAAATTAGTCCTCGATCATGAAATTCCTATACATACTAATTGACTCCATCTAATGTTAGATAAGTCAGACATAACTCCATATTTGACTGACTTTACATATAATTCTGCCCAAAGAGTACTCGACATTGAAGTTTTTATGTATACTCTTTGACGCCTTCTGACATCACATAAGCCATTTAATAGTCTATATTTGACCTACTGAACCCAAGACTCAGACCCAAGAGTCCGCGATCATTAACTTTCTATACAGACTCGTTGACTCCTTCTGGTGTTACATCTGACAAACAGTACACCATTTCTGACCGAAGAGTATTCAATCATGAATCTATTCTATACATACTCATTGCCTCACTCTGAATTTACTTCAGCTGTATCAACCCATTTTGACCTACTGACCAAATTTCTGGCAAATTAGTCCTTGATGATGAGCTTTGTATATAAACTCAATGACTCCTTTGGATGATACGTCAGCCAAACATAGAGTATTGCTTATTTGGCCTAATAACATTTTTTGGCAAATTAGTGCTCGATCTTGAACTTTCACAACATACTCATTGACTCATTCTGATGTTACTTCAGCCATATATTTGACGTACTGAACATATTTCTGGCAAATTAGTCCTTGATAATGAATTTTCTACAGATACTCATAGCCTCACTTCAGCTATATATATCGATCATGAACTGTATATACATATTGCCTTACTCTGATGTCCATTTTTGACCTAATGAACATATTTCTGGCCCAAGAGTACTCGATCATGAACATATTTGTTGATTCATCACTCTGATGTTACTTCAGCCATATATGAACCTATTTTGAATATTTGACCTTATGGACAAATTGTAACATTTACTCTGATGTTAAGTTAGCTATACATGAGCCCATGTTTCACCTACTGAACATATTACTGGCAAATTAGTCCTCAGTCATTAACTTTTTATACATAATCATTGACTCCTTTTAATGATATGTCAGCTATAAAATATTGCATATTTGAACTAATTTACATACTTCTTGTCAAAGAGTGATTGATTTGATTTGACTTTTTATTCATTACTATTGAGTCCTTCTGATGTTACTTCAACCATACAGAAGACCATATTACACCTACTGAACATATTTCTGGCAAATTAGACCTCGATCATGAAATTCCTATACATACTAATTGACTCCATCAGATGTTAGATAAGTCAGACATAATAAATATTTGACCGAATGCACATATAATTCTGGCCATAGAATACTCAACATTGAAATTTTTATATATAATAATTGTCACCTTCTGATGTCTCATAAGCCATTTAAAAGTCTATATTTGGCCTACTGAACATATTTCAGACCCAAGAGTCTACGATCATGAACTTTTTTTACAGACTCGTTGACTCCTTTTGGTGTTACATCGGACAAACAGTACACCATATTTGACATAATAAGATAAATTTCTGGCCCAAGAGTAAACGATATTGAACTTTCTATCTAGATTCATTGACTACTTTTTATTTAATTTCAGCCATACAGAAGTCGATATTAACCCTACAGAACATATTCACTCTGATATTACTTTAGCTATATATTTGACCTGCTAAACATATTTCTGGCAAATTAGTCCTTGATCATAAATTTTTTACAGATACCATAGCCTCACTACATCCATATATATCGATCATGTATAACTATATATATATATAATACATATGTATGTCAACTATATATACATATTGCCTTACTCTGATGTCTATTTTCGACCTAATGAACATATTTCTGACCCAAGAGTACTCGATCATGAACTTTCAATACATATTCAGTGAGTCACTCTGATATTACTTCAGCCATATATGAACCTATTTCGACCAGCTGAACAAATTTCTGGCAAATTAGACCTCGATGATGAACTTTTTATATGAACTCATTGACTTTTTCTGGTGATACATCAGCCATCGAGGATTGCTTATTTGGCCTAATTACCATATTTTCTGACAAATTAGTGCTCGTTCTTGATCATTCACAACATACTCATTGACTCATTCTGTCATACTGTAGTCCATTTTTGACCTAATGAACATATTTCTGGCCTACGAGTACTCCATCATGAACTTTCAATACATATTTATTGATTCATTCTGATGTTTACTTTAGCCATATATGAACCTATTTTGACCTACTGAACAAATTAGACCTCAATGATGAACTTTTTATATAAACACATTGACTGTTTCTGGTGATACTTCAGGAATAGAGAATTGCATACTTGACCTAATGGACATGTTTCTGGCCAGAGTATTCGACACTGAAGTTTTTATATTACTCATTGACACCTTCTGATGTCACATAATCCATAACGAATTCTATTTTTGACCTACTGAACATCTTTCTGGCCCAAGAGTACTTGGTCTTGAACATTCTACACATTGACTCATTCTGATTTTATTTCAGCCATACAGAAGTCTATATTTGACATGTTAAAAAAAGTTCTGTCCCAAGGGTCCTGGATCATGAACATTATATACAGACTCATTGACTCCTTATGTTACATCAGGCAGACAAGTAGTCCAATTTTGACAAAATGAACATATTCCTTGCCCATGAGTACTCAGTCTTGAACTTTCACAACATACTCATTGACTCTTTCTGATGTTACTTCAGCCATATATGAGCACATATTTGACCTACTGAACATATTTCTAGCAAACTAGTCCTTGATCATGAATTTACTGTAGATACTATTTGACTCCATCAGATGTTAGATAAGTCAGACATAATAAATATTTGACCGAATGCACATATAATTCTGGCCATACATTAGAAAACATTGAAGTTTTTATATATAATAATTGTCACCTTCTGATGTCTCATAAGCCATTTAAAAGTCTATATTTGTCCTACTGAACATATTTCAGACCCAGGAGTCTACGATCATTAACTTTCTTTACAGACTCGTTGACTCCTTTTGGTGTTACATCGGACAAACAGTACACCATATTTGACATAATAAGATAAATTTCTGGCCCACTCTGATATTACTTCAGCCATATATGAACCTATTTCGACCAGCTGAACAAATTTCTGGCAAATTAGACCTTGATGATGACTCGATTTTTTTTTACCTAAATTGTTCCGTTGTGCTTGGAAGAGAAATAACATTGCATATGTATTTTTGCATTGCTTTGCATGAAAGAACCAATCTAATCCGTTGTGCATTGAAGGGATGACACATATGTGCTGTGCAATGTATATCAAACGAGATCTGACTTATTCCGTCTGACATATTATGTAGTACTTCATTGCACTGCACAAGACCTAACTTGTTCCGTTGTGAATGCAAGAGAAATAACATTGCATATGTATTGTTCCATTGCATTGCATGCAAAGATCAGTCGTTGTACATTAAAGAGATGACACATATTTGTTGTTGCAATGCAATGCATACAAGAAGTACTAATCTGTTATGCAATAAACAATTATATATAAACTGTGCACTTGTTTCTTTGCATTGTATACAAGAACTAAATCCATTTTGCACTGAAGACTATCACAGGCATACTTAACTTATTCTATCATGCAATGCGTTGCATACAAGAACTAACTCTATCTATTATGCATTGAAGAATAACACATAATTAATGTTGTACTTCATTGCACTGCATAAGACCTATGCAATGCGTTGCATACAAGAACTAACTCTATCTATTATGCGTTGAAGAATAACACTTAATTAATGTTGTACTTCATTGCACTAGATAAGAACTATGCAATGCGTTACATACAAGAACTAACTCTTGCATACAAGAACTAACTCTATCTAATGTTGTACCTCATTGTACTGCATATGACCTAACTTGTTCCTTTGTGAATGGAAGAGATTTAACATTGCATATGTATTGTTCCATTGCACTGCATGCAAAGATCAATCGTTGTGCATTGAAGAGATGACACATATGTGTTGTTGACACTCTTTTTATTGTGCATTGAAGAACAACACATAAGTAATGTTTTATTTCATTGCACTGCATAACTTGTTCCGTTGTGCATGCAAGAGAAATAACATTGCATATGTATTGTTCCACTGCATTGCATGCAAAGATCAATCGTTGTGCATTGAAGAGATGACACGTGTTGTTGCATTGCAGTGCATACAAGAACTACATAATCCGTTATGCAATAAACAATTACATATAATCTGGGCACTTGTTTCTTTGCAGTTGTATACAAGAACTAAATCCATTGTGCCCTGAAGACATATCACATGGATACTTAACTTATTCTATTATGCAATGCGTTGCATACAAGAACTAACTCTATCTATTATGCATTGAAGAATAACACATAATTAATGTTGTACTTCATTGCACTGCATAAGACCTATGCAATGCGTTGCATACAAGAACTAACTCTATCTATTATGCGTTGAAGAATAACACTTAATTAATGTTGTACTTCATTGCACTAGATAAGAACTATGCAATGCGTTACATACAAGAACTAACTCTTGCATACAAGAACTAACTCTATCTAATGTTGTACCTCATTGTACTGCATATGACCTAACTTGTTCCTTTGTGAATGGAAGAGATTTAACATTGCATATGTATTGTTCCATTGCACTGCATGCAAAGATCAATCGTTGTGCATTGAAGAGATGACACATATGTGTTGTTGACACTCTTTTTATTGTGCATTGAAGAACAACACATAAGTAATGTTTTATTTCATTGCACTGCATAACTTGTTCCGTTGTGCATGCAAGAGAAATAACATTGCATATGTATTGTTCCACTGCATTGCATGCAAAGATCAATCGTTGTGCATTGAAGAGATGACACGTGTTGTTGCAATGCAGTGCATACAAGAACTACATAATCCGTTATGCAATAAACAATTACATATAATCTGGGCACTTGTTTCTTTGCAGTTGTATACAAGAACTAAATCCATTGTGCCCTGAAGACATATCACATGGATACTTAACTTATTCTATTATGCAATGCGTTGCATACAAGAACTAACTCTTTCTATTATGCGTTGAAGAATAACACATAATTAATGTTGTACTTCATTGCACTGCATAAGACCAATGCAATGCGTTGCATACAAGAACTAACTCTATCTAATATGCGTTGAAGAATAACACATAAGAAATGTTGTACTTCATTGTACTGCACATGACCTAACTTGTTCCTTTGTGCATGGAAGAGATTTAACATTGCATATGTATTGTTCCATTGTGCATTGAAGAGATGACATATATGTGTTGTTGCATTGCAGTGCATACAAGAAGTACTTAATCCGTTATGCAATAAACAATTATACATAAACTGTGCACTTGTTTCTTAGTATTGTATACAAGAACTAAATCCATTGGGCACTGATGTATCACATGCATACTTAACTTATTCTGTTAGGCACTGCGTTATATAGACTGCGTTGCATACAAGAACTAACTCTTTTTATTGTGCATTGAAGAACAACACATAAGTAATGTTTTATTTCATTGCACTGCATAACTTGTTCCGTTGTGCATGGAAGAGAAATAACATTGCATATGTATTTTTCCATTGCATTTCATGCAAAGATCAATCATTGTGCAAGACACGAAGAGATGACACGTATTTGTTGCATTCCAATGCATACAATATGTTCTTAATTCGTTATGCAATAAACAATGACATATACATTGCACTGCCTTGCTTGAAAGAACTAATTGTTTCACATTGCACTGAATAAGACCTAACTTGTTCCGTTGTACTTGGAAGAGCATATTGCTTTGCATATGTATTAGTGCATTGCATGAATGAGCCAATCTAATCCGTTGTGCATTGAATGGATGACACATATGTGCTGTGCAGTGTATTGCAAACGAGATTTGACGTATTTCCCTTGTGCATTTTAGAGATATATATGTGTTGTTGCATTTGCAATACATACAAGAACTACTTAATCCGTTATGCAATAAACAATTACATATAAACTGTGCACTTGTTTCTATGCATTATATACAAGAACTTCAAGAATCACTGTGCACTGAAGACATATCACATGCATACTAAACTTATTCTGTTATGAACTTCGCTGTATGCACTGCGTTGAAGAAAAACACATAAGTAATGTTGTATTTCATTGCACTGCATAAGACCTAACTTGTTCCTTTGTGCATGGAAGAGAAATAACTTTGCATATGTATCATTGCATTGCATGAAAGACCTAACCTTTTCCGTTTTGCTTTGACGAGATATCGCATGACGTGTTTATGGCATTGTGTGACTAATTCATTTAACGTAACTTATTCATGCATTAAAAGACATAACGCATAGCCGTTGTCTTTCGAAGAGATAACACATTACTTATGTGCTGTTATTTCATTGGATACACGACAAAGACCTGATATATTAACTATATATGCTCTGTTTAATTGCATTGCTTGCTTAATCCTTAGTGCTGTGCAGTGTATTGCAAACGAGATCTGACGTTGACGATCTGACGAGATCCGTTGTGCACTTTAGAGATATATATGTGTTGGTGCATTTGCAATGCATACAAGAACTACTTAGTCCGTCATGCAAAACACAACTGCATATAAGCTTTGCACTTGTTTCTTTGCATTGTATATACAAGAACTAAATGCATTGTGCACTGAAGACATATCACATGCAAACTCATTCTGTTATGCACTGCGTTGTATGAACTGCGTTGCATACAAAAACTAACGCTTTCTATTGTGCGTTGAAGAATAACACATAAGTAATGTTGTATTTCATTGCACTGCATAAGACCTAACTCGTTCCGTTGTGCATGGAAGAGAAATAACACTGCATTGCTTGAAAGAACTAATTTTCACATTGCACTGAATAAGACCTAACTTGTTCCGTTGTACTTGGAAGAGCATATTGCATTGCATATATATTGGTGCATTGCATTGCATGAAAGAGCCAATTGTTCCATTGCATTGCATGCAAAGATCAGTCGTTGTACATTAAAGAGATGACACATATTTGTTGTTGCAATGCAATGCATACAAGAAGTACTTAATCCGTTATGCAATAAACAATTATATATAAACTGTGCACTTGTTTCTTTGCATTGTATACAAGAACTAAATCCATTTTGCACTCAAGACATATCACATGCATACTTAACTTATTCTGTTAGGCACTGCGTTGTATGCAATAAACAATTATATATAAATTGTGCACTTGTTTCTTGTTTTGTATACAAGAACTAAATCCATTTTGCACTGAAGACTATCACAGGCATACTTAACTTATTCTATCATGCAATGCGTTCCACACAAGAACTAACTCTATCTATTATGCGTTGAAGAATAACACTTAATTAATGTTTTACTTCATTGCACTGCATAGGAACTATGCAATGCGTTACATACAAGAACTAACTCTTGCATACAAGAACTAACTCTATCTAATGTTGTAACTCATTGTACTGCATATGACCTAACTTGTTCCTTTGTGAATGGTAGAGAAATAACATTGCATATGTATTGTTCCATTGCACTGCATGCAAAGATCAATCGTTGTGCATTGAAGAGATGACACATATGTGTTGTTGCATTGCAGTGCATAAAAGAACTACATAATCCGTAATGCAATAAACAATTACATATAAACTGTGCACTTGTTTCTTTGCAATTGTATACAAGAACTAAATCCATTGTGCCCTGAAGACATATGACATGGATACTTAACTTATTCTGTTAGGCACTGCATTGTATGCACTGCGTTGCAAACAAGAACTAACTCTTTCTATTGTGTATTGAAGAACGACACATAAGTAATGTTGTATTTCATTGCATTGAATAACACCTAACTTGTTCCGTTGTACATGCAAAAGAAACAACACTGAATATGTATTGTTCCATTGCATTGCATTCAAAGATCTGTTGTACATTAAAGAGATGACACATATTTGTTTTTGTATTGCAATGCATACAAGAAGTACTTAATCCGTTATGCAATAAACAATTATCTATAAACTGTGCACTTGTTTCTTTGCATTGTACACAAGAACTAAATCCATTGTGCACTCAAGACATATCACATGCATACTTAACTTAATCTGTTAGGCACTGCGTTGTATGCAATAAACAATTATATATAAACTGTGCACTTGTTTCTTGTATTGTATACAAGAACTAAATCCATTTTGCACTGAAGACTATCACAGGCATACTTAACTAATTCTATTATGCAATGCGTTGCATACAAGAACTAACTCTATCTATTATGCGTTGAAGAATAACACATAATTAATGTTGTACTTCATTGCACTGCATAAGACCAATGCAATGCGTTGCATACAAGAACTAACTCTATCTAATATGCGTTGAAGAATAACATAAGAAATGTTGTACTTCATTGTACTGCATATGACCTAACTTGTTCCTTTGTGCATGGAAGAGATTTAACATTGCATATGTATTGTTCCATTGTGCATTGAAGAGATGACACATATGTGTTGTTGCATTGCAGTGCATACAAGAAGTACTTAATCCGTTATGCAATAAACAATTATATATAAACTGTGCACTTGTTTCTTAGTATTGTATACAAGAACTAAATCCATTGGGCACTGATGTATCACATGCATACTTAACTTATTCTGTTAGGCACTGCGTTATATAGACTGCGTTGCATACAAGAACTAACTCTTTTTATTGTGCATTGAAGAACAACACATAAGTAATGTTTTATTTCATTGCACTGCATAAATTGTTCCGTTGTGCATGGGAGAGAAATAACATTGCATATGTATTTTTCCATTGCATTGCATGCAAAGATCAATCATTGTGCAAGACACGAAGAGATGACACGTATTTGTTGCATTCCAATGCATACAAGATGTACTTAATCCGTTATGCAATAAACAATTACATATACACTGTGCATTTGTTTTTTTGTACTGTATATAAGAACTAACATTGTGCACTGAAGACTTATCACATGCATACTCAACTTATTCTGTCAGGCACTGCGTTGTATAGACTGCGCTGCTACAAGAACAAACTCTTTCTATTGTGCATTGAAAAATAACACATAAGTAATGTTGTATTTCATTACACTGCATTGCTTGAAAGAACTAATTGTTTCACATTGCACTGAATAAGACCTAACTTGTTCCGTTGTACTTGGAAGAGCATATTGCATTGCATATGTATTGGTGCATTGCATTGCATGAAAGAGCCAATCTAATCCGTTGTGGATTAGACACAATGGATGACACATATGTGCTGTGCAGTGTATTGCAAGCGAGATTTGACGTATTTCCCTTGTGTATTTTAGAGATATATATGTGTTGTTGCATTTGCAATACATACAAGAACTAATTAATCCGTTATGCAATAAACAATTACATATAAACTGTGCACTTGTTTAGTGTTGCATAACGGATTAATTAGTTCTTGTATGTATTGCAAATGCATTAATCCGTTGTTGCATAACGGATTAATTAGTTCTTGTATGTATTGCAAATGCATTATATACAAGAACTTCAAGAATCAATGTGCACTGAAGACATATCACATGCATACTTAACTTATTCTGGTATGCACTGCGTTGCATACAAGAACTAACTCTTTCTACTGTGCGTTGAAGAATAACACATAAGTAATGTTGTATTTCATTGCACTGCATAAGACCTAACTTGTTCCTTTGTGCATGGAAGAGAAATAACTTTGCATATGTATCATTGCATTGCATGAAAGACCTAACCTATTCCGTTTTGCATTGACGAGATATCGCATGACATGTGTTATGGCATTGCATTGTGTGCTTAACTTATTCAGTTAACTTAACTTATTCATGCATTAAAAGAGATAATGCATAGCCGTTGTCTATTGAAGAGATAACACATTACTTATGTGCTGTTATTTCATTGGATACACGACAAAGACCTGATATATTAACTATATATGCTCTGTTTAATTGCATTGCTTGCCAGAACTTAATCCTTAGTGCTGTGCAATGTATTGCAAACGAGATCTGACTTATTTCCGTTGTGCACTTTAGAGATATATATGTGTTGGTGCATTTGCAATACATACAATTACATCTAAACTGTGCACTTATTTCTTTGCATTGTATACACGAGAACTAAATGCATTGTGCACTGACGACATATCACATGCATACTTATTATGTTATGCACTTCCGTTATGCAATAAACAATTACATATAAACTGTGCACTTGTTTCTATGCATTATATACAAGAACTTCAAGAATCAATGTGCACTGAAGACATATCACATGCAGACATATCACACTAACTTGTTCCGTTGTGCATGGAAGAGAAATAACATTGCATATGTATTGTTCCATTGCATGAAACAGCTATTCTAATCCGGTGTGCATGAAAGAGATGACACAATTTATGTGCTATATTTTATTGCATACACGACAAAGACCTGACATATAAACTTCTGCACCGAAGAATAACAGGACATATGCTCTGTTTCATTGCATTCCTTGCCAGAACTAACATAATCCGCTCCGCATATGTGCTGTTGCATTGCCCACACTTTATAACGTCATCTGTTCTGCCCTGAAGTGCTAGCACATAACACACTTGTTGTTGCACTGTGCACTTGTTTCACATTGCACTGGATAAGACCTAACTTGTTCCGTTGTACTTGGAAGAGAAATAACATTGCATATGTATTGTTGAAAAAGCCAATCTAATGTGCATTTAAGGGATAACACATATGTGCTGTGCAGTGTATTGCAAACGTGATCTGACTTATTTCTGTTGTGCATTTTAGTGTTGCTAAAATGCACAACACTACTTAGTGTTGTTGCATTTGCAATACATAGAAGAACTTAGTCCGTCATGCAAAACATAACTGCATATAATCTTTGCACTTGTTTCTTTGAATTGTAGACATATAAGCTATGCCCGTGTTTCTTTTTATTGTACACAAGAACTAACGTCTTCCGTTGTGCATTGAAGAGATATCACATTCCCTTGCGCGTGAAATAACATTGTATATGTATTGTTGCATTGCATTGCATGAAAGAGCTAATCTAATCCGTTATGTACACATATGTGCTGTTGCAATGTATTGCAAATGAGACCTGACCGTTGTGCATTTCCATGCTTTGTTGTATTGCAATGCATACAAGAACTACTTAATCCGTTATGCAATAAACAATTAATCTTATCTATTGTGCGTTGAAGAATAACACATAAGTAATGTTGTATTTCATTGCACTGCATTGCTTGAAAGAACTAATTGTTTCACATTGCACTGGATAAGACCGTTGTTCCGTTGTACTTGGAGGAGAAATAACATTGCATATGTATTGTTGCATTGCATGAAACAGCCTATCTAATCCGTTGTGCATTGATTGGATGACACATATGTGCTGTGCAGTGTATTGCAAACGAGATTTGACGTATTTCCGTTGTGCATTTTAGAGATATATATGTGTTATTGCATTTGCAATACATACAAGAACTACTTAATCCGTTATGCAATAAACAATTACATATAAACTGTGCACTTGTTTCTATGCATTATATACAAGAACTTCAAGAATCAATGTGCACTGAGGACATATCACATGCTTACTTAACTTATTCTGTTATGCAAATGCGTTGTATGCACTGCGTTGCATACAACGCATCTAACGCTTTCTGTTGTGCGTTGAAGAATAACACATAAGTAATGTTGTATTTCATTGCACTGCATAAGACCTAACTTTTTCCTTTGTGCATGGAAGAGAAATTACATTGCATTTTGTATCGTTGCATTGCATTGCCTGAAAGACCTAACCTTATTCCGTTATGCATTGAAGAGATATCGCATGACATGTGTTATGGCATTGCATTGTATGCTTAACTTAACGGTTAACTTTTTCATGCATTAAAGAGATAACGCATGGCCGTTGTGTACTGAAGAGATAATACATAACTTATGTGCTGTTATTTCACTGGATACACAACAAAGACCTGACATATTAACTCCTGCATTGAAGAATACCCCGATATATGCTCTGTTTAATTGCATTGCTTGTCAGAACTAAATTAATCCGCTCTGCAGTACATATTGCCCACACTTTATAACTTCATCTGTTCTGTGCTTGCACATAATACAGGTGTTGTCGCTGGTATAAAATAACTAATTGTTCCCTTGCGCATGGTAGAGAAATAACATTGCATATATGTTTTGCTGCTTTGCATGCAAGATGAACCTAATCGTTGTGTATTGAAGAGATGACACTTAAATGCTACTGGAAACATCTGATTTATTGCGTTGCATGAAAGAGCTAATCTAATCCGGTGTGTATGAAAGAGATGACACATATGTGCTGTTGGAAACATCTGACTTATTCCGTTGTGCATTGAAGATATATCGCATGACATATGTATGCTTAACTTATTCCGATAACTTAACTTGCATTAAAGAGATAACGCGTAGCCGTTGTGCATTGATAATATAACACATAATTTACATAATCTCATTATACATAATCTCATATTAACTTCTGCATTGTCAAGAACCAAATATTCCATTGTTTGTTAAAGAATAATACATTAAGCCATGTTGTAATTCATTGCACTGGATAAGACCTAACTTGTTCCGTTGTACTTGGAAGCGAAATATTGCATATGTATTGTTACATTGCATTAAAGAGCCAGTCTAATCCGTTGTGCATTGAAGGGATGGCACATATGTGCTGTGCAATGTATTGCAAACGAGATCTGATTTATTCCGTTGCGCATTTTAGAGATATGTGTTGTTGCATTGCAATGCATACAAGAACTACTTAATCCATTATGCAATGAAGTGCAACAATGTGTGTAATGTGTTATCTCTTCAATGCACAACAGATTACTGCAATTACTGCACGTTATGTGTTATGTGCAATAACATTGCATATGGATTGTTCCTATGTTTGTAAACTATGTGGTGCTGCAACGAATGAACTAACTCATCCGTTATGCATTGAAGAGATAACATAATATGTGCATTGCATTGCAGTAAATTAATCTGTTGTGCATTGAAGAGATAACGCATGACACACATTGTTGCACTTCATTGCATACAAGAAATACGTTCTTGTTCTTTTTTTGTAAATTGACAATAACACATTGCAACAGTTTCATTGCATTGCATAAAATAATTAACGTATTACGCTGTGCTGTTGTATTACAATGCATACAAGAATTAACACGTACGTTTTATGCACTGCTTCCTTACATTGTAAACAAAAACGAACTTATTTCTTATGCACTGAAGAAATAACACATAACATATGTGGTGTTGCGATTAATGAACTAATTGTTTAGTTTTTTTTTTTTTTTTTAACTTTGTGCAGTGAAGAGATAACACACACAACAGGTGTTTGTTGCATACAAGAAATATTTTTTTCATTAGTGCAATAAAGAGAAAACACAAATCATAATATTGCATTGCAATAAATACAATAACTATCTGTTTCATTGCATACAATAGTTAACTTATTAAGCTGTGCATAGAAAGAAAGAAAGAAGAAAGAAATTTTGTCCTGTTTGTGATAAAAAAATAATGTAATGTTGTTATGAGTAATATGTCCCTTATCCATTAGGCGGCGACAAGGTGCTTGAAAAGAAATGAGCTGCACTGTTAAAGGAATTGAAGCAAACCACTGTGAAGGTGTTTGAGGAGTCACATTTCGCTCGTGTGTTCAGTCAAAAGTTTTGATGTTAATAAAGCACTTTTGGCTTGGTTTGGTTAATTAAACCAAGACGCTGTATTGAAACATCTCAATGTTATAAACTAAAATGTTTACACACAAGAACTAAAATGACATTCGTTGTGCATTAAAGAGGTAACATATATGTTCTGTTGCATTGCAATGCAATGCATACAAGAACTACATATAAGCTATGCACAGTTTCCTTGTATTGTAAAAACGAACAACGAAATGCAATGAATATAAGGAAATGTATCATTTGTGCACTGAAAAAATAACATCAAAAATAACATTCCTTATGCAATGAATGAACTAACTCGTCCATTGTGCTTTGAAGAGATAGGCGTGATTGCATTGCCATGAAGACCTAACAGTATATGCTCTATTTCCTTGCACTGTATACAAAAATAACTTATTCCGTTGTGCATTGAAATGATAACACATATCTAACTTATCATATCTAACCCCGATGTATGTCCCTTTATGTCCTTTTGCAATGCAATACATTTCATTTGTGCATTCAGTATGTGCATTGCAATTCATACACGATTTAACTTAATCTGTTGTGCAGTGATGAATAACAATGTGCATTGTTCAGGTAACAGGTGATGCATAGGTTCTGTTGCACTGCAACGCTTAAAAGAAGTAACATACAATAAACCACTGTATACAAGAATTAACTTATTCACTTAATGTCCTGATACATTACAATAAATAAAATAACTATCTCATTTCGTCTTCGCATAAAGGAGGTAACATAGTGCTATTGCATTGCATATAAGAGCTAACTTATTCTGTTGTGCAATAAAGAGGTAACATATATGTGCCCTTGCATTGCAATGCATAAAAGAGTATACAAAAACAAACTTATTACTTTGTGCGTTGTACAGAAAACACATACCAAATGTGCTGTTTGCATTGCAAAAAAAAAAAACAACAACAACAACAACAATAAATAACTAATTTCGGGTGCATTGAAGAGATAACATATAACATTCTGTGACATGGCATTCAAAATCTGAATTATTTTGCAGTGAAGAATAACATATAAGGAAAGCCCTGTTTCATTGCAATGTACACAACAACTGCATTGTTCTGTGGAGCAATTAAGCCATATAGTAGTCCATATATGACCTACTGAACATATTTCGGGCCAAAGAATTCTTGACCTTGAAAATTCTATACAGAGTCATTGACTCCTTTTGATGTCACATCAACCAGACAGTAGTCCACATTTGACCTACTGAACATCTTTCTTGCCCAAGAGTACTAGGTCTTGAAGTTTCTGCACATTGACTCATTCTGATTTTATTTCAGCCAAAAAGAAGTCCATATTTCTCCTGCTAAAAAAATGTCTGTCCCAAGGGTCCTCAATCATGAACTTTATATACATGTCTCACTCTGATGTTCCCTCAGCCATAGAGTATCGCATATTTGAGCTAATTAACATTTTTCTGGCAAATTAGTGCTCGATCTTGAACTTTCACAACATGCTCATTGACTCCTGATGTTACAACAACCATATGAACCAATTTTGACCTACTGCACAAATTTCTGGCAAATTATTCCTTAATGATGAGCTTTGTATATAAACTCATTGACTCCTTCTGATAATACATCAGCCATAGAGTATTGCTTATTTGGCCTAATTAACATATTTCTGACAAATTAGAGCTTGATCTTGAACTTTACAATATACTCATTGACTCATTCTGATGTTACTTCAGCCATATATTTAACCTACTGAACATATTTCTGGCAAATTAGTCCTTGATCATGAATTTTCTACAGATACTCGTAGCCTCACTATAGCCATATATATCGATCATAAACTATATATACATATTGCCTTATTCTGATGTCCATTTTTGACCTAATGAACATATTTCTGGCCCAAGAGTACTCCATCATGAACTTTCAATATATATTTATTGATTCACTCTGATGTTACTTCAGCCATATATGAACCTATTTTGCCCTACTGAACAAATTTCTGGCAAAATAGACCTCGATGATGAACTTTTTATATAAACACATTGACTGTTTCTGGTGATACTTCAGGAATAGAGAATTGCATATGTGACCTAATGGAAATATTTCTTGGCCCAAGAGTACTCGATCTTGAACTTTCTATATGTACTCATTGTACTCATTGTGTGTCATGTACTCGTTGTGATGATACGTCAGCCACAGAGTAGTGAATATTTGACCTTATGGACATATTTCTGGGCAGAGTATTCGACATTGAAGTTTTTATATTACTCATTGACACCTTCTGATGTCATATAACAAAGTCTATATTTGACCTACTGAACAACTTTCTGGCCCAAGAGTACTTGGTCTTGAACATTCTACACATTGACTCATTCTGATTTTATTTCAGCCATACAGAAGTCCATATTTGACATGCTAAAAGAATTTCTGTCCCAAGGGTCCTCGATCATGAACTTTATATACAGATTCATTGGCTCCTTATGTTACATCATTCAGACAAGGAGTCCATATTTGACAAAATGAACATATTCCTTGCCCATGAGTACTCAGTTTTGAACTTTCTATACATACTCAATGCCTCACTCTGATGTTACTTGAGCCATATGAACCCATTACCAACTGAACAAATTTCTGGCAAATTAGTCCTCGATGATGAGCTTTTTATATAAATTCATTGACTCCTTCTGATGATATGTCAGCCATAGAGTATTGAATATTTGACCTTATGGACATATATCTGGCCAAAGAGTATTTGATCTTGAACTTTACATTGACACTTTCTTATGTTTCTTATGTTTCTTATCTTAGTTTACCCATACAGAAGTCCATATTAGACCTACTGAACATATTTACTTCAGCCATATATGAGAACATATTTGACTTACTGAACATATTTCCGGCAAATTAATCCTTGATCATGAACTTTTTATACATATTGATTCCTGATTATACGTCTCCCATAGAATATTGCATATTTGCCCTAATGGACATATTTCTAGTCAAAGAGCACTCAATGCTGAACTTTTTATACATTATCATTGACTATCATTGATACATTATCATATGACCTAATGGACATATTTCTGGCAAATTAGTCTCTAAGTCTAGAGATCATGAACTTTTTATACATATTGATTCCTGATTATACATCACCCATAGAATATTGCAATCATGAGCTTTCTAAATATACTCATGTTACTTCACCCATACAAAAGACCATATTAGACCTACTGTATATATTTCCTGGAAATTAGTCCTCAATCATGAAATTTCTAAACAGACTCATTGACTCCTGATGTTACATCAGACATGTTATTTGATATTTGACCTAAAGAAAATATTTCTGGCCGAAGAGTCCTCGATCATAAACTTTTTATACATACTCATTGACTTCTTCTGATGATACGTCAGTCATAGAATATTGAATATTTTACCTTATGGACATATTTCTAGCTAGAGTACTCGACACTGAAGTTTTTACATTACCCATGGACACCTTCTGATGTCACATAAGCCATTACGAAGTTTATACTTGACCTACTGAACATTTTTTTGCATGAGTACTTGGTCTTGAACTTTCTACACATACTCATTGACTCATTCTGATTTTATTTCAGCCATATAGAAGTCCATATTCGACCTGCTAAAAAATGTTCTGTCCCAAGGGTACTCGATCATGAACTTTATATACATGCCTCACTCTGATGTTACTTCAGCCATAGAGTATTGTGTATTTGACTTAATGGACATATTTCTGGCAAATTAGTCTCTAAGTCTAGAGATCATGAACTTTTTATACATATTGATTCCTGATTATACATCACCCATAGAATATTGCAATCATGAGCTTTCTAAATATACTCATGCATCACTCTGAGCCATACATGAGCCCATGTTTCACCTACTGAACATATTTCTGGCAAATTAGTGCTCGATCTTGAACTTCCGCAACAGACTCATTGACTCATTCTGATGTTACTTCAGCCATAGAGTATTGTGTATTTGACCTACTGAACATATTTCTGGCAAATTAGTCCTTGATAATGAATTTTCTGTAGATACTCATAGCCTCACTCTGATGATTCTTCAGCCATATTTATCGATTATGAATATTTACATATTTCCATACTGATCTAATGAACATATTTCTGGCAAATTTGTCCTCGTTGATGAGCTTTTTATATAAACCCATTGACTCCTTCTGATAACACATCAGCCATAGAGTATTGCTTATTTGGCCTAATTAGCATATTTCTGGCAAATTAGTGCTCGATCTTGTACATCGTTCTGATGTTACTTCAGCCATATATTTGACGTACTGAACATATTTCTGGTAAATTAGTCCTTTATCGTGAATTTTTTGTAGATTTGTAGGTACTCATAGATAATACTCTGATGAATCTTCAGCCATATATATCGATCATGAACATACATATTGCCATATGCATATTGAATATACATATTGCCTTACTCTGATGTCACATCAGCCCATTAGGTCCATTTTTGAACTAATGAACATATTTCTGGCCCAAGAGTACTCGATCTTAAAACTTTTATGTACACTTTTATGTATACTGATGTCACATCAGATATAAAGTAGTCCATATTTCAGATAATGATCATAATTCTGGCAAATTAGACCTTGATCATGAACTTGATCATGAGAATATTGCAATCATGAGCTTTCTAAATATACTCATGCATCACTCTGAGCCATACATGAGCCCATGTTTCACCTACTGAACATATTTCTGGCAAATTAGTTTTTGATCTTTAACTTTCGCAACATTCTCATTGACTCATTCTGATGTTACTTCAGCCATATGAACCCATTTTGACCTACTGAACATATTTCTGGCAAATTAGTCCTTGATTATGAATTTTCTGTAGATACTCATAGCCTCACTCTGATGATTCTTCAGGCATAGAGTATTGCATATTTGGCCTAATTAATATATTTCTGGCAAATTAGTGCTCGATCTTGAACGTTCGCAACATACTCATTGACTCAATCTGATGTTACTTCAGCCATATATGAGCACGTATTTGACCTACTGAACATATTTCTGGCAAATTAGTGCTCGATCTTGAACTTTCGCAACATACTCTTTGGCCAGAAATATGTCCATAAGGTCAAATATTCAATACTCTATGGCTGACATATCATCAGAAGGTATATGTATAAGGTGTTTATGTATACTGATGTCACATCAGATATAAAGTAGTCCATATTTCAGATAATGATCATAATTCTGGCAAATTAGACCTCGATCATGAACTTGATCATGAGAATATTGCAATCATGAGCTTTCTAAATATACTCATGCATCACTCTGAGCCATACATGAGCCCATGTTTCACCTACTGAACATATTTCTGGCAAATTAGTGCTCGATCTTTAACTTTCGCAACATTCTCATTGACTCATTCTGATGTTACTTCAGCCATATGAACCCATTTTGACCTACTGAACATATTTCTGGCAAATTAGTCCTTGATCATGAATTTTCTGTAGATACTCATAGCCTCACTCTGATGATTCTTCAGGCATAGAGTATTGCATATTTGGCCTAATTAACATATTTCTGGCAAATTAGTGCTCGATCTTGAACGTTGGCAACATACTCATTGACTCAATCTGATGTTACTTCAGCCATATATGAGCACGTATTTGACCTACTGAACATATTTCTGGCAAATTAGTGCTCTATCTTGAACTTTCGCAACATACTCATTGACTCAATCTGATGTTACTTCAGCCATATATGAGCACATATTTGACCTACTGAACATATTTCTGGCAAATTAGACCTTGATCATGAATTTACTGTAGATACTCATAGCCTCACTCTAATGATTCTTCAGCCATATATATCGATCATGAACTATATTTACATATTGCCTTACTCTGACGTTCAGGAATAGAGAATTGCATATTTGACCTAATGGAAATATTTCTGGCGCAAGAGTACTCGATCTTGAACTTTCTATACGTACTCATTGACTTTGTTCTGATGGTACGTCAGCCACAGAGTATTGAATATTTGGCCTTATGGACATATTTCTGGCCCAAGAGTACTTGGTTTTGAACTTTCTACACATTGACTCATTCTGATTTTATTTCAGCCATACAAAAGTACGTATTTGATCTGATAAAAAAATTTCTGTAGCAAGGGTCCTCAATCATGAACTTTATATACAGACTCATTGACTCCTTATGTTACATCAGGCCGACAAATAGTCCATATTTGGCTAAATGAACATATTCCTTGCCCATGAGTACTCAGTCTTGAACTTTCTATACATACTCACTGCCTCACTCTGATGTTACTTGAGCCATATATGCACCCATTTTGACCTACTGAACAAATTTCTAGCAAATTACACCTCGATGATGAGCTTTTTATATAAACTCACTGACTCCTTTTGATGACACATCAGCTATAGAGTATTGCATATTTGGCCTAATTAACATATATCTGGCAAATTAGTGCTCGATCTTAAACTTTCGCAACGTACTTATTGCCTCACTCTGATGTTACTTCAGCCATAGGAACCCATTTTGACCTACTGAACAAATTTCTGGCAAATTAGTCCTCGATGATGAGCTTTTTATATAAACTCATTGACTCCTTACTCTATACTCTATTTTGTATTGCAATAAGCAATACTCCGATGTATGATGATATTGCTTATTGCAATACAATATAGAGTATTGCTTATTTGGCCTAATTAACATATTTCTGGCAAGTTAGTGCTCGATCTTGAACTTTCACAGCATACTTATTGACTCATTCTGATGTTACTTCAGCCATATATTTGACTTACTGAACATATTTCTGGCAAATTAGTCCTTGATCAATTTTCTACAGATACTCATAGCCTCACTTCAGCCATATATATCGATCATGAACTATATATATTGCATTACTCTGATATACTGGCCCAGAATCAGTCATACTGTAGTCCAATTTTGACCTAATGAATATATTTCAGGCCCAAGAGTACTCGATCATACACTTTCAATACATATTCATTGATTTACTCTGATGTTACTTCAGCCATATATGAACCTATTTTAGCCTACTGAACATATTTCTGGCAAATTAGTCTCCGATGATGAACTTTTTATATAAACTTATAGACTCCTTTTGATGTCACATCAGCCAGACAGTAGTCCACATTTGACCTACTGAACATACTTCACCCATACATAAATCCATATTAGACCTACTGAACATATTCCTGGCAAATTAGTCCTCGATCATGAAATTCCTATACATACTAAATGACCATCTGATGTTAGATAAGTCCATATTTGACCGATTCTGGCCAAAGAGTACTCGACATTGAAGTTTGAAGTGTTTATGTATACTCATTGATGCCTTCTGATGTCACATAAGCCATTTAAAAGTCTATATTTGGCCTACTGAACATATTTCAGACCCAAGAGTCCGCAATCATTAACTTTCTTTGCAGACTCGTTGACTCCTTTTGGTGTTACATTGGACAAACAGTACACCATATTTGACATAATAAGTATATTTCTGGCCCAGGAGTACACGATTTTGAACTTTCTATCCAGATTCATTGACTACTTCTCATTTAATTTCAGCCATACAGAAGTCGATATTAACCCTACAGAACATATTTCTGACCCAAGAGTACTCAATCATGAATGCATTCTATACATACTCATTGCCTCACTCTGAATTTACATCAGCCCTATGAACCCATTTTGACCTACTGAACAAATTTCTGGCAAATTAGTCCTTGATGGTGAGCTTTGTATATAAACTCATTGACTCCTTCGGATGATACATCAGCCATACATAGAGTACTGCTTATTTGGCCTAATAACATTTTTCTGGCAAATTAGTGCTCGATCTTGAACTTTCACAACATACTCATAGACTCATTCTGATGTTACTTCAGCCATATATTTGACCTACTGAACATATTTCTGGCAAATTAGTCCTTGATCATGAATTTTCTACAGATACTCATAGCCTCACTTCAGCCATATATATCGATCATGAACTATATATATTGCATTACTCTGATGTTACATCAGCCATACTGTAGTCCAATTTTGACCTAATGAATATATTTCTGTCCCAAGAGTACTCGATCATAAACTTTCAATACATATTCATTGATTCACTCTGATGTTATTCAGCCATATATGAACCTATTTTAGCCTACTGAACATATTTCTGGCAAATTAGTCTCCGATGATGAACTTTTTATATAAACTTATTGACTCCTTTTGATGTCACATCAGCCAGACAGTAGTCCACATTTGACCTACTGAACATACTTCACCCATACATAAATCCATATTAGACCTACTGAACATATTCCTGGCAAATTAGTCCTCGATCATGAAATTCCTATACATACTAAATGACCATCTGATGTTAGATAAGTCCATATTTGACCGATTCTGGCCAAAGAGTACTCGACATTGAAGTTTGAAGTGTTTATGTACACTCATTGATGCCTTCTGATGTCACATAAGCCATTTAAAAGTCTATATTTGGCCTACTGAAGATATTTCAGACCCAAGAGTCCGCAATCATTAACTTTCTTTACAGACTCGTTGACTCCTTTTGGTGTTACATCGGACAAACAGTACACCATATTTGACATAATAAGTATATTTCTGGCCCAGGAGTACACGATATTGAACTTTCTATCCAGATTCATTGACTACTTCTCATTTAATTTCAGCCATACAGAAGTCGATATTAACCCTACAGAACATATTTCTGACCCAAGAGTACTCAATCATGAATGCATTCTATACATACTCATTGCCTCACTCTGAATTTACATCAGCCCTATGAACCCATTTTGACCTACTGAACAAATTTCTGGCAAATTAGTCCTTGATGGTGAGCTTTGTATATAAACTCATTGACTCCTTCGGATGATACATCAGCCATACATAGAGTACTGCTTATTTGGCCTAATAACATTTTTCTGGCAAATTAGTGCTCGATCTTTAACTTTCGCAACATTCTCATTGACTCATTCTGATGTTACTTCAGCCATATGAACCCATTTTGACCTACTGAACATATTTCTGGCAAATTAGTCCTTGATCATGAATTTTCTGTAGATACTCATAGCCTCACTCTGATGATTCTTCAGGCATAGAGTATTGCATATTTGGCCTAATTAACATATTTCTGGCAAATTAGTGCTCGATCTTGAACGTTGGCAACATACTCATTGACTCAATCTGATGTTACTTCAGCCATATATGAGCACGTATTTGACCTACTGAACATATTTCTGGCAAATTAGTGCTCTATCTTGAACTTTCGCAACATACTCATTGACTCAATCTGATGTTACTTCAGCCATATATGAGCACATATTTGACCTACTGAACATATTTCTGGCAAATTAGACCTTGATCATGAATTTACTGTAGATACTCATAGCCTCACTCTGATGATTCTTCAGCCATATATATCGATCATGAACTATATTTACATATTGCTTACTCTGACGTTCAGGAATAGAGAATTGCATATTTGACCTAATGGAAATATTTCTGGCGCAAGAGTACTCGATCTTGAACTTTCTATACGTACTCATTGACTTTGTTCTGATGGTACGTCAGCCACAGAGTATTGAATATTTGGCCTTATGGACATATTTCTGGCCCAAGAGTACTTGGTTTTGAACTTTCTACACATTGACTCATTCTGATTTTATTTCAGCCATACAAAAGTACGTATTTGATCTGATAAAAAAATTTCTGTAGCAAGGGTCCTCAATCATGAACTTTATATACAGACTCATTGACTCCTTATGTTACATCAGGCCGACAAATAGTCCATATTTGGCTAAATGAACATATTCCTTGCCCATGAGTACTCAGTCTTGAACTTTCTATACATACTCACTGCCTCACTCTGATGTTACTTGAGCCATATATGCACCCATTTTGACCTACTGAACAAATTTCTAGCAAATTACACCTCGATGATGAGCTTTTTATATAAACTCACTGACTCCTTTTGATGACACATCAGCTATAGAGTATTGCATATTTGGCCTAATTAACATATATCTGGCAAATTAGTGCTCGATCTTAAACTTTCGCAACGTACTTATTGCCTCACTCTGATGTTACTTCAGCCATAGGAACCCATTTTGACCTACTGAACAAATTTCTGGCAAATTAGTCCTCGATGATGAGCTTTTTATATAAACTCATTGACTCCTTACTCTATACTCTATTTTGTATTGCAATAAGCAATACTCCGATGTATGATGATATTGCTTATTGCAATACAATATAGAGTATTGCTTATTTGGCCTAATTAACATATTTCTGGCAAGTTAGTGCTCGATCTTGAACTTTCACAGCATACTTATTGACTCATTCTGATGTTACTTCAGCCATATATTTGACTTACTGAACATATTTCTGGCAAATTAGTCCTTGATCAATTTTCTACAGATACTCATAGCCTCACTTCAGCCATATATATCGATCATGAACTATATATATTGCATTACTCTGATATACTGGCCCAGAATCAGTCATACTGTAGTCCAATTTTGACCTAATGAATATATTTCAGGCCCAAGAGTACTCGATCATACACTTTCAATACATATTCATTGATTTACTCTGATGTTACTTCAGCCATATATGAACCTATTTTAGCCTACTGAACATATTTCTGGCAAATTAGTCTCCGATGATGAACTTTTTATATAAACTTATAGACTCCTTTTGATGTCACATCAGCCAGACAGTAGTCCACATTTGACCTACTGAACATACTTCACCCATACATAAATCCATATTAGACCTACTGAACATATTCCTGGCAAATTAGTCCTCGATCATGAAATTCCTATACATACTAAATGACCATCTGATGTTAGATAAGTCCATATTTGACCGATTCTGGCCAAAGAGTACTCGACATTGAAGTTTGAAGTGTTTATGTATACTCATTGATGCCTTCTGATGTCACATAAGCCATTTAAAAGTCTATATTTGGCCTACTGAACATATTTCAGACCCAAGAGTCCGCAATCATTAACTTTCTTTGCAGACTCGTTGACTCCTTTTGGTGTTACATTGGACAAACAGTACACCATATTTGACATAATAAGTATATTTCTGGCCCAGGAGTACACGATTTTGAACTTTCTATCCAGATTCATTGACTACTTCTCATTTAATTTCAGCCATACAGAAGTCGATATTAACCCTACAGAACATATTTCTGACCCAAGAGTACTCAATCATGAATGCATTCTATACATACTCATTGCCTCACTCTGAATTTACATCAGCCCTATGAACCCATTTTGACCTACTGAACAAATTTCTGGCAAATTAGTCCTTGATGGTGAGCTTTGTATATAAACTCATTGACTCCTTCGGATGATACATCAGCCATACATAGAGTACTGCTTATTTGGCCTAATAACATTTTTCTGGCAAATTAGTGCTCGATCTTGAACTTTCACAACATACTCATAGACTCATTCTGATGTTACTTCAGCCATATATTTGACCTACTGAACATATTTCTGGCAAATTAGTCCTTGATCATGAATTTTCTACAGATACTCATAGCCTCACTTCAGCCATATATATCGATCATGAACTATATATATTGCATTACTCTGATGTTACATCAGCCATACTGTAGTCCAATTTTGACCTAATGAATATATTTCTGTCCCAAGAGTACTCGATCATAAACTTTCAATACATATTCATTGATTCACTCTGATGTTATTCAGCCATATATGAACCTATTTTAGCCTACTGAACATATTTCTGGCAAATTAGTCTCCGATGATGAACTTTTTATATAAACTTATTGACTCCTTTTGATGTCACATCAGCCAGACAGTAGTCCACATTTGACCTACTGAACATACTTCACCCATACATAAATCCATATTAGACCTACTGAACATATTCCTGGCAAATTAGTCCTCGATCATGAAATTCCTATACATACTAAATGACCATCTGATGTTAGATAAGTCCATATTTGACCGATTCTGGCCAAAGAGTACTCGACATTGAAGTTTGAAGTGTTTATGTACACTCATTGATGCCTTCTGATGTCACATAAGCCATTTAAAAGTCTATATTTGGCCTACTGAAGATATTTCAGACCCAAGAGTCCGCAATCATTAACTTTCTTTACAGACTCGTTGACTCCTTTTGGTGTTACATCGGACAAACAGTACACCATATTTGACATAATAAGTATATTTCTGGCCCAGGAGTACACGATATTGAACTTTCTATCCAGATTCATTGACTACTTCTCATTTAATTTCAGCCATACAGAAGTCGATATTAACCCTACAGAACATATTTCTGACCCAAGAGTACTCAATCATGAATGCATTCTATACATACTCATTGCCTCACTCTGAATTTACATCAGCCCTATGAACCCATTTTGACCTACTGAACAAATTTCTGGCAAATTAGTCCTTGATGGTGAGCTTTGTATATAAACTCATTGACTCCTTCGGATGATACATCAGCCATACATAGAGTACTGCTTATTTGGCCTAATAACATTTTTCTGGCAAATTAGTGCTCGATCTTTAACTTTCGCAACATTCTCATTGACTCATTCTGATGTTACTTCAGCCATATGAACCCATTTTGACCTACTGAACATATTTCTGGCAAATTAGTCCTTGATCATGAATTTTCTGTAGATACTCATAGCCTCACTCTGATGATTCTTCAGGCATAGAGTATTGCATATTTGGCCTAATTAACATATTTCTGGCAAATTAGTGCTCGATCTTGAACGTTGGCAACATACTCATTGACTCAATCTGATGTTACTTCAGCCATATATGAGCACGTATTTGACCTACTGAACATATTTCTGGCAAATTAGTGCTCTATCTTGAACTTTCGCAACATACTCATTGACTCAATCTGATGTTACTTCAGCCATATATGAGCACATATTTGACCTACTGAACATATTTCTGGCAAATTAGACCTTGATCATGAATTTACTGTAGATACTCATAGCCTCACTCTGATGATTCTTCAGCCATATATATCGATCATGAACTATATTTACATATTGCTTACTCTGACGTTCAGGAATAGAGAATTGCATATTTGACCTAATGGAAATATTTCTGGCGCAAGAGTACTCGATCTTGAACTTTCTATACGTACTCATTGACTTTGTTCTGATGGTACGTCAGCCACAGAGTATTGAATATTTGGCCTTATGGACATATTTCTGGCCCAAGAGTACTTGGTTTTGAACTTTCTACACATTGACTCATTCTGATTTTATTTCAGCCATACAAAAGTACGTATTTGATCTGATAAAAAAATTTCTGTAGCAAGGGTCCTCAATCATGAACTTTATATACAGACTCATTGACTCCTTATGTTACATCAGGCCGACAAATAGTCCATATTTGGCTAAATGAACATATTCCTTGCCCATGAGTACTCAGTCTTGAACTTTCTATACATACTCACTGCCTCACTCTGATGTTACTTGAGCCATATATGCACCCATTTTGACCTACTGAACAAATTTCTAGCAAATTACACCTCGATGATGAGCTTTTTATATAAACTCACTGACTCCTTTTGATGACACATCAGCTATAGAGTATTGCATATTTGGCCTAATTAACATATATCTGGCAAATTAGTGCTCGATCTTAAACTTTCGCAACGTACTTATTGCCTCACTCTGATGTTACTTCAGCCATAGGAACCCATTTTGACCTACTGAACAAATTTCTGGCAAATTAGTCCTCGATGATGAGCTTTTTATATAAACTCATTGACTCCTTACTCTATACTCTATTTTGTATTGCAATAAGCAATACTCCGATGTATGATGATATTGCTTATTGCAATACAATATAGAGTATTGCTTATTTGGCCTAATTAACATATTTCTGGCAAGTTAGTGCTCGATCTTGAACTTTCACAGCATACTTATTGACTCATTCTGATGTTACTTCAGCCATATATTTGACTTACTGAACATATTTCTGGCAAATTAGTCCTTGATCAATTTTCTACAGATACTCATAGCCTCACTTCAGCCATATATATCGATCATGAACTATATATATTGCATTACTCTGATATACTGGCCCAGAATCAGTCATACTGTAGTCCAATTTTGACCTAATGAATATATTTCAGGCCCAAGAGTACTCGATCATACACTTTCAATACATATTCATTGATTTACTCTGATGTTACTTCAGCCATATATGAACCTATTTTAGCCTACTGAACATATTTCTGGCAAATTAGTCTCCGATGATGAACTTTTTATATAAACTTATAGACTCCTTTTGATGTCACATCAGCCAGACAGTAGTCCACATTTGACCTACTGAACATACTTCACCCATACATAAATCCATATTAGACCTACTGAACATATTCCTGGCAAATTAGTCCTCGATCATGAAATTCCTATACATACTAAATGACCATCTGATGTTAGATAAGTCCATATTTGACCGATTCTGGCCAAAGAGTACTCGACATTGAAGTTTGAAGTGTTTATGTATACTCATTGATGCCTTCTGATGTCACATAAGCCATTTAAAAGTCTATATTTGGCCTACTGAACATATTTCAGACCCAAGAGTCCGCAATCATTAACTTTCTTTGCAGACTCGTTGACTCCTTTTGGTGTTACATTGGACAAACAGTACACCATATTTGACATAATAAGTATATTTCTGGCCCAGGAGTACACGATTTTGAACTTTCTATCCAGATTCATTGACTACTTCTCATTTAATTTCAGCCATACAGAAGTCGATATTAACCCTACAGAACATATTTCTGACCCAAGAGTACTCAATCATGAATGCATTCTATACATACTCATTGCCTCACTCTGAATTTACATCAGCCCTATGAACCCATTTTGACCTACTGAACAAATTTCTGGCAAATTAGTCCTTGATGGTGAGCTTTGTATATAAACTCATTGACTCCTTCGGATGATACATCAGCCATACATAGAGTACTGCTTATTTGGCCTAATAACATTTTTCTGGCAAATTAGTGCTCGATCTTGAACTTTCACAACATACTCATAGACTCATTCTGATGTTACTTCAGCCATATATTTGACCTACTGAACATATTTCTGGCAAATTAGTCCTTGATCATGAATTTTCTACAGATACTCATAGCCTCACTTCAGCCATATATATCGATCATGAACTATATATATTGCATTACTCTGATGTTACATCAGCCATACTGTAGTCCAATTTTGACCTAATGAATATATTTCTGTCCCAAGAGTACTCGATCATAAACTTTCAATACATATTCATTGATTCACTCTGATGTTATTCAGCCATATATGAACCTATTTTAGCCTACTGAACATATTTCTGGCAAATTAGTCTCCGATGATGAACTTTTTATATAAACTTATTGACTCCTTTTGATGTCACATCAGCCAGACAGTAGTCCACATTTGACCTACTGAACATACTTCACCCATACATAAATCCATATTAGACCTACTGAACATATTCCTGGCAAATTAGTCCTCGATCATGAAATTCCTATACATACTAAATGACCATCTGATGTTAGATAAGTCCATATTTGACCGATTCTGGCCAAAGAGTACTCGACATTGAAGTTTGAAGTGTTTATGTACACTCATTGATGCCTTCTGATGTCACATAAGCCATTTAAAAGTCTATATTTGGCCTACTGAAGATATTTCAGACCCAAGAGTCCGCAATCATTAACTTTCTTTACAGACTCGTTGACTCCTTTTGGTGTTACATCGGACAAACAGTACACCATATTTGACATAATAAGTATATTTCTGGCCCAGGAGTACACGATATTGAACTTTCTATCCAGATTCATTGACTACTTCTCATTTAATTTCAGCCATACAGAAGTCGATATTAACCCTACAGAACATATTTCTGACCCAAGAGTACTCAATCATGAATGCATTCTATACATACTCATTGCCTCACTCTGAATTTACATCAGCCCTATGAACCCATTTTGACCTACTGAACAAATTTCTGGCAAATTAGTCCTTGATGGTGAGCTTTGTATATAAACTCATTGACTCCTTCGGATGATACATCAGCCATACATAGAGTACTGCTTATTTGGCCTAATAACATTTTTCTGGCAAATTAGTGCTCGATCTTTAACTTTCGCAACATTCTCATTGACTCATTCTGATGTTACTTCAGCCATATGAACCCATTTTGACCTACTGAACATATTTCTGGCAAATTAGTCCTTGATCATGAATTTTCTGTAGATACTCATAGCCTCACTCTGATGATTCTTCAGGCATAGAGTATTGCATATTTGGCCTAATTAACATATTTCTGGCAAATTAGTGCTCGATCTTGAACGTTGGCAACATACTCATTGACTCAATCTGATGTTACTTCAGCCATATATGAGCACGTATTTGACCTACTGAACATATTTCTGGCAAATTAGTGCTCTATCTTGAACTTTCGCAACATACTCATTGACTCAATCTGATGTTACTTCAGCCATATATGAGCACATATTTGACCTACTGAACATATTTCTGGCAAATTAGACCTTGATCATGAATTTACTGTAGATACTCATAGCCTCACTCTGATGATTCTTCAGCCATATATATCGATCATGAACTATATTTACATATTGCTTACTCTGACGTTCAGGAATAGAGAATTGCATATTTGACCTAATGGAAATATTTCTGGCGCAAGAGTACTCGATCTTGAACTTTCTATACGTACTCATTGACTTTGTTCTGATGGTACGTCAGCCACAGAGTATTGAATATTTGGCCTTATGGACATATTTCTGGCCCAAGAGTACTTGGTTTTGAACTTTCTACACATTGACTCATTCTGATTTTATTTCAGCCATACAAAAGTACGTATTTGATCTGATAAAAAAATTTCTGTAGCAAGGGTCCTCAATCATGAACTTTATATACAGACTCATTGACTCCTTATGTTACATCAGGCCGACAAATAGTCCATATTTGGCTAAATGAACATATTCCTTGCCCATGAGTACTCAGTCTTGAACTTTCTATACATACTCACTGCCTCACTCTGATGTTACTTGAGCCATATATGCACCCATTTTGACCTACTGAACAAATTTCTAGCAAATTACACCTCGATGATGAGCTTTTTATATAAACTCACTGACTCCTTTTGATGACACATCAGCTATAGAGTATTGCATATTTGGCCTAATTAACATATATCTGGCAAATTAGTGCTCGATCTTAAACTTTCGCAACGTACTTATTGCCTCACTCTGATGTTACTTCAGCCATAGGAACCCATTTTGACCTACTGAACAAATTTCTGGCAAATTAGTCCTCGATGATGAGCTTTTTATATAAACTCATTGACTCCTTACTCTATACTCTATTTTGTATTGCAATAAGCAATACTCCGATGTATGATGATATTGCTTATTGCAATACAATATAGAGTATTGCTTATTTGGCCTAATTAACATATTTCTGGCAAGTTAGTGCTCGATCTTGAACTTTCACAGCATACTTATTGACTCATTCTGATGTTACTTCAGCCATATATTTGACTTACTGAACATATTTCTGGCAAATTAGTCCTTGATCAATTTTCTACAGATACTCATAGCCTCACTTCAGCCATATATATCGATCATGAACTATATATATTGCATTACTCTGATATACTGGCCCAGAATCAGTCATACTGTAGTCCAATTTTGACCTAATGAATATATTTCAGGCCCAAGAGTACTCGATCATACACTTTCAATACATATTCATTGATTCACTCTGATGTTACTTCAGCCATATATGAACCTATTTTAGCCTACTGAACATATTTCTGGCAAATTAGTCTCCGATGATGAACTTTTTATATAAACTTATAGACTCCTTTTGATGTCACATCAGCCAGACAGTAGTCCACATTTGACCTACTGAACATACTTCACCCATACATAAATCCATATTAGACCTACTGAACATATTCCTGGCAAATTAGACCTCGATCATGAAATTCCTATACATACTAAATGACCATCTGATGTTAGATAAGTCCATATTTGACCGATTCTGGCCAAAGAGTACTCGACATTGAAGTTTGAAGTGTTTATGTATACTCATTGATGCCTTCTGATGTCACATAAGCCATTTAAAAGTCTATATTTGGCCTACTGAAGATATTTCAGACCCAAGAGTCCGCAATCATTAACTTTCTTTACAGACTCGTTGACTCCTTTTGGTGTTACATCGGACAAACAGTACACCATATTTGACATAAGTATATTTCTGGCCCAGGAGTACATGATATTGAACTTTCTATCCAGATTCATTGACTACTTCTCATTTAATTTCAGCCATACAGAAGTCGATATTAACCCTACAGAACATATTTCTGACCCAAGAGTGTTCAATCATGAATGCATTCTATACATACTCATTGCCTCACTCTGAATTTACTTCAGCCCTATGAACCCATTTTGACCTACTGAACAAATTTCTGGCAAATTAGTCCTTGATGGTGAGCTTTGTATATAAACTCATTGACTCCTTCGGATGATACATCAGCCATACATAGAGTACTGCTTATTTGGCCTAATAACATTTTTCTGGCAAATTAGTGCTCGATCTTGAACTTTCACAACATACTTATTGACTTATTCTGATGTTACTTCAGCCATATATTTGACCTACTGAACATATATCTGGCAAATTAGTCCTTGATAATGAATTTTCTACAGATACTCATAGCCTCACTTCAGCCATATATATCGATCATGAACTGTATATACATATTGTTTTACTCTGATGTCCATTTTTGACCTTATGGACATATTTCTGGCCAGAATATTCGACATTGAAATTTTTACATTACTCATTGACAACTTCTGATGTCACATAAGCCATAACGAAGTCTATATTTGACCTACTGAACATCTTTCTGGCCCAAGAGTACTTGGTCTTGAACTTTCTACACATTGACTCATTCTGATTTTATTTCAGCCATATTTGACCTGCTAAAAAAAATTCTGTCCCAAGGGTCCTCGATCATGAAGTTTATATACATGCCTCACTCTGATGTTACATTAGCCATATTGTATAGTTGACTAATGGACATATTTCTGGCAAATTAGTCCTAGATCATTAACTTTTTATACGTATTGATTCCTGATTTCACCCATACAATATTGCATATTTGACCTTATGGACATATTTCTGGCCAAAGAGTATTCGATCTTGAACTTTACATACATTACTATCTACACTTTATTATGTTACTTTACCCATACAGAAGTCCATATTAGACCTACTAAACATATTTCTGGGAAATTAGTCCTCAATCATGAAATTTCTAAACAGACTCATTGACTCCTGATGTTACATCAGACAGACTGTATTCCATATTTGACCTATAGAACATATTTCTGGCTGAAGACTATTCGATCTTGAACTCTCTATACATACTCACTGACTCCTGATTTTATTTCAAAGTCAATATTAGACCTACTTAAATTTCTTCTGTCCAAGGAGTCCTCGATCATAAACTTTTTATACATACTCATTGACTCCTTCTGATGATACGTCACCCATAGAGCATTGACCTTATGGACAAATTTTAACATTCACTCTGATGTTAAGTTAGCTATACATGAGCCCATGTTTCACCTACTGAACATATTACTGGCAAATTAGTCCTCAATCATTAACTTTATATACATACTCATTGTATCCTTTTAATGATATGTCAGCTATAAAATATTGCATATTTGAACTAATTTACATACTTCTTGTCAAAGAGTGATTGATTTGATTTGACTTTTTATTCATTACTATTGAGTCCTTCTGATGTTACTTCAACCATACAGAAGACCCAAGAGTACTTGGTCTTGAACTTTCTACACATTGACTCATTCTGATTTTATTTCAGCCATATTTGACCTGCTAAAAAAAATTCTGTCCCAAGGGTCCTCGATCATGAAGTTTATATACATGCCTCACTCTGATGTTACATTAGCCATATTGTATAGTTGACCTAATGGACATATTTCTGGCAAATTAGTCCTAGATCATTAACTTTTTATACGTATTGATTCCTGATTTCACCCATAAAATATTGCATATTTGACCTTATGGACATATTTCTGGCCAAAGAGTATTCGATCTTGAACTTTACATACATTACATATTTGTTGCATTCCATTGCATACAAGAAGTACTTAATCCGTTATGCAATAAACAATTACATATAAACTGTGCACTTGTTTCTTTGCATTGTATACAAGAACTAAATCCATTGTCCACTGAAGTATTACATGTATATTTAACTTATTCTGTTAGGCCCTGCGTTGTATGCACTGATGTCCATTTTTGACCTAATGAACATATTTCTGGCCCAAGAGTACTCGATCATGAACGTTCAATACATATTCGTTTATTCACTCTGATGTTACTTTAGCCATATATGAACCTATTTTGACCTACTGACCAAATTTCTAGCAAATTAGACCTCGATGATGAAGTTTTTATATAAACTCATTGGCTGTTTCTAGAGATACTTCAGTAATAGAGTATTGAATATTTGACCTTATGGACATATTTCTGGCCAGAATATTCGACATTGAAATTTTTACATTACTCATTGACAACTTCTGATGTTGTCTTCTTCATTGCACTGCATAAGACCTATGCAATGCGTTGCACACAAGAACTAACTCTATATATTGTGCGTTGAAGAATAACACATAAGTAATGTTGTACTTCATTGCACTGCATAAGACCTAACTTGTTCCGTTGTGCATGCAAGAGAAATAACATTGCCTATGTATTGTTCCATTGCATTGCATGCAAAGGATCAATCGTTTTCCGTTAAAGAGATGACACATATGTATTGTTGCATTGCAATGCATACAAGAACCAAATCCGTTATGCAATAAACAATTACATGTAAACTGTGCATACTTAACTTATTCTTTTATGCATAAAATGCATCATTAATTATAATATTATACATATTAACGTCTACACTGAAGAATAACACGAGAAATAACAGTTTCATTGCTTTGCTTGCAAGAACTAACTTAATCCGCTCTGCATAACATATGTGCTGTTGCATTGCCCTCACTTTATGACTTCATTTGTTCTGAACTGAAAATGCTAGCACATAACACAGGTGTGACTGCATTGAGACTGCATTGCATGTGAGAACTAACCTAATCGTTGTGCATTGAAGAGATGACACATATGTGTTGTTGCATTGCAATGCATACAATAACTAACTTAATCTGTTATTGCAATGAAGAATACATATACACTGTGCACCTTGCTTCTTTGTGTTGTATACAAGAACTAACGTTGTGCATGGAAGAGAAATAACATTGCATTTGTATTGTTGCATTGCATTGCATGAAAGAGCTAGTCTAATCTGTTGTGCATTGAAGAGATAACATGACAGGTGCTTGTTGCACTGCGTTGCATACAAGAACTTACTCTTTCATTTGTGCATTAAAGAGAAAACAAATCACATATGCTGTTGTATTGCATAAGAACCGTTTCATTGAAATTCAATAGTTAACTTATTACGCTGTGCATAGAAGAAATTAATATAACATATGTGCTGTTGCATTACAACATGTAAGTTATGCAACTGTTTCCTTGCACTGTATACAAGAACTAACTTATTCCTTTGTGCAATGAAGAGATAACACATAACCTATGTGGTGCTGCAATGAATGGACTAACTTATCTGTTATATATTGAAGAAATAACACATAACGTGCATTGCATTGCAGTAACTTAATCTGTTGTGCATTGAAGAGATAACATATGACAAGTGCTTGTTGCACTTCATTGCATACAAGAACGAACTCTTTCATTTGTAATTTGAAAAGAAAACAAATCCATATACTATTGCATTGTAAAAAACACAAGAACTAACTGTTTCATTGCAGTGCATACAATAATTAACGTATTACGCTGTGCTGTTGTATTACAATGCATACAAGAACTATGCAAGAACTAACATGTAAGTTTTATTCACTGCTTCCTTACATTGTAAACAAAAACTAACATTTGTTATGCATTGAAGAAATAACACAACGTTTTTTTTTTTTTTTTTAATTTCTTACTCTGTAACTACATGAATAAAGAATTTAACAAGCACCACTTTAATTTACAGCCCGTAATGTCTTACTTACCCTGTAACTACACTGTAAAAAGTAATACGCTCTATCTACTCAAAAAAAATTGTGGCAACAGATTACATGCAATATTATTAATTAAATTCAACATATAAGAATTGAGTTAGAAATTAATCAAATTAATTTCTTAAAAGTCAACCACTTAAAATGTGTAAAATTAGCAAACACCATTACAAAAACAACAAAGTGACATAAAAAGCATTCAACATAATCTAAAACCTCTGTTAATTCTTGTGTTTCTCTTTCCTTCAGTGTTTTCCTCTATTTCTTGTTATCATCAGGTGTCTTCAATGTTGGCAATAAAAAATAAAGAGTTCTTAATTCTCACTCTGACTTTGACGTCTGTCTGTTATTCAGATATTTTTGTTTAAATTTTACTTAAATTTTTACTTATTTTAATTGGTTGACATTTAAGGAATTAATTTGATTAACTTTAATTCTATTTGTTGAATTTAATTAATAATATTGCTTGTATTCTGTTGCCAAAATACTTTTTACAGTGATTGCGGGCTATAAATTAAAGTGGTGCTTGTTACACTCTTGTTTCATGTAGTTACAGGGTAAGTATGACGTTGCGGGCTGTAAATTAAAGTGGTGCTTGTTTCAATGTCACACTTACCCTGTAACTACATGAACTACATGAAACAAAATCATATTTCCCCATGTATCAAAAAAGACTGCAATAATTCTTTCTACTTGCCTTGAAACAACTTAATCAGTGCACGTTCTCGCTAAATTGCTCCCAAACGTACGATTGTTGTCTATCATAATAGTATAAGTTAGTACTTAGAACTTAGTTCTAAAATATTTACAGTATAAATAACTTGTTATTTTCCTGGTTGTTACCCCTTTATTCCCAAGACTTTACATATTGTTCCCCTATACTTACATGTTCTCACTTTATAGGTACACTATAATTATCGAAATTTATCCTGTAAATTCGTTGTAATTACGCAGTACTTTCTAGGCTGTAATCTAAAGCGTTACCCGCGTTACTTCTTTAATGCATAACGGAATAAATTAAGTATGCAATGCAATGCAACAACACATGTCATGTGATGTCTTCAGTGCATGACGGATTTAGTTATTTGAAATGCAATGCAATTGCAATGCAACAACACACATGTGTCATCTCGTCAATGCACAATAACTGGGGTAGATCTTGCATGCAATTCAATGCAACAATATCTGTGCAATGTTAATTCTCTTCCATGCGCAAGGGAACAATTTTTTTTTTTATGCAATGCAATGCAACAACACCTGTGTTATGTGCTAGCACTTCAGTGCAGAATGCAAATAAATATTTAACTAATGGATTAAGTTAGTTCTTGTTATACAAAACAAATAAACAACTGCACATGCAATTATTTTTCAATGCAGAAGATATTGTCAGAAATATGTCAGGTTGTAAAATAAAGCATTAAAGGTGAGCAGTAAATTAACAATTTAGAATCTGATTGGCATCACATAAATGTCATTAAATAATGCTTTAAACAGAAATTTGACTAAGAATATGTTTTATGAACTTTATATACAGACTCATCTGTATATAATATTTGGACTACTAAGCATATTTCTGACCCAAGACTACTCTATCTTGAACTATACATACTCTTCGACTCCTGATTTTATTTCAGCCATATTAGAACTACTTAATTTTTTTCAGACCAAACAGTCCTCGATCATACTCGTTGACTCACTCTAATGTTACTTCAGCCATACATGAGCCCATGTGTGACCGACTGAACATATTTCTGGGAAATTAGTCCTCGATCATGAACTTTTTATACATACTCATTACCTCACTCTGATGTTAGGTCAGCCAAACAGTAGTCCGTATATGATTGATTGAACATATTACTGGCCAAAGAGTACTCAATATTGAACTTTTTATATATTTATTTATTATTTAGAGTACTATGACGCCTACTGATGTCACATCAGCCATACAGAAGTCCATATTTGACTTAATAAGCATATGTCTGACACGAGAGTACTCGATCTATACATACTCTGATGTTACTTCAGCCAGACAGTAGTCTATATTTGACTTACTGAACATATTTTGGCCCAAAGTGTATTGGATATTGAACTTTTTAAATATACTCCTTTACGCCTTCTGATGTCACAAAGAGAAGTCCATATTTTATCAACTGAACATATTTCTGACCTAAGAGTCCTCGATCATGAACTTTCTATACAGACTCATTGAGTCCTGTTACATCAGACAGATAGTAGTCCATATTTGACATTGTGAACATATTCCTGGCCCAACATTGATCTTGAACGTTCAAACTCATTGACTCCTTCTGATTTTATTTCCACCATTCAGAACTCCATATGAAACCTACTTAAATTATTTCTGTCCCAAGAGTCGTCGATCATGAACTTTTCATATATTACTATTGACTCCTTCTGATGTTACTTCACCCATATTGCAATCCATATTAGACCTACTGAACATATTTCTGGCAAATTAGTCCTCGATCATGAAGTTTCTATACATACTCATTGACTCCATCGGATGTTAGATCAGCCAGACAATACTCCATATTCGATCGACTGAACATATTACTGGCCAAAGAGTATTCAATATTGAACTTTTTATATATAATCAATGACGCCTACTGATGTCACATCAGCCATACAGAAGTCCATATTAGACCTACTTAAATGTTTTCTGACCAAACAGTCCTTGATCTTGAACTTTCTATACATACTCATTGACTCCTGATGTTATTTCAGCCATACAGAAATCCATATTTGACCTACTTACATTTTTTCTGACCAAACAGTCCTCGATCATGAACTTTCTATACATGCTCATTGACTTACTCCAGTGCTACTTCAGCCATACATGAGCCCATGTGTGACTGACTGAACATATTTCTGGTCTTGATCATGAACTTTTTATACATACTCATTACCTCACTCTGATGTTACTTCAGCCAGACAGTAGCCCATATTTTATCAACTGAACATATTACTGGCCAAAGAGTATTCAATATTGAACTTTTTATATATACTCTATATATATATAATCCTATTAATAATTCCTTACATAGCGCTTTTCTCGGTACTCAATGCGCTTTACATACGGAAAGGGGAATCTCCTCAACCACAACCAATGTGCAGCATCCACCTGGATGATGCGACGGCAGCCATATTGCGCCAGAACGCCCACCACACACCATCTTATTGGTGGAGAGGAGACAGAGTGATGAAACCAATCAGTATATGGGGATGATTAGGAGAAGTCCATATCTGAGCAACTGAACATATTTCTGACCCGAGTCCTTGATCATGAACTATCTATACATACATCATTGACTCCTTCTGATTTTATTTTAGCAATACAGAAATCTATATTATACCTACTTTATATGGACTCACTGACTCCTTCTGATGTTACATCAGACAGACCTAGTCCATATTTAAACATACTTCTGGCAGAAGAGCACTTGATCTTCAACTTTCTATGTATGTATAGAAAGTTCATGATCAAGGACTAATTTGCTAGAAATATGTTCAGTAGGTCAAACATGGGCTGAAGTAACATCAGAGTGAGGCATGAGTATGTTTAGAAAGTTCATGATCGAAGACTCTTGGGACAAACATTTCTTTAAGATAATATGGACTTCAGTATAGCTGAAATAAAAACAGGAGTCAATGAGTATATATAGAAGATTGAGTACTCTTGGGCTGGAAATATGTTCATCCAGTCAAATATGGAGTACTGTGTGGCTAATCCAACAGTCAAAGAGTATGTATAGAAAGTTCATGATCGATGACTAATTTACCAGAAATATGTTCAGTAGGTCAAATATCAGCTCATGTATGGCTAAAATAACATCAGTGTGAGGTAATGAATATGTATAGAAAGTTCATGATCGAGGACTCTTGGGTCAGAAATATGTTCACTAGGTCAAATATGCAATACTCTATGGCTGACGTATCATCAGAAGGAGTCAATGAGTATGTATAAAAAGTTTTAGGACTAATTTGCCAGAAATATGTTTGATAATTCAAATATGGGCTACTGTTTGGCTGATGTAACATCAGAAAGAGTCAAAGAGTTTTTTTTTTTTTGGAAGTTCATGGACTACTTTATGGCTTCAATGCACCACGGAATAAGTTAGTTCTTGTGTACATTGCAATGAAAGCACATGCCTTATATGTTATTCTTTACTATAAGCAACCCTCATAAGGTATAGTTCGGGGAACACACCTGGAAAAGTTATATCTTCAGTTATAATACTTTTAGAGTCTTCATATTGCGCTACAACTTATTGGGAAATCCAGCCCAGACAAGTCAATTCAATTTAAGTCATCATACACAGAAGTCATAACTTTTGTTTTAGGCAATACGCTGAGATTTGGACAATGGAGGAACTTGAAATAATATGACAGATATGAAAAGAAATGACATTGTATCGTAATTTATGTTCACAGCACAGCGTAATTTATGTTCTATTATAGTTCTATTATGATTTGAATACAGCACTTTACACAGGTGGATTAGCCTATCATACCTCGTTATCCCACAGAAGAGTGGTTGTTTCAGTAATTGACTTTAGTGAAATATGAATTTGACATCATGATTTTGAAGTGTATTCGTTAGAGTTATATGAATAAAACCCTGAAATAACACTTTAAACAATAAATCAGAGATGAAGGGTTTTCATATTTAATGCCATCTACCATGTCAGAAATTAACTTTTCCAAATGGGACAAATTATTTTAAAAGGTAACTTTTTTACGTTTATATATAGAATTTCTTTCTTAATCTTATGAAATATGTATGCTATTTTTAATGTTAAATTCTCAAATTTAGTCAAATAAATTAGAATAATATAGGCTGTTACCAATTACATCAGTATCAACCAACTAATTGCATGAAGTTGCTTTCAGATGTACTTCGTAAATACATTTACACAGCAATTTCAACTGTATAATATAATGAGATTAATATTTTAAACAACATTTTAAATACAGAAATATGAAACGACAAAATGAAATGATACTTGGCTTATGAAAGTAATATCGCCACTAGGTGGCGGTAAGTCATTGTGTTAAGGAAGGAGTCATTTATTACAGTTTTTCTTTGACACATTTCTCCAAAGGAAGGTACCTGCTCTCAAAACAGTTAACACAGTGATCTAAACACACTCTTACATTTGCCAAACAGTTCAACTGCAAAATAAAACACTGCATTTTTTTCTAATAATGCATTTATTAGAGTTTTTCTTGATTGCTAAAACACTATAACCAGGCTTTTGAACTAAAATTTCAAAACCATAACACCATTTATCAAAAAGCACACCCAATTCCCTAAACTCTAAACACTACTCCCCTGTTTTGACACATGAGTCAGATTTGTTGAGCTGTCACTGCAGAACTCTACACACAATTCCCTTAATTTCTTATTGTGTACACCATGTGGTCATTTTGAAAGCACTAGCATTCAATACTGTTCATTCAAGTCAGCTTCACTAGATAGGTAAAAGGACCCGAATCAGTTTATTGAGTTTTAGATCCACAGAGACATGAAGTTCGGGGGTTGAGGAGGGAGAGGAGGACGAGGAGGACGAGGAGGAGGAGGTGGAGAAGGAGGACAAGAACAAGGAAGGGGAAAGGCAAGGGCAAGGGCAAGGAGACAAGCAGTCTCGGATGAAATTCGAGCCACTTTAGTTGACCTTGTCCTTGTCCATGGTATGACTATGAAGGAGGCTGGGCAACGAGTACAGCCAAATTTGAGTTGCTTCACCGTCGCCTCCATCATCAAAACCTTCAGGGAGGAAAACAGGTAGGTGTGCTTACAGTAATACTGCTCTGCACAGTAACATTTGAGTGCTGTACTCTGTGCTGTGACAACAAATACAGTACACTGCTACTGCTACTGTACAAAAAATGCATCAGATTGCCTTGCATACAGATAAAGTTTCAGTTCTAAACCTGATAGAGGAGTTTTTTTCTGCATGGCGGTGGAAAGTGTATGACCGAGAACCTTATATCTGTGTTTACCCCCTATAGGCCATGGAAGAAGCCTGCCTAGACATATGCGTGCCATGCAGTCATGTAGAGGATTTTACCCCCGCTGCCTGGCTAGGGCCAATTGTCAAGTGGATGAGATTCTCTGGCCTGACCTAGAACAAAGAGCTGCTGAGGTGGAATAATTTTTATTTTTATTACGTTATTATAATTTTTTTTTTTTTTTTTTTTTACTGTGTTATGAATTAATAAAAATGTGCAAATTATACATTGGTTGTGTCTTTTGTGTTCATTATGTGAAAAGGTTTTTGAGGGGGGGAACCACAAGCAACATAACTTAACAGTTTTGGAAATGTTGTTTTGAATTTATTGCACCAGTGTGTAAGACTATGTTGTAGTGTGTGTGTTTTTGAGGGCTTGTGTGTGATGTCTGAGGGCAAAGTTTGGTTTTTCAGCAAGAGTGAATGGTTTTGAGTGTAGAGCTTCATTTTGACCTGAAAATAGGATGTTTGGGGAATAGGGTGAGACATTATGGATTTGTGTTTACTGTTTTGAGAATATGAGGCATAATTTCAAGAAATTAGTTTAAGCAACAATGTTTTTTCTCGATTGCTTAAACACATTTCTTGAAACTATGCCTTGTATTCTCAGCAGCTATTTGCTCTGGGTCAGGCCACAGAATCTCATCCACATCACAATTGGCCCTAGCCAGGCAGCGGGGGTCAAATCCTCTACATGACTGCATGGCACGCATATGTCTAGGCAGGCTTCTTCCATGGCCTGTAGGAGGTGAACACGGATTTATATCGGGTTACTTGTTGCCCAGCCTCCCTCATAGTCATACCATGGACAAGGACAAGGTCAACTAAAGTGGCTCGAATTTCATTCGAGACTGCTTGTCTCCTTGCCCTTGCCTTTCCTTGTTCTTTTGTCCTCCTTCTCCACCTCCACCTCCACCTCCTCCACCTCCTCCTCCTCCTCCTCCACCTCCACCTCCTCCACCTCCACCTCCACCTCCTCCTCCTCCTCCTCCTCATCGTACTTCTCTCCTTCCTTGACCTATTCAAGGGAGACCTAAGACCTATTCTTAGAGTTTAGGGAACTGGGTGTGCTTTTTGAAATTAAAAATGGTTTTGAAATTTTAGTTCAAAAGCCTGGTTAACTGTTATGAAAACATTTGAGAACTTTGTGCATAGTGTTTTGAGAAAAGGATGTACATGATTTGCAGTTTGTGTGAAATGAATGAAAATGTACAAAGGGGACAATTAGGACAATTACAAAGTGTTCAGATTACTGTGTTAACTGTTTCGAGAACAATGACTTGAGTTCGGAGAAATGTGTCAAATTGATTGAGAAAAACTGTAATTCGTCAATTCGTTCAAAATGTTCAGAAATTCGTTCAGGAATAAAATCAAGTGGCTGTCTATATCAATTGGTCATTAAATCATCATCTATATTAATGGATCATTTAAAGACTCTTATTCATTCAGGAATTAAACAACTGTGAGTCTGTTGCACATAAAGCAATTTCAACCAAGGGGGCAACTGAAGTTCTGCATAGGGTACTCATTTGACCAATGGCTGCCCTGAGCAACAATAGATTTAGTATATGTAGAAACAGGTATTTAGCATTTTGTAGAGTTTGTATTTATTTTACAAAATGAGGTTTGGGCCAGAAAATTATCTATTTGGCTAATTGTGTGATGTAGTTGTGTTGCTGTATTAAGAGTTTAGAAAAAAAGTACTTTAAGTATTGGTAAACACAGGTTAGCAATTGTACAAATAAAAAAAAAATAAAAAAAAATGTAAATATCTGTTGAGTTAGTAATACACACAACACAGGAAATGCAAATTTCTTAATTGTTAACACAGCTATCTCAATACAAAAAGTATAAAAACGGAAAAGAAAAACAACAAGAAAAAAGAAGAATGGAAAAGGGAGATGTGTAAGAGTGAGAGGTTTTGGAGAAGACAGAGGAAGGGTAATATTGAGAGGGAGATGAACAGTGGAAGTGTTAGAAAGAGATGAGGACAAAGGAATAGGAAGAGGAGATGGAGCAAGTAGAGCTGAGGATGTATTAAGAGGAGAAGATGGAGGAGTATAGGGAGAAGAGATGGTATAGTAGAAGGCAATGGTAATAGAGAAGAAAATATAAGAAGACATGGACAGAGGGGAAGGGGAGAGTAAGATGTAAGAGGAGGGAGGAGAGGTTGAAGGATAGGGTACAGACAGGTTTCAAGTGAAATCAGAGCCAACCTAATTGACCATGTCATAAATGATGGTCTTTCCTTGAGAGAAGTTGGACAGAGAGTTCAGCCCAATATAAACATTGTGCCACAGTCAATGTCCCTGAACAACAAGTGCTGCAATCCACAGGTGTTGTGGCACACAACGCTGTCTTGGGGCCGCACAACACAGAGAGGCTCCTAAATTTTTAAACTACTTCAATGAAATCCACTTTCTGCAAGGTGATCAGGAGCAAATTGAGTGAAATTGTGTAGTTGTGTGGGACAATGTCCACTTTCACCATTCAGCACTGGTGCAAGGGTGGTTTGAGTATCACCCACATTTGATTTCAGGATGGTGTTTCTTCCAGCATATTCTTCTCTTGGACATGGAAAAGTTGAGGAAAGGAGAAGTTGAGGCACAGGGATGGATCCAGGATTCATGTCTTTTTTTCCACAATGCATGACTTGTGAAAATATATGCTGTGATGTTGATGAATTTGTTTGTCCAGATGTAAATGAGAGGCGAGATCTATAAAGTTAATTGATTCAATGATTGCAGTACATTTATTTATTTGTTTATTTGGGCAAAAACCCATCATTATACAACTAAACTCGTCATTAAAGAACATATATTTGTGTATCTACAGCTGAATTTGTTATCAGATCAACAGAGAACACACTTGATGTTAGTATTTATTTTTGATAAATGCATTACTGGAATAAAATGCAGTGCTTCATTATGCAGTGAATACTGAACTGTTGGCAGTACTGAATACTTGCCAATATTAGAGTGTTTAGTTTGCTGTGTTTTGAGAGCAACTACATTCATTTGAGAAATGTGTCAAATGAGAAACCAGTGTCAAATGAGGAAGGACAAAAGTCGGGGTCAGCGGACAATCCAACTTTTACTCAACAGAATAAATGCAAACAAAACAAAACAAAAAAAATATTCCGTATATATCCCGTCTCTCCGTCAATCACTGGAATTAGAGACAGGTATTAGTTATTAAGCACTTGACTTCCTTATCACCGCTTGTCTCCGCACCTGTTCCCCTGCTGCAGACCTCACTGAACCACATACCCCCACCGCCCGACTCAGGCCGAGGAGCCCCAATTTATAGAGCGAAAGTCAGCTACAGCCATCTGTGCCCCTGGCCTGTGGACCTTCTTGAACTTAAACGGCTGTAGAGCTAGATACCAATGGGTGATCCGCGCGTTGGTATCCTTCATACGGTGGAGCCACTGGAGGGGCACGTGGTCTGAACAGAAAGTGAATTCCCGTCCCAGGAGGTAATAACGGAGAGTGAGGATGGCCCACCGAATGGCCAAACACTCTTTTTCAATGGTGCTGTATCTTGTCTCTCTATTTGAGAGCTTTCGACTCAGCCTCTCCTCCAACTACCTGGGACAGGACCGCACCCAGCCCTCTGTCCAATGCGTCAGTCTGCAACACAAAAGGGAGATCAAAATTAGGAGCGTGTAAGAGCGGCCCACCGCACAGGGCAGCCTTTAACTTGGTTAGAACCTGATGGCACAGCTCCGTCCACTAGACCGGATCTGCAGGCTGCAATAGCAGTAGTCTTGTCAATTTGGGGACGCACCTTCCCATGTCCCAAGTGGAAACCCAGTTACCGTACTTCCACATGCCCAATTGCACACTTCTGTGAGTCCAGCCACCCTCAGTGATCTCAGAACAGCACGTACATGTTCCATGTGCCAATCATTACTGTATATGATGATATAATCGAGATAGGCAGTGGCGTACGCGCTATGTGGCCGGAGGATTTTGTCCATGAGACGCTGGAAGGTGGCAGGAGCCCCAAACAACCCAAACGTAATAAATTGGTGTAATCCGAACGGCGTTGTGAAAGCGTTTTTTTCTTTAGATAATGGCAATAAGGGGATCTGCCAATACCCTTTTGTTAAATCCAGTTTTGAATAAAAACGCGCTGAACCTAACCGATCAAGCAGTTCGTCAACTCGGAGCATTGGATAAGCGTCGAACTTCGACACAACGTTCACCCGTCTATAATATAACACAGAAACGGACCGAGCCGTCCGTTTTGGGTACAAAAACTATCGGCCTTACCCAATCGCTATGCGATTCTTCTATTACACCCAACTCTAGCATGGCCTTTGTGTTCAGGTAAACGATAGAGACGGCTACGTGCCACTTCCCCAGGAATTGTTTCGATATGGTGCTGTATGAGATTCGTACGACTGGGCAGGGGTGAAAACACATCTGCAAAATCTGCTTGCAACTTGGCTAAATCGGTGAGCTGCAGTAGCGAGAGGTGATCTTCGCCCTGGGACCAGAGCGAGCGGATTTGTTTTGACAGCTGCTTCTGGTCCAAGATCTTCCTCTGCCGAAACAGCCGCTGCTAACTCAACCAATGTCACCTCATTCCAGCGTTTTAACAGACTGAGATGATAAATTTGACATGAATTACCCCTGTCTTACCTCATAATCGAGATCCTCAACTCACTGTGTGACCACAAAAGGTCTTTGCCACTTTGCGAGTAATTTGGAACTAGACGTTGACAGTAGTACAAGCACTTTATCTTCCGGTGTAAATTGACGCTCTCGAGTACTCCGTTGTATAGCCGACGTTGTTTGTCTTGAGCCTGGAGCAAATTTTCCATAGAGAGTATGTGGAGTTTTGCTCAAAGGTCCATGATGTACTGAATTTCACTACGGCTGTTTGAAGGCCCCTCCTCCCAAGCCTCTCTGATGACATCAAGCACCCCCCGGGGCTGACGACCATAGAGAAGCTCAAATGGGGAAAACCCAGTGGAGGCTTGTGGAACCTCCCGCACCACAAACAACAGGGGGTCGAGCCATTTATCCCAATTTTTTGCGTCTTCCTTTACGAATTTACAAACCATGGATTTCAAGGTGCGATGTTCCACCAAGCCATCTGTTTGTGGGTGATAGACGCTGGTGCAAATCGATTTAATGGCCAAAAGTTCATACAATTCACTTAATGTACGTGACATAAACACTGTGCCCTGGTCAGTTAGAATCTCTGCGATTACCACTCGGGAGATAATGCGAAACAGTGCGTCTGCCACATTTGTTGCATAAAAGGTGCGCAACGGCATTGCTTCAGAATATCGTGTTGCATAGTCCACTAAACTAATGCAAAGCGAAGTCTTTGTGCTGAACGTTCTAATGAGGTCCATACCAGTTCTCTCGAAGGGAACCTCTCCTAATGGCAATGGGCGCAATAGCGCTTTTGAAATGGCCGGAGGATTAACCAACTGACATTCACGACACGCTGCACACCACCGGCGGACATTTTCGTGAATGCCTGGCCAAAAAAAATCGGGCCATGAATCGTTCGTGTGTCTTTGCCTCCCCCAAGTGGCCTGTCATGGGATTACAATGAGCTGCCTGGAAAAGCATTTCCCAGCGACTTTTTGGCACTAATAATTGGGTTGTATCTTCTTTTGTCTGGGCGTCTTGGGCCACCCAATACAACCTATCTTTTATAATAGAAAAATAGGGATAGGAGAGCGGCTGATCAGGCTGAAGTAGCTGTCCGTCAATGGTGCAGACCCTGTCAAAAGCATTTTTCAGTGTTTCATCACGAGACTGCTCAAGAGGAAAGTCATCCAACTCAGGTGGTATTAGCCTGGAATGAAGCTCTTCGCTGGGGAGCTTGAGGGGGCATGTTGCTACGGGACCTGGGAGCAGGGATAGGACGAGAGAAAGCAGAAGGAGGGGGAGAGGGGTGAGAGAAAGAGAGGTTAGGGATGAAGAAGTCAGGGTCAGCGGACAATCCAACTTTTATTCAACAGAATAAACGCAAACAAAAAAACCTGTGGGCTCTCAGCCAAACACAGTATGCACACAAAATACAGTCAGGAATTAGAGACAAGTGTTAGTTATTATGCACTTGACTTCCTTATCACCGCTCGTCTCCGTACCTGTTCCCCCGCTGCAGGCCTCGCTGAACCACACCCCCCTCGCCACAGTGTCAAATCAGTTGAGAAAAACTGTAACAGTTTTGTTTGTTGCATTTGGAAAAATGGTGCACAAATGATTGATTTTTGTAAAACCAATATAAAGAGCTGCAATAGTTTTTTTCTTGATATATTGAAGTTTTAGTTGGCTGTATGAACTACTGTGAAAACATTTGAGAATTTTGTGCACAGTGTTTGGAGAAAATGATGCATGTTATTTGTAATTTGCATGAAATGAAGGAAAATTTACAACAAAATTTTAGGACAATTGCAATGTGTTCAGATCACTGTGTTAACTGTTTTGACCTGGAGAAATCTGTCAAATCGATTGTGAAAAACTATAAATTAAGCAAAACAGGATTTAGATACCTTAGCAACTCCAACAACCTCCCAATGGCTAGTGGATACCATGTTTTTTTCTGAAACTGGAAAAAGTAAGATGTTTTGGGAAAATGGCATCCCTTTATAGCTTACTTCAGGTGTCTTAAAGTTTTTCTAATCAATTTGACACATTTCTCCAAAGTAATGTAACTGCTTTCAAAATTTTCATGATCTTTTTTTTTTTTTTTTTTTTTTTTTAAATGATTAGCATTTTTGCAGATTCTGCAAGTGGTATGTAAACTTTTGAGCTTGACTCGAACTCATGCTGTCTAAAGTGCTGCTGTATCTCAGTGTTGATGTGCTGCCCACAAGGCTATGGTTCTGACAGAGCTTTCTCTAAGCTCAGGATACTAAGAGCTGATTCTTTTTCTACATGTCTCATTTAGATATCAGCTTTGGCTTTTGGTGCCAGCTGCATAAACTTAGCATAGTTGCATATTAACTTAATAACTAGTTTGACTAACTATCATTTAAATAGCATTATACATTTCAAAATATAAAGGGTTACCGGTTTAAATTTATCTTCAATGCCTAGTATTGTATATGCAGTGGATATTGTCAAGTCAAGTCAAGTCACCATTATTTATATAGCGCTTTTTACAATGTAGATTGTGTCAAAGCAGCTTTACAGTGATAACTGGTACATTATTTTGGCTGCACAGCAGCTCGTAAGGAATAGTGTCAATGCAGGCAGATCAAAGCACTGTTGAATATCAAATGTCAATTGTCAAGTGTCCCCAACTAAGCAAGCCAAAGGCGACAGCGGCAAGGAACCCAAACTCCAACAGGTGACATCAGGTGGCAAACAGGTGTTAAAATGGAGAAAAAACCTTGGGAGAAACCAGGCCCAGTCGGGGGGCCAGTTCTCCTCTGGCGAACAGTGCTTTGTTACGACTCAGGCTGCTATCATAAGTCAGATAGGGTCGCAACATTCAAAGTGTTTAATTCAGTTCCATCCAGTTGAGGATCGTATTCATCACACCGGTATGGACGGTTGTTGAGGAGATGTGCCACTGGTTGTCATGTTGATGAGGCCTTCATAGTGGATGATCTAGTTGACTCAATCTCTGCTGATACTTCAGGGCTGTGTTGTGGTTGTGTCATGGCGCAGGTCCTCGATCTCACCCGGATACGGCCCGGATCCGGCTGACTACGGTAAACCTCGGGATAAACAGAAAGACTAATATTAGCGTAGATGCCATTCTTCTTCTGATGTAACAAGTACATCTGGTGTTATTGGAAGTGTTCCCAGTTCCGGCTGACCTAATTTATGCAGCCTAATAATCCTTTAACGGATTTGAAAAAATAAATTGATAATGTGTTATGTGTATGCCAGGTTAAAGAGATGTGTTTTTAGTTTAGATTTAAACTGACAGAGTGTGTCTGCTTCCCGAACAATGCTAGGAAGATTGTTCCAGAGTTTAGGTGCCAAATAGGAGAAGGATCTACCACCTGCAGTTGATTTTGATATTCTAGGTATTATTAGCTGGCCTGAATTCTGAGATCGTAATAGACGCGAAGGACTATAATGCATTAAGAGCTCGCTCAGGTACTGGGGAGCTAAACCATTTAGTGCTTTGTAGGTAATTAGCAAGATTTTAAAATCTATACGATGTTTAACAGGAAGCCAATGCAGTGTTGACAGAACCGGGCTGATATGGTCATATTTCCTAGTTCTAGTAAGAACTCTAGCTGCTGCATTTTGTACGAGCTGTAGTTTATTTATCAGGCGAGCAGAACAACCACCTAGTAGAGCGTTACAGTAATCTAGCCTTGAGGTCATGAACGCATGAACTAACTGTTCCGCATTTGTCATCGAGAGCATATGTCGTAATTTAGATATATTTTTAAGATGGAAGAATGCGGTTTTACAGATGCTAGAAACATGGCCTTCAAATGAAAGACTGGTATCAAAGAGCACACCCAGGTTCCTAACTGACGACGAAGACTTAACAAGTGTTAGACAGTATTCTAGGTTATTACGTGAGGAAGTTTTTGGTCCAAAAATTAGAATATCTGTTTTTTCTGAATTTAGTAGTAGGAAATTACTGGTCATCCAATTTTTTATATCAGCTATGCATTCCGTTAATTTTGTGAATTGGTAAGTTTCATCAGGGCGCGAAGAAATATAGAGCTGAGTATCATCAGCGTAACAGTGAAAACTAACACCATGCTTCCTGATGATATCTCCTAAGGGTAGCATGTACAGAGTGAAAAGCAATGGTCCTAGTACCGAGCCTTGCGGTACTCCATATTCAACTTGTGATCGATATGACCTCTCTTCATTTACTTCTACAAACTGATAACGGTCAGATAAGTATGATTTGAACCATGACAATGCAATTCCACTAATGCCAACATAATTTTCGAGTCTATTTAAAAGAATATTGTGATCAATAGTGTCAAATGCAGCACTAAGATCCAGTAACACTAATAGAGAGATACAACCACGATCTGATGATAAGAGCAAATCATTAGTAACTCTAATGAGAGCAGTTTCAGTACTATGGTATGGTCTAAATCCTGACTGGAAATCCTCATAGATACTATTTCTTTCTAAAAAGGAAGGAGCAAACAAGGGATTAGACAAGTGTAAGTTTAGACTAAGAAAAATACTTTCTTTTTAACAAATGTAATACTAGTGTACCATGGCTTTATGGTTAACCTTTATTTTTCTTCGTCCAACATTGCAAAGTTTGTCTTGTAAACCCATTTTGCATGCATATAATTATTGGTCATGATTTCCTCTGTTAAATCATTGTGCAATAAAACACTGTCTAACACTAAACTTCAAATATGAGAATGTATGTATTGTGCTTGATTGAAATGGTGTAGATGAATAAAAGCTGGAAACTACCCAAAGGGGAGAAAAAAAACTTTGATATCTCAAATGTTTCTGACTAGATTTATGTCTAGACATAAATGAGGTTACATTAACATCAAATGGAGACTTTTGTTTGAGTCTCCTGCTTCTCACTCTCGTCTCCTGAGACAAAAACTCTAACAGTATCACAATGGTCTCCTTTAAAGTTTTAAAAGAGTAAAAAAAATAAAAAAATAAATAATAATCCATAATTTCAGCATTTAAGCCTATATTAAGAGTGAAAATTTTAACTAGTTGCTTATTAACAAGCATATTATTACAATATTGGCTATTAATTAATACTTATTAAGCACATATTAATGCCTTATTCTGCATGACCTTATTTTACATTCTTAGTCCTACCCAATACTTTGGATTTATTTTGAATAGGTTGCGTTTATCAAGCTACACTAATTTCTGCAATGTTTTCACTACACACACACACACTCAGCGAGCTGCGTCTGTTACTGTCACAGAGTGGCTCTATCTCCTGACCTTTTGACCTTACTGCTTTAACTCACTTAGGAAACATGCCTGCCTCTAAACACGTAAAATGTCTCTTTCCTAGACTTTTTCCTGTTCTTCATTTTTAATTTCTATTATTTTAGATGTTTTAGTATATTTCTTCATGTTTATTATACGACTTTTGATCTTTTATGTTCATAACTTTATTTATAGGAAGCTATGTCGTAGTTTTATCCTAAAGCTCTTTACAACTCTATATCAAAGCTGTTATTCCTCTGTTTTACAAGTACAACTCAATCTCAGGATTTTTCCAATTTCTAAACAGGTATGTACTATGTACTCTCATAATTGGATTTACGTGTATTTTCAGAGCTTTTTCTCCATCTTTGTTCTTCATAATGTTGTAAAATGTAGCATACACTGTTTCTTCTAACAAATAATTTTATCTTTTGTTCTATTCTATCACTTTACTAGATTCGCCATTTGACTTAATTTAGTAACTAAGTCTCTAATATTTAGTCTCAAACTACTTTTCACTTTAGGGATTTTAAATTGGTTTATGCTCTCACTAATTTTGTGTGTAAGTATCTAAAATCCTATAAATTCACCCACATTTGTCAATAATTAATTTCTCTTTTTAGAAAATCATTTTTCATATTTAGTCCTGCTTTTTCTAAGCTTCTTTATCATAGTCTTTGCATTGACTAAAACTGACAAATGTTATTTTTAAATAACATCCCTGCTATAAAGTATTATCACCTACAGACACATTGTAGGTCCTTATGGCAATCTTTCTTTGTTGTTTATAGAAAAAGCATCTCATTCTCACCTATTTTCCTTAATAGCATTTGGTAAAAACATTACTTTTATTCAATTTTAATTTTAGTAATTAACCTCCCTAGTTTTGTAAATTTATGTACTTTCATATTTTGGAACTTCTCTAATCCTCTTATTACGCTCTAATAGGAGTACATATCTGTTTAATCTTGATATTGTTATTTCTTCAACAATATCTGCTAAATGTGTTATTTAATTATTTTTTATGGTTCGCGTATCTTTGTCCAGATTTTTTATCAGTTTTGAACCTTATATTCATTACAATTTACAATTTAAATTTGTATTCTTTTTTTCCTTTATATTTCTTAATATGCTGCTTGTTTTTGCATACGTCTGTTTTATGTATGGTTGATATATAATGTCATTATTTTTAGTCATAAAATCTCTTTTTAGTGGTTCGTGCTTAATTTTCTTGCATAGTGTCTTATTCTTATTTTACTGTTATTGTTTTTCTTGGTTACATTTGTTTCTTTATTGAACTTTTTTCCACCAAGGCCTTTCCCTAGCTCTAGCTACAACTTAACCTGTTTCATAATTTTGATCTTTTCTGTCATTCTAATTGCTTCTTATTTAATTTTTTTCTAAACAAATATGTTAGGAGCTATTTTCCAGCCCCCTTTTTTCTTTAGTGTATGACACTGTCTTTTTCTATTTCCTTCGTGTTTAATTTTAACTCTAAATGTCCTATTTGACTTTTTCCATTTACTCTGACACTTTGTCTCATAAATCTTATGCTTTTGTAGTTCCCTTTCGAAAGGGAACTTCTACTCTGCGTTTGCAACGCTATGGGGAAACGTCACGTGACTCGGTGTTCGAAAGCCAACTATCCAATAACTCCAAATCCTATTGGCCGGCGACAGCCTATGACGTCATACAGGCGCGACCCGGAAGTATAAAAGGGGCGCCTGGGGAAGCAGTCATTATCTCATCGTCTTTCGGGACTGTTTGTGTCGACTGCCATTATCGAATATACTCTTCATAGAGTATGTCTCTGTTATGTCTGAGGGCAAAGAGAAACATTTCAGGAAGTGTGTGGATCCATGCCCCAGGTTTTTAACGGAGGGTTCGCACACCCTATGCGTCTATTGTTTGGGAGAAGAACACGCACGGATGGTGCTTGAGGGCGCTGTCTGTGTGAATTGTGAGCGTCTTCCTATGAGAACGCTCCGTTCTCGTCTGGCCCTCTTCTCGAGGGATGAGGCGTCAACATCTGCGCCTGGTCGGTCCGGCCCTACTCGTGCTGAGGCAGAGCGGCGGCTGCACTCATGGGGCTCGCAGATGGAGCTCGCTGCCGAGTTGAGAGAGGTGTTATGGTCTCTCAGCCTCCGGTGGCGGCTGGCGGGGATGAGCTCCTGGATGATGATGATGTCTTATCTTTGACATCATCGGATCCGGGAGCGAGTGTTCTTCTGGCTGATAGCCCCCGTGGGCAGGAGGCAATGGAGGAGGAAGAAGTGGCTTTTTCTTCTTTCTCCAAGTCTCCTGGCCCAGCATATGCCGAGTTACTGGAGGTTGTGGAACGCGCTGCTGGCAGACTGCAGCTGCCGTGTGGGCGCGTGAAGAAAAAAAACCTGTTCGCGGCAGACTTGACGAACGTTTTTCTTTCCGACCACAACCCCGTGACTCCAGTGAGCCTTCCATTTTTTCCGGATCTCCACGTTGAGATCGGGAAGGCATGGAAGAACCCATGCTCAGCCAGAGTTCATCCACATCGGAATCTCGCCGATGTGGATGGATTGGGCCAGCATGGGTATGTGTCGCTGCCGCCCATTGACAAGATGTTTGCCAGCTATCTCGTCATGGGCAGAGCACCGACACTAAAAGCTCCAGTTTTGCCGTCCAGACCCCTTAAACAGACATCTCGTCTGAACGGCAGAGCATATGCTGCTGCGGGTCAGGCTGGTGCGGCTTTACACACTATGGCAGTGTTGCAGGCATACCAGGCTGATCTGCTGAAGGCGAGGGCGCGCTCAGCAGCTTTTAAGAGTTGCATTCCACTCAGATCCGTTTTTTAATTACTACTGTATGTTCAGGTGACACCTTTGAACAGTCAGGCTGACGGCCGGGCTTATGATGATTTTTTCTGGAGGTCCGCCTTCTGGCTTGATAGTGAAAGGGTTCTTTGGGCTTCTAGAACCATGGATGTTTTCCTTCCCATGTTTGTAAAGGAGCAGTCTTTGGTCTTCGAGCCACGGAAAGGTAAGACAGAGTCAGATTTCATTTCTTAAATGTTGACTTTGTGTTGTTCCTGTATATTTTCTGAACATGTCACAGTGAATGTACATTGAGATATAGAATTTGAAGGGGTTTTTTGGGCAAAACTGGAATGTTGAGACTGACTAAGCAGGTCACAGAATGGCTGCTGCTTAGTTTTCTCTCTATGTTGAGTAGCCTCTCGGCTATTTTCAGTATAGTTTGAGTTGGCACTCATTACTTCAGTTTGTATGTCTACGGCGGCCCTAACCGGCCGCCTGACTTTTCAGCTTTGAGCTTCACTTTATTTTTCTCATCATGAGATTTAGAAGTGGAGATCAGGCTGTTTGTTATGGTGCCTGTTGTATATAATAAAGAAAATAGGCCTATAACTTGGCAGCCAGGCTAGAGCTAGGTGATGTGATATATGAAGTAACCCCATATGTATTCACTATCCTTTCAGGATTTGTTTCCTAGTTCTGGTTTTCCTCCCGAGGGAGTTGTTAGGCTGTACACCCAATTATCCCCTTGCTGGTGTAGGTGCAATTTGAGTTTTACAGCTAGGTTGTAGACTGTTTTCTGACTCCCTTATGCTGTTCCTCAGGTGGTAGGCCCTTATCTTTGCGTAGATAAGTTATGCAGGTGTGTGCTTGGCCCCACTTTCTAGAACTTTCATGCTAAAAGGAATAATTTTCTTCTGAGCCACTTGATAATTTGTTTTATCAAGTTTGAGTTGACGTTGCTAGTTTTTTAGCTCCTGTCCTCTGGGGTTTAGATCAGATTTGAGGATCTGTGTGGGAAGTGTTTTTCTTTTTTAAAAAAAAAAAAAAACAGCATGTAGATCAAAGTTTGTGTTACTTTGGGTTCTAGACTTTTGCCCTACACTGTATGTGAGCCTATGCTGCCACAGGTTGGCACCTGCTCTCATAACAGTAGGCCCTTTGCTGTGAAAGTAGGCCTTTGTTTTGAGTATTTGGTGACTTGTACTCTCCAGTCTGAGGTCCTTGTCACTGGGTGCATCACCTGTTGGATTGCATATTCAGGGTAGTTAGTGCCACTTTGTTGAAGAAAACTGGTATCTATTAGCTCCCTTTTTTAGTGGTCTGGTTAACGGTTATACTGCTTATAACTCGGATTGTAGGCCTTATGATATTCGGCCTCCTTCTAGTTAGCGGTTGTTCTACTATACTGTTTAACTGATCATAATGTGCTCACATATTTTCACAGGTTTACGCTGCCACAGGCCATGCCGCGTGTCTGTCTGAGGTAGTAGGCTTATATTAGCCTTCCTTAGACCATGTTGGCTTTGTTTGGTTCCCTTTAGTCAAAATGTGTATTTAGGGTACATTGCCTGTTGGAATGTGTAGCCTAGCGCAGGTTGCAGTTAGCTTCCCATAGCTTTTTGGGTTACAGCTGGTTCCCTATAGCTTGGTTCCCTTTAATTCACGAGCTGTAGCCACGTGTTATTGAATTGGCAGGCCCCTTCAGGCCTCCTTTTTAGTTTACGTTTGGCACAATTTGTGTTTTTACCTGTGAGTAGGCTGATCGCCACCTGTTACTGGAATGGAGGCCCCTTTAGGCCTCCTTTTTCTAGTCGACTTGTTGGCAGGATGCCTGGGAAACCATGCCACCATCGGCCACACCCCAACACTGACGGATAGGCCCTAACAGGCCTGTTCTCTGTGTTTGGCAGTGTTTTTCATGTGTTAATCATGACACTGTTAATACATGGCCTCTGGGTGGTATGGTTATGGTAGCCACTTGCTGATGCCACGTGTTTACTAAGGCAGGCCTACTTCGGCCTCCGGTGTAATATGTGGAGTTCAGTTATATACTCCTCTCGCTGTGAGGGTGACAAGGTGCTTTTTACCGAGTATTTCGAGTGGCTAGCCCCTCAGGTTGGTTTGGCAGCAAAACCTTACTGAAGGTTGTTTTTTACCTATATCTGCCTCCCTGAGTCCTATTCTAGTTGAGCTAAGGGCCACCTAGCGCCTAGGGTGGATCTTTTGTGCTCCTAGAAATGGCCACAAGACTACGCCGTGTGTATTAGAGGTTGCTAGGCCTACAGGCCGCCTAGTTTTAACACACTGGAGTATGTTTGGGTGTATTTCTCTTTGAGAGTTATCTTTATAATATAATATCATTTTTGAGTTTGTTTCTGCCTCTTTGCAGTCACTCTTACTTACTATCTTCTGTGAAGAATGCGTGTTAGGAGGCTCTGTATTCAGACAGGGTTGGCCCAGACTGAGTTTGTCTCAGGTCAGACTAGGTCGGCCTCCCTGGTGGCTTTGGGGGTGACTTCGTTCCCCTCTAGTGACTGGCCGAGGTTCCCTTTGGTTCCTTGGCCACATTCCCTTGAAGGGACCACTTTTTCTTCTAGAAAGGTTGGTTCCAGACACCTTAGCACCTTCCGTAGGGCCTTTTTAGGAGGTCCTTCGTGGAGTTCAGCTTGGGCTGTTGGCCGAAGGGAATGCTGTCACTGACAGCCTGGTGTGACCCGAGGGAGAGTTGCCAAGCAGTTTCTACTGCTCTGGAGCCTTTGTCTCAGCCATTTTTCTTGGCAGGCATTCTCCTCAAGCATGGCGGCGTGGGTATATCGTTCCCCATAGCGTTGCAAACGCAGAGTAGAAGTTCCCTTTCGAAAGGGAACGTCTCAGGTTACGAATGTAACCAGGGTTCCCTGAGAACAGGGAACGAGACTCTGCGTTTCCTTGCCATACATCGGGCTGCCTGCTGAACAGTCCCTCAAGACGATGGATAATGACTGCTTCCCCAGGCGCCCCTTTTATACTTCCGGGTCGCGCCTGTATGACGTCATAGGCTGTCGCCGGCCAATAGGATTTGGAGTTATTGGATAGTTGGCTTTCGAACACCGAGTCACGTGACGTTTCCCCATAGCGTTGCAAACGCAGAGTCTCGTTCCCTGTTCTCAGGGAACCCTGGTTACATTCGTAACCTGAGACGCTTACTTTATTAAAACTGATTGACCTAGGTTCTCTCTATCTCTATAACTATACTTTAGTGTTTCCTTGGTTATGTAATTCAATTGCTCATTTCATGTTTACTTAGATGTTTTCTTAAATTTAAGTGGTAATATTATTCTAATAACCATATCTTAGTCAAAGCTCTAGCATCAGTCTTAGTTGGACATTTTCTCAGTCCTTCTCTTTTATCAGCATATAACTGATTCTCGTGTTTTCCTCACTGCCTATTTGTTTTCTTATTGCTTCTGTTTAATTCTTATAATTTCAACACTAACATTTTGGGGTTTTTTACTCTGATTTCCAGTCTGCTTCCTCTAAGGCTCATACAATCAAGCTGTCTGACTAGATTATTTAACTGTTTTACTGTCAGGAGCACATGGTTACATCTTATCAGATCTGCTTTTATTTATTACTTAATCTTTCCAATAATCTAATGCTACTAATTCTTTAACACATATTACTTCTTTAATTCCCTTTGGTTTTTATTTTATTCAGCTTTTTATTTTTATTTTTTAGAGTCCCTGTCTGGTTTTGAACACTTATAGCTCAGTTTTTCATCTTTTTGTTAAATTACAACTGTCCAAAAATATTATCTACACTGCTGACAACTCTTGTTTTTTAATTGTTTGTAAAGCGTAATGTAGGCTAATTAACTAGTAGTTCTTATTCACTTACAAGTTATATTCTAATTCAGGAATAACTTTTTTATTCCACTTCTTATGTGCTTCACTTCACTTCTTTAATACAGGACTATAATTTCTTGTTCCCTTATTCTCTGTTTCAAATCAGTATTTTAAATCTGACATTACTGTAATTATTTTAACATTCTTTCTTCTTTTTTTGTAATATGATCTCTTCACACTCTTCTGTTTTCTTATTCTGCTCTTACTAAACTCCTAGTGTCTGGGGTTATTGTAAATCTTAATGTCTCTGGTTTATCTGTTTTTCTGCTCTCTGAGACTATTCTCTCTCTCTCTCAGTTTTTAGACAGATTTTATAAGTCCTCTTTTTCCTTATTTCTCCTTTTTTAATAATCTTTTTAGACTACTTAAAAAGTATTATTTTTATTTGGCTATTATTATCAGTTGTTTATTATTCTCTAAATTGCAATCATCCTGTACACTTTATTTCCGTCTTAAATTACTCCTCAAGCTGTGTAACGCTCTACAACTAATTAATCTTTTCTTTTTGCTAGTTAAATTTCTTCTTGGGACAACTTACTTGTCCTTTTTCATCAACCAGTCTTTTTGCCTTTATTTAATTTGAATCTCTTTTATATTTTACACTTATTTTCTCCTGTTTCAACTATATATTTTTATATTTTCCCATCCAATCACAATTAATCAGTCTCTTCTAATATTCTGTTAATGTTAACTTTTAGTATTCTATAATGTGATTCACTATTGTTTCCTCTCCATATGCTATAAGAGTAATTTAAACTACCACAACTGTCTCACAGGTACTGTTGTAAATCTCTTCTCACTGCAGGCATTTTTACAGGCTGCTGACGGGCCGCAATGATCCTAACTACTTATTTCCTGCTTATCATTTCTATTTGTTAGATTTGTTTTATTGTTTTCTCTAATTTGTCATTTTTAACAGACTTACTGTTTATCTTCTTTCAGTTACATCTGTAATTTCACATATTAATTAAAAATTTTACTGGATGTTTAGATTGTCTTGTCTCAATTAAAGTTAAATGTATCTATCCTATTTGCCTCTTACTTTTACTTACTTTTTATTTTTAGTGTCTTATCTCAGTTATTCTTGCGGTTTTAGTTCTAAACTTTAAACTTACTCAGCACATAAAGCTTCTTCACAGAAATCCTCTCTAATAATAGGCTTTTGCTATGTCTCAGTTAACAGAAAACAGATCTTGCCTGTACTATCACTCTTCTCAGAGGTTTACACAGATTCTATGGGCCTCGTTCATAGAATGAATAAAAGGTCCTATTTTTGATTTTACGATCCTTTCTCATCCGTGCGTATGTGTGATTCTTAGAATGAACATATGCACATGAGAAAACCCACGTATGCCTCTCTTTCAGATGTGAAAGCCATTACCTAAATTTCGAAAAACCTGCTGTACTTTGACAAGGAAAATGCATACATTTGTTCAGACCCTGATGTTATTCTAAGCACTTTTCCGCATCAAAGACAGTTTTTAGAAATATGAGTGGTGTCGTGGATTTAAATGTACACACACTCCTAGATCTAATCTGTGCTTACGCACACTTTTTATATGAGGCCCCTTTCTCTTTAAACACTTACACACCTAGCTATTTTTTGCTAATATTGATCTTCTAGCCATTACTATTTTATATTTTCTCTTTCATATATTCTGGTAAATTTTCAGTATCTTATTATGATAAGATATATTATAACTTATATTATTGTGATACTTTTAATAATATAGCCTCTCATTTTTCTTCCTGAACTCCCTAATATACACACAGTATATTTTTATTTTTTCTTAATTTTTTATGTTAAACTGTAGTTATCCTACATTCACCATTTCACCTATTCTTCACCTATTTTAAGAATATTTAGCTCTTACGTCCTATTATCCACTTTTTTAACTTACTTTTAAGTTTTTTGTTTTCTCTATCTCAGTCTGGACAGGATCCAAAAGATCAGCTTAATCAATTCAGTTTCTTTAATCAACGCTTTCGCTTTTAAAGCTACTTTTCTCTCATTCAAGCATATTACTCATATAAACCTGAATGAAGAGTCTGGCGTTCTGTTAGTGAGGTGTCCCTCTCCTGACAGAAAGCCCTGTCTCTTTTGCTATTCTAGCCCCTCTGAGACCTGCCATATGAGATCTTATCTCACATCTATTGGCTAAATAAATTTTCCAGCTCTCTTAGCTTGTACGGTTTATTCTTTTTCGTGTGTGCACTCAACCCTTTCTGGGTCGAATCAAATAATCCGTCTTAGAATTATTCTGTTCTTTTTTGGGTGTTACAGGATATAGTTTTTTCCTCAGTAACTTCTCATCTCATGCTCTACATATTTAACATACAAGCGAGTATTAAACCAACTGTCGAGCAATTTGGTCATCAGTCCTGGCCGGTAACTGATGATCAATCTGCCCCACGTTGGGCGCCATATTTTCTGATGCGTCTCTAAGCACCTTTACATTATTTTTATTATCCTCAGGTTAGGTAAGTAAGTCAAATCTGATCTAGCAGAGCAGAGTTTACAGACGTGCAGGTGAGTGAATGGGAAGACTTGTGGTGAATGATGAGTGATAGATAAGTGATACTGTCCTTTGTGCTTGTAGAGGTGAAGATCCGGGGCGATGGTGATGAGGAGCAACACAGGAGACGGAAGACACTCACACATAGACTGGGAACACAGGAGGAGACTTGGAGATGCTGGAGACAGGTAAGTAGATCGCAGGGAGTCCTTGAGGTAAGCATGTAGGTAATGTCTTGATGCGAACGAGACCGGACAGTGACTGGAGGTGTGTGAGTGTCTTTTATGTGGTGATGATTGGCGTGTGATCAGTATTCCGGTGAGCGAGTGCGCTGTGATTTGAGGGTGTTGGAGCCTGGCGTGTCTGTTACATTATCAAACATGTTTCTTCCTCCAATATGTCTCTTTTTTTTAGCTGTACTTCATAAACAGCTATTTTCTTTTCACTGTTTACACACAAACATGTTATCAAACATGTTTCTTCCTCCAATATATCTCTTTATGACAGCTGTACTTCATAAACAGCTAACATCTTTTTTCTTTTTCTTTTTTTCCCTTTATTTTCAAATCACAGTTTGTCATTATTATTACTTTATAAATCACTTATTTCAATAAATATTTTTTCTTCTTAAATCTCAGTTGTGTTTTCATTATTATTCTTTATAAGCAGAAGAGGTACAAGTAGCATAGAAAAGTTGCATTCCCTAATGAAGCAGGGTGTGACTGATATCAACAGCCTAAAAACAACTAGATCATTTATAAGCCTTTTTATATAGAGCTATATAGGAATATTTTATTTTATGCAGGTAGCCTATATAAGTATAAATCATTAGAAAGGAACACTTAAGTACACCAAACTAGAGAAAACGCCTCAGGTTACGCATGTAATCATGGTTCCCTGAGAACAGGGAACGAGATGCTGCATCTGAGTACTAGGTGAACCACCTCCGCGGTTGAAACACAAATCCAATCTCTGCAATATCATATTGACCTGCGACCTGCCATGCTGAGGGGACTGCATGCCACGCATGGCAGTGACAACTGTCAGAATCCAGCAAATTTAAATGAAATGCCGGACCCACTCACCCTACGGGTCACAAATGAGCTATCAGTGACAGCGCTCCCAGCGGTCAAAGCCTCAGCTACAAGCCTCAAAGCGGCCTCCATATCTTACACATGAAGGCCTGCCAAGGCCGCACAAAAGCCTGGAACCAACCACTTCAAAGGAAAGGGGTCCCTTTAAGGGAGTGTGGCTAGGGGGCCAGAAGGAACCCCAGCAAGTCACTTCTCAGGGGAACACAATCAAGCCTGAATGCCACCAGGGAGGCTGACCTGGCTTCTAGCTGAACTAGTAACCTAGTCTGCCAACAACCTGTCTGTTTCCTCAGAAACAGAGTCTCTAGACACAGAAGTCTCATGAAGAGACATCCAGAAAGAGGGACTGCAGAAAGGGCAGTAGACCAACTCAGACCAGATCTTAGAGACGGGCATCCTGGAGAGCAGGACTATTGACCCTTGCAAGCGAGGGGAGTTACTCTGCTCGATCCTAGGATCTAGGTGGCTATCAGGTCGACCAGGCTAAAAACTAAAAACAAGAGTGAGAATGGTTAGCCAAGCCAGCAACACGCAGAAGCGTGTGGTCTCAGGGAGGCCGGAAGACCAACCACCTGATAACAAGACCCTGCTGACTGATATCCAGCTGCTGGGAACTCGCATCAGGGAGGCCTACCGTGGCCAACTACCTGGTATCGAGTCTAGACTGGCAGAAGTAACCATACTGTGGGAAATTCAGCCATGCATCTCAAAGACAAACATACACTGGCTGACTGTGGACATCACTAGCTGCCATACACCTACTCATTAGTGGCTGGCTCTCAGCGAGGCCTGTTAAGCACACAAGCTAGCTAGCTGTCCAAAGCCTACCACCTTGGGCTCGCCCACAGGGAGGCCTGCTGTCTTCCAGAGCGGCCTGCTAAGGCCAACAAACTGAAAACAAGCGACAGCCGAATGCCAGGTACCCACACTGCTGGGGACTCAACCTCAGAGAGGCCTGTTAAGGCCTGCAATCTGAAGCAAGTCCACTACAGCCAGGGACTAGCCTCCAGGGTGGCTATTAAGGCCGACTGCCTGGTAGCCAGTTTTAAGTGGCTAAACCATTCTAAAGAATACCCACACAAAGGGAGCTCATTTACAGAGAGGCCTCTTAAGGCCTACTCATTCAAAAGCAAAGCATTGCTAGCTGAGCTTTCACATACCAAAGTGCTGGGGACTCTTGTTGCTACAACATCCACACTAATGGGGCTGACCACAGAGAAGCCTGCTTAGGCTTACTATCTGACAGCACAAGAAATAGCTACCAGAAAACCCATTTACTGGGGCTGCTAACAGGGAGGCCCGTTAAGGCCAGTTACCTGACAGCGCATGTGCTGGCTGCTAGGGGCACAACATGGTGGGAACTCACTGTGAGAGGAGGCCTATTAGGGCCTACTACCCTATAGCGAGTCTAGTAGCAGAGATAGTTTACTATTCAATAACGCCTGGGACCTACCACATTGCCAATGAGCGGTGTACTCAGTCAAAGCACTTTTTACCCTTTAAGCAAGGGGAGTACAAACATATGCCAACATGCCCTGGAGGAGGCCCACCTGGGCCTACTACTCCAGATGAACACGGGCATCAGCTTGTGGCAATGCTCAGCTACAATTGAGCATACTAAATGACCAGCCCACAGTGAAGGTCAAATACCGCTCGACCTGAGCCACAATGGTGCAGGGCAGATAACAGAGCTATAAGCATATAAGCACTCAGAAAACACCTTGTTTACAAGAGGGTATTATCCGCCTAACCCTGAGAAACTACAGGGTGGAGGCCAACCACAAAGACTCTATCATGACAGAAACAATATCTGTACTCAGCCCCAGGGGAATACAGGCTTTTCATAGAAAAACCACCCACACTCGACCCAACGCTCGAATGCTAGTTCAACGGGCCTAAGAGGAGCTTAGTAAGGGCCTACCTGAGCTCAACTTCCAAAATGCAGGCCGCAGCAAGCATTACTAATCACAATAGAAAAGGGAACCATCTATTCTGCCTCTACACCAATCTGCACCATGCAAAAGGGGGGCGGGCCTTGGCCAAACAACTCTCAAATGAGAGGAGGCCAGCACTAGGGATACAAAAAAGCTACACTCACTAATGAGGGATCAAAGGCGGGAATGTAAGACAGACCGCCTCCATTATCCCTAGTACTAGCCTAGGCCAGCTATCAGGGCAGCAGCCTCCAAGCAAAACTCTCAGCTGAGAGGAGGCAGAAACACACATTAAAAAAACACAGCTAAGGTGACTAAGAAATATAATAAAAATTCTTAGCTGTCCTAAACTCGTGGACAATGAGTGACGTAAACCAGGTAAGCCTGTCAGGCGGCCCAGAGGGCTGACCTGGACATAAATCTATCTGAAACAAAAAGGGGCTTGTCTCTTTGGTACATAAAAATCTCCAAACGTAAGTGGAGGAGACAACTACCCTAACCTGAGGTGGCTATCAAGGCGGTCTGTATTAAGAAAATCCAGGCTGCATTAAAATAGCATTTAAACGTGATGAGGTCTAGATGGCAAGGTTGGAGCCTTCAGCGTCGATGTCCGTCCCGATACGAGATAGTTCGCGAACGTCTCATCAATCGCGCTGAATATGGGCTTTTCCGTGCTTTCTTGACCTCAGAATGTAGGTCGGGAAGGAATGGAAGACTCACTAGAGTTGGAGGGCTGTGGCTGGAGAAAAACCGACTGTCAAGCCGACCACGCGCGGTCTCTCTCCTAACACGCTGCCATGGCAACTGTAACCTGCCAGCAGCACATTCCATTACCTCTAACAACTCAGCATACACGGGGCAGGGTGGCTGAGCGGATTCAGTAACATCCTTTCTATCCTCATCAGCCATCTCCTGCTCGGCTGGAAGAGCACTGGCCGTTGGACCTGAGGATGCAGATGAGCCCGCATCCTCTCCCATCAGCGCTGTCTAATCAGCCGCCGAGCCACTCGAGAGGTCAATGCCCTTCTCAAACTGCTCGGCGAGCTCCATTTGGGAACCCCACGACCTGAGTCTCCGCTCTGCCTCACCACGAGTGGGACCAGAACCGTGAGGACCAAATGCCGAACTCTCTTCTCTTGAGAAGAGAGCTAGACAAGACCGGAGTGTTTTCAAGGAAAAACGCTTGCAATTAACACAGGAAGCCCCCTCAAGAACCTCCCGTGCGTGCTCTTCCCCCAGACAGCGAACACACATAACGTGTGTCATCTGGTGTCAGATAACGTGGACACGGATCAACACACTTGACAAACCTTCTGGTAAGTCTGGTTTTCTCTGTGCATTTCATGCTTACTATTACTTGCTACTATAAGTGCTTCAAACAAACAGTCCTTGAAAGACGAAAGAAGATGACACGTTAGTTGGGTGCCCCTTTTATACATGCGGGTCGCATTGTTATAATGTCATGGGCCGTCGCCGCTCAATATGATATTGCCGAGATTGGATTTGTGTTTCAGACATCGGTTCCCGCGGAGGCGGTTCCCCTAGCGCTCAGACGCAGCTCGAGTTCCCTTTCGAAAGGGAACCATATAAATTACCATGTTTACTTTCATGTTTTTTCTTTTTTTTTTAACCCAAAATAGGGTGAGCATTACTGTGGTGTGGTGTGAGTGCTATAAACACATTATGTCTGTTTCATACATACCCCTCTGATATTGTTCATTTGGGAGTCACACAAAAGGGACCGAACACCTGAAATGTAACTTTTTTGTTATTTTCAGTAAAATCAATGTAATACATTTTTGTTCAATAATATTTTTTCTTTTCTATTTTGTATTTTGAGAGAATTTCATGGGACTAATTCATATTTATGCAATAATTATGACAAATGTTTTTCCCATTGAAAATACATTTTTATTCTAATATAGCATTTTTATGTTAAAATAGAGACGCTCCTGTGTCAGCATCACACGCATGTGTCGTGCTGCTCACATATACTGCGTTGGCCAATATTGAGTCAGTGTTCTTACGTAGAACCCAGAAGCGCTATTTACAACATAAATAGCATAGGAGAATGACAGGGAAGAGAAGAAATTGTTGAATAAAGTTTTTTTTTGTTTTGTTTTTACAAAAAGTATTATCTTCGCTTCATAACAATAAGGCTGAACCACATAGTCATGTGGACTATTTTAACAATATTTTTACTACATTTCTGGACCTTGAATGTGGTAATTACGTTGCTTTATATGGGGATCAGAAACCTCTTGGATTTCATCAAAAATATCTTAATTTGTGTTCTGAAGATAAACTAAGGTCTTATGGGTTTGGAACGACATGAGGGTGAGTAATTAATGACAGAAATGTCATTTTTGGGTAAACTAATCCTTTAACAATAAAATTTTTTAAAGATGATCAAGCATCTTGGAAAAAAGATTTCATGAAATTTGTTAGATGTGGTCAATATGTTAATTTTGCGTTTAAGTAATGAAAACTAATCCACAGTTTAGTCTACACATAGATAATAGAAAGAATATTAGAAAATATTCCCAGTATTTACAGTAGAAATGTGTAAAAATTATTGTTGATGTTTCATTCTAACAGCAAAAAAAAAAAAAAAAAAAAAAACTGAGGGAGTGTTAAATCATACAATCAAGTCTTTAGTTTGTGATTGTATGATTTAACACTCCCTCAGTTTTTTTCATTCCCAAAGGGAGGGACATAAAGCAAATTAGACACAGTCGTTTTGGCTTCTTCAGTATGCATTGATCATAATATGATCAATATTCATATTCAATAATCATATCATATTAAATAATAATAAAAAGTCTTTATATGCTTTAAGCTTTTTGGGTGTTTTTACAAATCAAAGAGATTATTACTTCATATGTAGCAAAATGGTAACATGACACTGTAATGTAAAGTGTATGACCCATTTTTTTTTTTTTTTTTTTACATTTACTTACTATTTATCAGCACAAATAAATACACAAATAACAGAATTTCATACTGTATGTAGCTTTTCCCAAAATTCTATCATGATAATTTTTCACAGACCACTAGATGGCAATATTGATCTAAAAATGAATATGTACCCACCAACGCAGTGACTACAGGTAGGCCTACTGAATTACTGCACACAGAGAGAATTTCTCTATGCAGGCCTCCACTATTGTCTGTGACAGAAACGTCTTCCTGGGGGAATCTGATTACTTCAGATGCCAACATTCCATCATCATTTGGATCTTCACAGTATAGTGACTGCTTTCTTCCTCAACGTTCCCAGAGCAGATCAGGTCAGGTCAGGGAAGTTTAAAATGTACTTATAGATGCAGTAACAACTCGTACGAAAAAGTAGTATACTTCAAATTCATTTTATGCGTGTAGGGTTTGTGGTTTCTACTGTACCTTTAACATTTTTATTTATTGCTTAAAATTGTAGAAAAATAGGCATTATTCATTAAATTCATTGTAGTATTGGATGAGTGACCACCAGACTCTCTCTCTCTCTCTCTCTCTCACACACACACACACACACACCCACACAATTATATACCTAAAATGGTGCCTTTGGAGGGCACTGAAGTGTTTAATCATTATCAGCACATTGTCTTTCCTGGCTCAAAACAAGGCAGAGGTGGTAAAATCCTTGGTCTGTGTAGGGGGGCCCCGGGCATGCACCCGGAAGACAATTTTGTACATTTTAAAGATAAATTCATTAATCTGGTGCACTTTGAGAGTTCAAAATAAAGAGCTCCAACCCATGTTCAGTGTGCAAACTGAACAAAGAAAAAGTCTGTGCATTGACTTCTACCTGAATCCACTGTTAAAAATAAATAATCCACCCGCCAACTGCCTGATGATATTCTCTGATTTAGATATCTGCACCTGATCATCACATTACAATTATTCAGATTCTCAGTGATAAGCATGATGATATGGTAACATATCACACTGAGGTTACTTATAAATGAACAATTATTTAAAATAAAAGTTCTTCTTTGGCTAAATTACATTTCCATAATAGCCTATAAACACAGGTTTTACTCCCTTCAAACTTAAATTGTCACTGTTTCCTTACATCATTGTTGGAAAACACTCTTATCAGAATAGTTTCTTTTAGTTAAGCTTGTATATATTTTGAATTAAAGCTGTTAAGTTACAAATCAATATCTCATGTAGGCTTTTTCCTTTGTGTTTTATATATTGACCACTAGGAGGTGCTCTAGGCACACATTTTCCTTGATTGGTTTACCCTGAAGAGCAATAGGCTACGTTCAGTTGAAAACCAAAGTAAAAAAGTGACACACTTTCGTCGCGTCTTACCGTGAAATGAAAGCTCCATGTCTTTATCACTGGTTCAGTGATAGTCTGGAAAGGCATATCCATGGAGGGATGCACAGTGGACAATGGCACCCTGACTGTCATTAGGTATTGGGATGAAATCCTTGGAACCTACACTGGTGCAGTGCAGTGGGCCCTGGTTCCTCTTGGTGCACGACAATGCCCAGCCTCATGTGGCGAGAGTATGCAGGCAGTTCCTGGAGGATGAAGGAATTGATACCATTGAATGGCCCCCATGCTCGCCTCAACTAGATCCAATAGAACACCTCTGGGACATTATGTTTCGGTCCATCCGATGCTGCCAGGTTGCACCTCAGACTGTCCAGGAGCTCAGCGATGCCCTGGTCCAGATCTGGGAGGAAATACCCCAGGACACCATCCGTCATCTCATTAGGAGCATGCCCCGACGTTGTCAAGCATGCATACAAGCACGTGGGGGCCATACAAATGGATGCAATGAAATTTCAGCAAAATGGATTAGCCTGCTGCATCATTTTTTCACTTTGATTTTCGGGGTGTCTTTGAATTCAGTCCTCTGTAGGTTGATAATTTTCATTTCCATCAAAAGATGTGGCATCCCTTCGTTCCTAACACATTACCCAGTCCATATCAGTATAGATATCCAGCATGATATTTTCCCCGATTGAGATCTGATGTGTTTTCAAAGTGTTCCTTTAACACTCCATGATCCTTATATTTTATTTATTTGAACGCCTTGTGAAAGAATTTTTCGTAAAGATAAAGGATAATTTACTTAATCTCGGAACAGATACTGCACCAAGTTGAACGTCGAAAATAGTCTAATCACATGAGGGCAAAATATATCAAAACAGTATTGATTCGCTAAAATCAAAAGTGGGAGGGTCTGGGGTGCAGGTATTTTATTGTATTTTATTGATTGATTGATTTATTTTTTGTTAGGCAATAGATTTTTTGGTAACACTTTCTGTATGTGTTGGTAACACTCTCTGTATTTTTGGTAACACTTTCTGTAACACCGGTGTATGGCTATGGATTATATACACGATATACACCTTATTCTTGGGGGTGCTGTAGAGTTGGGGCAGACGGTTTGCAGATTTTAAGGGACAAAATACCATTGGAATTAATAAATAAGGATCACAACCAATAACAGTTGTCTCATTTAGAATGTGCTGTGTTCGTTGCCATGTCGGACACAAAAATGGCGGTGAGCATAGTGGAAGTACCCATGAATACCTACTTGGAGACCCGAGGACAATCTGAAACAAGCCAATTAGAGCTCAGCTACAAATCACAAGCGTTTCAAAACTTTACAGACCTACATCAACATACATCGGCGCCCTCCACACACAAAACAAACGGAATACAATTTTGATTTTTAATAGGTGCCAACATAACTACAAGTCGAATAGTATGACTAAATAATGTTATTTTGTAATTATTTTGCAATATTTAACTTATTTTTAACATGTAACAGTAGCCTTTTTCTCTGGATAACTTGAAGGAGGTGGTGCCCCAGCGCACCTAATGACCAGCCGCCACTGACAGTTTACATGAATGAACAATTTTGTATTAATTATTTTTAACAATACATATATTTAACAGTATATTTTTCCCTGTTACACTATATGTAAACATCTGTTACGTGAAATAGCTCATTCAGGGCAGTACTAAATAAAAAACAATATGCAATTTTTATTATCCTTTTTATTTAAAATTATTAACATTTTGCAGTTTCTGCAAAGTGTATATTAACGTCTGACTGCAAATGTCTGTGAAATAGAGACAAATGGTTACAGTAATGTTGTAATGAATCATATTTAGTCAAAATGTCTGAAAACCAAGTGACATCAATACCCCTGAAAAAACCTCAGCAGAAGGCTGGTCCACCATGTAACATGTTTTGAGGGGAAAGTCCTGCTGTGAAAATATGGCTTTAACTTCTTCTTAGTTTTTTAGTTTTAGTATAGGCCTCGGGCCAAGAAAGAGCACACAATAAAGGAACAGTGAAAACTGAACATGGAGTTCCCCTGGTGGTTTCAAAATGTTAGAAAATGTTAAAAAATGGAGACAAAGAGTGGCAGAGACAGACAAACATACAAAAAAAAAATGGAAGAGGAACAGGACTTATGTGTCACCAAAGGGCAATTTTTGCCCTTTCTTAGTGACCAAAGCCTTATAATATCTACCATGTTGTCCATGTGACTTCCACTTAAAATACTCAGAGACATTCTTGCTTTCATTTGTGGTAAGCTAGCTGCTTGAACTCCCTCTAATGGTTTCTGTGCTTGTTTAGCATGGCGAAAGATAAGTGAAATGTGGTACCCTGAGCCACTAGAAGATAATTCAAGCTCATGATTCTTAGAGCCACACTCTGGTGGAACTTCTAGAATGAGCAATGACATTTGTAGTGACTATTTCGTTCTGTCACATCAAGACAAATTCAAATGTGCGTCCTCCTCTGGTGTGTGTGTGTGTGTGTGTGTGTGTGATTTATTCCAGGCTGCATCACAAATCAGATTGTAGACTGATAGCATTAAAAATGTTTAATCCAGCTCCTTTTGCTAAAAAATACATTATGCCGACATTTGTTGCGGGAACATGGATGGTCATTGATGAACCAATGTTCTGATCCCAAACCATACATCCCTATACTCTTTTTATTATTATTATTTTAATTAAAGCAAATCTAAAGTTGATCTGCTGCAGAATCAGAAATATTTATGCTGCATTTTTTTTTAGATAGTGTGAACAGATGTTTATCTGCAAAACTAAATACACCTACTTATTTAAAGGGATATTCACCTAAAAATGAAAATTCTGTCATCATTTCGGCTACTTACCTTCAATTTGTTCCAAACTGTATGAATTTCTTTGTTGGCAACCAAACAGTTGATGGGCCCCATTGAGTCAAAGGGGCCCAATCAACTGTTTGGTTACAACAATCTTCAAAATATCTTCTTTTGTGATCAGCCAACTATCAACTATACCTTTAAGTCTGCTTAAACCAGTACTGCGTCTCATTTTTCCAGCCAGTACAGGTTTGAGATTGTATGATTTCATGAAATATGTTGCATTGTCTTGTGGGAAGCTATTGTAACATAATTATCTCCACAATTTATCCTGCAGTGGCAAAAACCACAAATCTTATAAAAAATTTTAGTTTTTGGATGCCATCAAATGTTAGAGAGGAACGCATTTGCTTTCATTCAGCAAATTATTGGGCTAACATTTCCTTAGAAACATTCCCACTGACAGGAGCTTTGTTGTGTGCATTAAAGATGAAAGAGCACAACTCAGAGAAAAGGTGAGTACTGCAAGGTCATTTAAACATTCAAACTGGTGGTTCATTCATTTTTCAAAAGGGATGAATGCTTCTTTCAGCCCCAAACATAATCTCATGCTTGTTCATCATGTCAAGAGACAAAAAAGAGCACAGTGCTATACATTTACTAGCTAAAAATGCACATCAACAAAATATTTATATAACAAATATAACAAAATCATAACAAGCTCATTTACAGTGTGTTGCAATTTTACAGTCACAATTTGAAGCATCTAACTCTTTGTCTGCAGTGTTGTGAATGCTGCTTTCTCTGAGTTGCATTGGTAATTTTTTCAGCTGGTCTATAGTAGCACCTCTAATCCACTCTGAAAAGCTATGAAGTAAGAGTGATTTTTTGGAATACAGAGAATGTTTTCCTTGCAGGTTCTGGCCAAGATGATGTCTCACAAATCTGTAAAGTTTGGATCAGTGTTTTTCATGTGCGAAGAAGTGTGGCAGGAAATGTTTTAGTATAGATAAACCACCTTGACAGGAAATGAGCAAAAACAGTGAAACAAACAAACAAACAAACAGTTAATGTTCATGTTCTGACTTTTTGCGTTACTATGTAAATAAACTTTTTAAAACAGTTAAATAGTTTGCTCAAACATAAAATGTAAAAAGGGGACGGTAGGAATATCCATGAAAAATGACTGAATTGGTGCTTTAATTAAAATAATAATAATAAAAAGAGTATAGGGATGTATGGTTTGGGATCAGAACATTGGTTCATCAATGACCATCCATGTTCCCGCAACAAATGTCGGCATAATGTATTTTTTAGCAAAAGGAGCTGGATTAAACATTTTTAATGCTATCAGTCTACATTCTGATTTGTGATGCAGCCTGGAATAAATCACACACACACACACACACACCAGAGGAGGACGCACATTTGAATTTGTCTTGATGCAGTCTGCATCACTGATTATTTTAATGCTTATTAAAGCTCTATTGAAGCTGCTTTGAAAAGCTTCATTATATAATTTTACAGTATATTAGGTGACTTGACGTGACCAACGTTTAGTGAATTTACCGTCATTCTGAAGATTCTCGCATGTCGAGCATATGTCGTCATGGCTGTATCACTTTAAGATCAACTGATGTGCAATTGGTGTGTTCTACGCACGGCGATGTCGAGGACGTGATACATTTTTGTATCACTGTGCAAGGTACCTATGGATACATTTAAATAATGTTTCACAAACTTTATTTATGAACAAGGAGCTCAGAAAAACAAAACACCCCAGAAATGTGTAAAATACCATTCTGCTGGACGCCGTATCCAGATGGATACTCCGTATCCAGATGGATACTCCGTGTGCTTGATGCAGAAATCGGCTTGCCAGTAAAAGCCTTCTTTACATTGACAAACTCTGTTGTTAGTAGGAGAGCATTCTTTCTTAATCTATTGATTCTCTACGCAGAAGGTGCTGCAATAGAGGCATTTCGGTAAGTACTTCCAGAACTGTGTGAAATGATCCTTTAGACAGGATGAACAGACGGTGTCTTCAGTTGCAGTACAGTGCGCTCTCATGTGGGTTCCAGCGAGGCAGCGTGTGCATGTGAGTATCTGCAGTGTGAGTGGGTCTTCGTGCTGGTAAGTAGGGACTTCTACAGTCGATGCATCCATGTGTGATAGTAGCATCAGCACTAGAGCCAAGTGATGTTCAACATTGCAATATTTCTAGAACATTAAAATGGAAGAAAAAAATAAATTAAAGTAATTTTACTGCACAGTATCTGTGTAACACAGTGTAATTTTAGTTGTTTAGTAATTTTAGTTTAGTTTTATTATTATTTTATTGTTGATGCAACTATATCATAATAGTACAGTGTCATTTTGTAGATTGTAAACTGTATATGTTAACATACCAAAACAAGATATTTTTTGTTATTCTGTAAAATCAACCAATTGTAACAAAGGTGTTACAATGGAAAGCCACATAATGACTTAATCACAATCAATCTTTGCAGCGTGGTCATCGACTCAATAGCACATTATAGCACAGTATTACCGTCACAAAACACAATAAGGTTAACACACACAACACTAAATGTAAATGTAAATCACTGTAAATGTATCCATACCCACCCACACAGAGGCAGGACTGCTGACACCCCACCCCTCAAGTATGAGAATGTAGACAACCATATAACAATTTTACATTAATCAGTGAAATTAAATTTAAACTAGCATGTAATTATCAGTAACGTACTAGCTTATCCTAATTAATTAATATAAATATTACCTTACTTTATAAATCATTGCATGTTTGGCAGTGTTATTAAAGGGAAATGGATAGCTACTTTTTGCCTTTTTCTAGAGCTATTACATGAAAAAAGCATGTTACTTTACTGCCTACAAACATAATCTATGATCAGGTTTCACATGTTCCATTTTACACTGTCTATTCTATTATCTGATGTACTGTAGATGCAAATACATGCACAGCTCTTTGATAAGTTAAAGGTCATTGACTTCTTAATGGTAAATATCAGTAAAAACTGGAAGTAATGACAGTCATAACGTGATTAAAAATCTCTAATCTTCAGTGACATCCACAGTATAAAAATTAATGTTCATGAACTGACTGAACTTTTGTAAGAAGTTTACAAAAAAAGTCTTTCAAAAAGAGGAAAAGCAGTTAACCTAAAAAAAAGAAAAGAAAAAAAAAACAGTGTAAACCAATTACACATACAGTAATGGTGTCAGTTTCTGTTTTTGGGTGGGTCTACGTGTTTCAGTTTGTTTCTATGGTGTTTTAATTTATTTGATAATAATTTTCACCTAATATTAAATTTGTTAGTTTCTTTGTGTATTTAAGCCCTGTGTTTTGTTCAGTTCATTGTCCGTTCTCATCATAATTAAGTTGGTTGCTCTGTTCTGTGTTTATTCTGAGTTCGTTACTGTTTAGAGTTTTGAAAAAAATAAATGAACTGCTGCAATTAAATCCTGCATTTTATTCTACTCTGCTGCAACCATATTGTAACATACCTGATAGGTCTGCTGTTGAAACTAGGTTCAAAAAGTCATCATGCAATTACACACTACCATAATGTTCAGTATCAAACTTCCATCTAAAGTTGGAATCAGTCCACTGGTGCATAAGGAAGAAGTCTGTTATGCAACTGGTATTTGAGGAAAAGGGAAGAATGACAAACTGAAAAGGAAATATAAGAATTATGATACTCAGAACAGAAGTAATATTAACACATTTTTACAAGCACACATTAAATCACTGGTACGTTAAATACAACTTGACAAACTTCATAGGATTCAAAGGCAGGAGACGGGATCTAAATATGAGAGATATTCAAACTTTTATGGTATTTACATGGTAAAGAATTGCTTATGTTGAGACCATTGTAAATATCTGACATGAACATTTTTCATTCATAACTCATCGGTCATCTAAAAGGAGAACTCATGAACTCCCCCCAACAATGTACCGCTTTTCTTTATCTTTATCTCCTATCTAAAAACAGAAACAAGCCATTTTATACTCTACATCATGCTCTTTCTCTCATGTGTCATATTATTCTCAGTATTGTCCTCCACTAATGGATCAGGTGTTTATACAGAGATGCCTGTTGGATTGCTTTGTTTAGTGGTCACTCTAACTGCTTTCTACCATATTTGGATATTTTTTCTGTATGATATCTGCATATTTTCAATGAATACCATATGAGCAGAAGCAACGTGAGTGAATACTTAGTCAAACAACATACAAATACAAAGAGTGATTAATACAAAAATTTAATTTAATAGAAAAAACAATAAGCAGATTTACACTGATTATAAAAAAAGACATGTTACAGTATGTATTATCATGTATTAGTGAGAAATGGACATCCAAAAAAAAAAAAAAAAAAAGTACATCCCAGGGTGTTTGAGATTTAATTTAATTAAATTAAAATTAATTAACTTGTCTCTGGAGGCCCCCACATCCCATAGTGATAGGTGTCTTATACTACATTAAATGATGGGCAATTTATAAGTTTTGGTAGGCTAACAATAGATGACTAAATAGTAATTAGGGGACTTAGGCTGATGACAATCGGAAGCCTGGGTAACTGGCCCCACTTGCCTGCTCCATAATCCAGCCCTGTAATATCTAAACACAACAGCCTCTAAAAACATGAGGACTTAATATTAAACTCAGTAAAAATAAGTGTTTTATTACATCCTGGCAGGCAGACCTGATACTTCTGTTAAAACTTATATTACAATTGTGGCCATTTTAGCCTGAAAGACATATTTAACAATTTAGTGTGGGTTGACTAATCCTATTAGAACTGATTATAAACAAAAACTGTTGAGAAATTTAACATTAAATAATAGGCTAATTTCCTATTGTTCTAAATTAAATTGACCCTTTTACCCTTATTATCTTTACATGTAGATCATGTAAAGATACATCAAAAACAGTAAAGACAGGGTTTAGATGGCCATATATATCGAATATTTAGGATCTTGAAAACTTTTTTTATCAGATCACTGTAATTATGAGAATATGTGGTGGTAAACATCAATATAGACTCAAAATAGTCACATTTATCCATACATTAAATACAAATTGTCTACTGAATTTTTAGAGTTCAGTTTTCTGACAAATTGATAAATATATCAATGTTATCAATGTATGTTATTTTTTTAAATGTTATAAACATAAAACTTGACAATACATAATTACAGTTAAATAAAACATAACTGCTCTCTATTTTATTATACATTCATAACCAATTTCCATTATTTACAACTTCAATAAAGCATTCCATTTCAGAGTCAAGCAATAACCTGAATTAAAGGTGATTTTGCTCCAGCAGTTGGCTTATATTTCCATTTTGGAATCAAACTCAAAGTTTCAGTCCAATATAAAACCAAGAATAACAGGCCACAAGAATAATAATAATAAAAAAAGGCATCTTAACAACAAATCAGTTACCCAGCCCTGTCCTCTTTTAGCCCACAACTGTCCAAATCTATGTACAACTTTTCATTTAAATAACAAAATTTTAATTGTCCTTTGATATAGTATAATTAGTCATTGTACAGTTTAGTTTTTAAACATGAGTTGTCCTGGATCATGTTGACAATCATCTTTTCATACATACGGTGTATGGATGACACACTAATAATCCGACTGATCCTCTTTAGAATTTTTAAAAGGGGGCGGCGGGCACCTTTTGAACGTAGTTTGCGGAGACTGTGAGATAAAGCCTTGGCCAGGTCCTGACCTCCATTCTGAATCTTCCACAGGTGGAGGAGCTGTAGGATGTAACGTTGTGAGGGACAGGTGTTTACCAGGGCCCGTACATCCTCGTCGCTCACTTTCTCACCAGGTAAACTGTCCATCAGGAGCAACAGGTCTTCCAGAGTGAGGTTTTTTACACTGGCACAGCGAGATACCTTCCTCTCACAGTGGTTTACACCTAGGAGAAAGTGGGTGGATTATGTTAGTACTATGAACATAAAGTACCTTGCACTGAAGTTAAAGAAAAGTACAGGAGAGAGGATGTAATTGATATTATGATGGTAGATGAAGTCAAAACATGAACAAATTATGTAATACAACATTTCAACTATGTAGCAAAAGGACGAACTACATCAAGTTACACACTCTAGTATAAATTTAGCAAGCCTTTTTGTTAAAATTTGAATTATTATTTGTCTTCCATATTTTATTTTTTTTCAAACTATAATTTTATTAAACTAGGCCTGTATTATTTTCCATACATCTGTATTAGTGCAGTCAATCAATTAAAAAAACCCCCAACTAATTAATCACACATTTTTTTCTGTAATTAATCACGTTTTTTTTCTCCTTCCTACCTGTCTAACATAGGAAATATACAGTAATTAAATACAGTTTTAAACACTTTACAGTCTTTACTGCAAAAATTATAAATTAAATATAAATTAAAGATGAATCGTTATTAAAGCTACAATTTTCTCTGTTAGCTTTGTTCTTTGAGTAACATTAATGACAGACATCACAGCATCTGGTTTATAAGGCTGCTGTGACTTCAAGACCTGCCGCTGCAGAACATGACGCGCATCTCATTTTCTCTTGAAGTTTATTTAAGACGTTATTTTACCCATTTAAGACTGCTCTTGCGAGGATACTTGACAAAATGGGCATTTTGGCATAATTCTGTGTTGAAAACTTGATACTGGCATGCGTCTTTCTGTGCACGCAAGTTGTGTGTATCACACAGACACAACATTTACAGACCGCACGTTCTTGTTTGTCTTTTATGACGGAAAAATTACAGATGCTGCATTAATTGCCTCAATTTTGACAGCCCTAATCTGTATATAAAAATCCACTAAAAAATGTCCAAATGCAATTAATGTCAAAACAAGTCAGGTGCAGGTGACTTGCAATCCAACAACAATCCAACATAAAGTAACATTTGAATGTAGAATGTTTTAATGTAGAATCTTTTTTTGTTTAGGTAGTTTTTTTTTTAAGGAGATTTACATTTACAGTAATAGTTTGACCTTTCATCGACTGAAGTTTTATGGGTTTCAATTCTTTAAATCTTTTGAACTAGGATTACATGTAAACCACATTACCACAACATAAGACAAAAATAGCCTTTAGGATTGCTAATGCTTGTACTTTCTCACTTGTATTCATGCTAATGATGTTGGTGACCACTTATGGTCTAACACTTAAAGGCTCTAAATTCACTAAAATCAGTTCTGCCATCTTTTTTTATTTTATTTATCTCCAAGTGTCTATTAAATCTATATAAGCCAAACTGAGATGATGACCTTGGATGATGCTGAGGAGTTTGTCTTGGTCCTTATTTTGTTCTCTCCAGAGACGGAGCAGATGTAGTGCCTGCTGCTGAGGACTGCAGCTTTTCTTCAGCCTTTCAACACTCTTCCAGTCCACTTTGCGTCCTGGAAGGCTCTCAGAAAGATGCTCCACAGGGACTGAGGCCAAAGGAGGTGATGCAAGGAACTGAAATATTGCTTCCTCGCATAGTGTAATTTCTGGAAGGTGATGAAAGAGAGGTGCGGGAATGGTTATGGACATGGAAGCATGATAAACACACAAAGTTTTGCAGAAACAAAACAAAAACAGATACTGGTGTCAGTGAACCATATCAGTATCTCAGCTACTCTGTACTCTTTTAACCCATAGATTCTCATGTTTCAATACAGAAATAAGCCAAGCCTTTATGTTTGATCTTGTTCATGTTCAGGCTGCCACACCAGAGTGCCTCCATGCCCCTACTGTCATGTCTGGAGTTGTTCACACCACAACTAACACACCAGAGTCTGTTAATGTCGTATCTGCCAAAAGCCAGAGACTGTTCACGTCATGCCTGCCCAGCCAGAGCCTGTTCACGCCATGCCTGCCCAGCCAGAGCCTGTTCACGTCATGCATGCCCAGCCAGAGACTGTTCACGTCATGTCTGCTCAGTTATAGACTCTTCACGTTATGCCTGCCAAGTCTGAGTCTCTTCACGTCATGCCTGCCACACCTGAGCCCTCAGTCAAGATGACTGCCATGCCTGAGCCCTCAGTTAAGATGGCTGCCACGCCTGACCCCTTCTGCCAAGATGACTGCCACACCTGAGCCCTCAGCCAAGACGGCCATCACACCAGAGTCTCCAGAGTGTGCAGTACTGGCCATTATGGTCACTGCTATTATGTGTGTTTGGGCTATGCATGCATCCTCTCCAGAGGTGACTCCAGTCCCTGACCAGCGGCTGGCTTGTGTGGGTGCAGTCAGTTTTGACCCTAAAAATGAGGTAATTTGACTGAATGTCGTGTATTTATGACATTTTTACCTGCTAGAAATACATGCTCAGTTTTAATGTTATTTTAAGGTGGAGTAGAATAAAATGAATGGCAAAACTCAGCATTTTGAGAACCACTGCTGGATATCAGCCTACACTTTGGTTGCAGACTTAGTTAGCAAACGAGCAGTGCAATATAGACCGACTAAATGACCCTTTAATTTAAGTAGAAAATCTCAACTGAAGATCGCTGAACTCCAGCTTACCTGTCTGTGTTTTCAGATCATCTGCACTTCTTCCTCAGTGTAAAGAGAGCACGTGTGTGGCTGCCAGATTGCAAGGATTAAGTAGACGTGTTATTTTAACAGAAAAGCTCTGATTGGGGATTTACATTCTGGAAATCTGGCAACTGTAAGCATGAACGCTGGTAAAACAGTCTGTAATGTTTTGTCTCCTTTATTCAACAAAAACAAAAAGTGATTTCAAAAGAGTGATTTTGGTAAACTTTTTAGTCTTTTAGCCACATTTTAGTCTTGTCTTTTTTCGCCAACGATATTGCACGTGTTGTTTTAGTCACATTATCGTTAAATGAAATTGGTGTCGTCTCTCATCGTCTAGTCTTAGTCATGGAAAAAAAGGTTGTCAAAGAACATCTTTCATCATAGTTTTCGATAACGAAATTAACACTGGTTCAAAATGCATCGGTGCTGCGCTGTCCGATCGGATTATGACATCAAAGTACTGCGATTTTAAAAGCATAAGGAGTGGTATACTCTGCAATCACTCTCGCTGTACTTTGATGTCATCCGCCGATCGGTCTGCGCATCGCCGATGCATCTCGAACAAGCCTTTTATGTCACATCTAGTCATGTGATCCTGCCATGTGCTCCTTTGTCATGTGCCTCCTTGTTTCATGTTAGGTGTGTTCGACATTGGCTGCGACTGGATGCAACCGATCGGCGAGAGTAGTCGCATGCAGGTGGGGAGGAGCTGAAAACGGAGACGTGAAGTCGGACACTTTCTGCTTCCCATAGCTTGCGCTGCGTTTGCATACTTTATCACAGCTGAAGTGAAATAAATGCAATATTTTACTAATACACAGATGTTTCAGAAACATTTTCATTCAATACTTTATGCACTGCTTACAGCATCTGTTTTTACAAGAATATAGTTCAAAATAAGCATATATTATTTAAATACCAATGTAGTGGGGTCTATGTTTTTTATCAGTTTTATTTTGATAAACATGGCACAATATAACATCACGACTACATGAAAAAAAGCTTTAACTGTTATAAAAATACAGATTTGTGAGCATTAGTGGAACTGAAGTTTTCAGAATAAACACAAAACACACGTGATCGTTGTCATGCGGTGAATCCGGCCAATTGTGTGTCGTCATTAGAGCTCGTGCAGCCGCTTTTGAGAAACTGCGCTGACTCAGTGACTCTGACACTGCGTGCAGCTGAAATCAGCTGTGCACATTTAGTATAGCTAATGGAAACATCTCCCCTGGAAATAAATGAATGCGTCATTGAAAGTCATGCAGCTAAATATAGTGAACCCTGTTGAAAGCGCAAATTCTTACTTCACTTAAACCTGTTCTCATATCCATAGCTTAGACCGTTTGCTGCTGCAAAAACACAATTGCATAAATTCTGCTGCTTATATGCTTAGTAATTCATGTGGATGTAGATGCCTTCAGTGCACCTGCCTGTCCTCTGCTGTGTTCAAGCGAGAAGAGGACAAGGATTTTTTTAAAAGAGCAAATTGTTTCAAATGCCATTCTGCAAGTGCCCTTGTATTGATCCATCTGATGGGCACAAGAGCTGCATCTCTTTCCTGAGTCACACAAATATTGTTCCCTTTCGAATGGGAACTCACACTGCGTCTGACAAAACGCTATGGGAAACACGACAATTGCACTGGCCGTCGACAGCCTATGATGTTAGTATAAATGGGCACCTGAGAAACAAGTCATCCCCTCCTTTTTATTCAGAAGCCATTTGTTTGTATGTGCATGTAAGACAGAAATGCTATGGGTGGAGCGCATTGGCTCCTCGAGCAAGCTGGATGTGCTCATTTGATGCATTTAAGAGACTACTGAAAGGGACTGGTAAGAAGCTTTATTCTTTGATTCTCACCCTGAGAGAGCGCATTTGGCTCTTGAGGGAGTTGAAGGCACTCATAGCGATGTATTCGTGGCAGCAGACTCTGTTGCTTGTTTCTCTATAGAGTGATAAGAATCTAGTGTTTGAATGGAGAGCATTTGGCTCTCGAGGGAGTTGAATGCATGCTTTGTGATGTGGTCACGGTGAGAAGCTCCACCTATGTCAGCACGTTCAGCTCTCGAGGGAGTTGAAAGCGCTCATAGCGATGCATTCATGGCAGTAGACTCTGTTCTTGCTTGTTGAGAGATTGCGTTCAAGATCATTTGAGATTTATAGATTTCACATCTGAAAAAGAGGTGTACGCTAGTTTTCTGTGTATGTTCATTCTATGAATCACACGTACGCAATCTGAGAAATGATCGTAAGATCAAATTTAGGATGGTTTCTGCGCAACATTTTATAAATGAGGCCCCTGGTCTGAAGACATCTACATGCTGATATTCAATTACTTATAGCACCACCTGCTGATAACAGGAAATGTCATGCTTTACACTGTAATTCACTCCCAGAAACACATTTGAATATGTCACAAAGTACCAAACATGCTAGAAACATTTTAAATCATCCAACACTTGACTAAGTGCTAAGGTATGCGATTAACGCCACAAAACAGGAAGTTGTTATAACTCAGGCATACAATGTCCAATCTACTTAAAACTTCACATGTTTGATAACAGTCCTGCCCTGAAGACATCTACATGACAATATTCAGTTATAGTAATAGCGCCACCCACTGGCAACAGGAAGTGACGTGTTTAACACTGTGATGCACTACTAGCAACATACTAAAATATGCAATTGAGTACTAAACATGCTACAAACATTATAAAACATGTTAGCAACACTTAGCTGAGTGCTAAAGCATGCTATTTCATCATGAAACAGGAAGTTGTTGTAACTCAAGCATACAATGTCCAATCTGCCTCAAACTTCACATGTTTGATAAGTGCCCTGGCCTGAAGACATCTACATGCCAAAATTTTGTTATAGTCATGGAGCCACCAGCTGGTAGCTGACTGACATAGTCCTCCTATATTTATATACTTAAATTCATATTGCCCACCATGCTCTGTTTTCCTAAAGTCAGTGGGATGCTGGTGGCATGGGTGCGAGGGCCCTTTTATCGCTGCTTGCAGCTTTAACTATATTTGTATTATTATATATATATGAATTTTCTCAGCAAAATGTTTGCAGTCTTTGCCATTTCCAGATGTTGTACTTCAACAAACTCCTCCTAAAAATTTTATCAGATCAACATCATATTTGGTCAGTCTAATCTAAAAGCCTTTTGAATGGCCAATCAGAGGTGTTTACGAATTCGTTCAAGAGCGCTCAAAGCGTCACATTTTTTAAATTTCAGTACCGACATGGTACCGAAGTCGGTACTTTTGACAACTCTAGTCCAATCTGCTCCAAACTTCACAAGTTTGATAATAGTCCTAGTCTGAAGACATCTATATTGCAATATTCAGTTGTAGTCAAAGCACCACTTGCTGGCAGCAGGAAGTGTAGAACATTAAAATGACTTATTTCTCCATATTTCTCCTATATTTACCCACTCAAATGTACAGTGGGTACGGAAAGTATTCAGACCCCCTTAAATTTTTCACTCTTTGTTATATTGCAGCCATTTGCTAAAATCATTTAAGTTTATTCTTTTTCCTGATGAATGTACACACAGCACCCCATATTGACAGAAAAACACAGAATTGTTGACATTTTGCAGATTTATTAAAAAAGAAAAACTAAAATATGACTAAAAAACATGGTCCTAAGTATTCAGACCCTTTGCTGTGACACTCATATATTTAACTCAGATGCTGTCTATTTCTTCTGATCATCCTTGAGATGGTTCTGTACCTTCATTTGAGTCCAATTGTGTTTGATTATACTGATTGGACTTGATTAGGAAAGCCACACACCTGTCTATATAAGACCTTACAGCTCACAGTGCATGTCAGAGCAAATGAGAATCATGAGGTCAAAGGAACTGCCTGAAGAGCTCAGAGACTGAATTGTGGCAAGGCACAGATCTGGCCAAGGTTACAAAAAATTTCTGCTGCACTTAAGGTTCCTAAGAGCACAGTGGCCTTCATAATCCTTAAATGGAAGACGTTTAGGACGACCAGAACCCTTCCTAGAGCTGGCCGTCCGGCCAAACTGAGCTATCGGGGGAGAAGAGCCTTGGTAAGAGAGGTAAAGAAGAACCCAAAGATCACTGTGGCTGAGCTCTAGAGATGCAGTCGGGAGATGGGAGAAAGTTGTAGAAAGTCAACCATCACTGCAGCCCTCCACCAGTCGGGGCTTTATGGCAGAGTGGCTCGACAGAAGCCTCTCCTCAGTGGAAGACACATGAAAGCCCGCATGGAGTTTGCTAAAAAACACCTGAAGGACTCCAAGATGCTGAGAAATAAGATTCTCTGGTCTGATGTGACCAAGATAGAACTTTTTGGCCTTGTTTCTAAGCAGTATGTGTGGAGAAAACCAGGCACTGCTTATCGCCTGTCCAATACAGTCCCAACAGTGAAGCATGGCGGTGGCAGCATCATGCTGTGGGGGTGTTTTTCAGCTGCAGGGACAGGACGACTGGTTGCAATCGAGGGAAAGATGAATGTGGCCAAGTACAGGGATATCCTGGACGAAAACCTTCTCCAGAGTGCTTAGGACCTCAGACTGGGCCGACGGTTTACCTTCCAACAAGACAATAATTTATTAAACACACCTAAGCACACAGCTAAAATAACGAAGGAGTGGCTTCACAACAACTCTGTGACTGTTCTTGAATGGCCCAGCCAGAGCCCTGACTTAAACCCAATTGAGCATCTCTGGAGAGACCTAAAAATGGCTGTCCACCAACGTTTACCATCCAACCTGACAGAACTGGAGAGGATCTGCAAGGAGGAATGGCAGAGGATCCCCAAATCCAGGTGTGAAAAACTTGTTGCATCTTTCCCAAAAAGACTCATGGCTGTATTAGATCAAAAAGGTGCTTCTACTAAAGACTGAGCAAAGGGTCTGAATACTTAGGACCATGTGATATTTCAGTTTTTCTTTTTTAATAAATCTGCAAAAATGTCAACAATTCTGTGTTTTTCTGTCAATATGGGGTGCTGTGTGTACATTAATGAGGAAAAAAAATGAACTTAAATGATTTTAGCAAATGGCTGCAATATAACAAAGAGTGAAAAATTTAAGGGGGTCTGAATAATTTCCGTACCCACTGTATGTCTCGCTGTATGTACACTGCTTTCATAAGGCCACCGGGTGGTGGTGGCCCCGTGTGTGAGGGCCCTTTCAACACAATTCAATTCAATTTATCAAAATTCAATTTCATTTATCTCTTTATTCTCTTGTATTTATTTGTGCTGTCATTTGCAATTTATTTGTTATTTTATTACCGGCTGTTTTTTGTAAATTATGTTTGAAGTTTCAAAAAAGCCTCCCTGTGCTGTGTGAAAGCTATTGCCTAAAAATTACACAAATTATTAAAAAATTATAAGATAATAATAAAAATGTCTATATGGCAGTATATATATATATTGCTGCGCAATGCTGAGCACATCATCCAGGGTCTGCATTAATCGTTCAGCAGAATGGTATGCCTGTGACATATTCAATTCGAGGGGGTAGATTTAAATATGTCACAGGCATAACATTCTGCTGAAAAATTAATGCAGACCCTGGATAAAGTGCTCAGCGTTGCAGGAACAATACATGGACACAGAAGCTCTGTATCTTTCTAAGGGAATATCGTGCAACACCACATAACACTACCAACACATCCCCAGCTGAGCTGATGTTTCGATGGCAGAACACCGGCTCAGTATTGGCCAACGCTGTACACATGAGCAGCACAACACATGCGTGATGCTGACGCAGAAGCTGACCAATACTGACCCAGCGTTCTGACGTAGAACACGGAAGCATTGCACTGTCTATACAACGTAAACAGCATAGGAGAATGACAGGGGAGAGAAAAAAATGAATAAAGTCCTTTTTTTTTTTTTTGTGCACAAAAAGTATTCTCGTTGCTTCATAACATTAAAGCTGAACCACTGTAGTCACGTGGACTATTTTAACAATGACTTTGCTACCTCTCTGGGCCTTGACAAGTGCAAAGATGTTGCTGCCTATGTGTGGTTCATATACCTCTCGTTTTCATCAAAAATATCTTAATTTGTGTTCTGAAGATGAACAAAGGTCTTACAGGTGTGGAACGACATGAGAGTGAGTAATTAATGACAGAAATTTCATTTTTGGGTGAACCTTTACAGTGTTTTTTGACCTTTTTTTGCATGTAAATCTGTTGTAGGAGACCTAAACAAAATTAGGAACCTTTAAAATAGCATAATAGGCACACTTTAACATGTTGTGACATTACCAAGAAGCCTGAGTCGTAACAAAGCACTGTTCGCCAGAGGAGAACTGGCCCCCCGACTGGGCCTGGTTTCTCCCAAGGTTTTTTCTCCATTTTAACACCTGTTTGCCACCTGATGTCACCTGTTGGAGTTTGGGTTCCTTGCTGCTGTCGCCTTTGGCTTGCTTAGTTGGGGACACTTGACAATTGACATTTGATATTCAACAGTACTTTGATCTGCCTGCATTGACACTATTCCTTATGAGCTGCTGTGCAGCCAAAATAATGTACCAGTTATCACTGTAAAGCTGCTTTGACACAATCTACATTGTAAAAGGCGCTATATAAATAATGGTGACTTGACTTGACTTGATCTGGAGAAACAGAGAGCCTTTGTCATATCTTTCTGACTATCCTCAGGAGTGATATTTTTCATAAACATTCTTTATATAAACATTATAGAGGTTGAAAGTCTCCTTACATCCAAATAGCAATTAATAAATAAAGTAGTCTGAACTTTAAAAACAAATGTATATGCATCTTCTGTGGAAAAAAAAAAAAAAAAAGTCCAATCATTTCATGTGGTTCGAATGCAATGATAGGATGTCCTCCCTGCCTGTCAAGCTATGCGATTGCATACCTCCGTGCACACTGCTTGTGCAGACATCACACGTCATCAGCATGATCTATCAGGCTATGCAGAGTTGTAGATGCATTGCTCTCTAGTCACTGAGCTCTGCAAACAAACAGCAGCCACCTTCTACACTTCCTCCTGAACCAAAACAATGAGCTTATTACAGTAATTATGAGATACGGAACTGTTTGCATCCTCAGACTCAAAATTATGCATTTCTATGGCAACCCTATCAACGCAGTTTGATATAAAATCACACATATCAGTCAGCCCCAACCCCATGGACTGACAGAGATTGTATGCCCCTTCCCCTGGTCCAACAGAAATCAGTAAGCAGTGCAGAGGGGGCCATGGCAATACACAATCACTGGGCCCAGCAAGGGCATTTCCTAGGGATGTACCAGGAATCAGCACAGCTAGTCCTTCAAAAATAATTTGTCCATTATTCTCCAAAATTTGCACAAATTACTTCCACAAATCAAACAACTTTTTCGATGATAAAACAAGGGCTGGAATGGTTTAATGAAGCTTACCAGTGTGACATTCTGTGTGCTGATGGGAGCAGTCAAAAGTGAACTCTTTATTCTCAGATTCACACAGTGTGTCCTGGGTAGTTGTGCCTAGTCTGACAGTCTTCAGGCCCAGCTGAGTGCAATCCTTGTGGGGTATACACGGCTCAGTGGATGACGATGTGCTGGAGAAATAACCCTGGGGACACTTCTCACACACCGTGTTCCTCTCTGGTGTGCCTGTAGGACATGTACATACACACTCAATGCACAATTGCAATATGTAATTTTAGAATACAGAATACTTTGAATAGCAAAAACTAGTAGGCATATTCATGGAATTCATCTGAATAAATAGCATAAATAATCCTGCCCATTACATTATAGTACACTGTTTAAATTCAGTTTTGTGCTACTTTGTTATTATATTATATTGAAAGAGGATATTTATTATATTGTGGAATTAGGGAATGTTACTATATTTAAACATGACTAAAGCTTTTTCAGTGCTAAAACTCCCACATTTTCACCCACATTCTTTAAGAATGTATAATCAGATGGATGTACCCACTGTGAAAAGATATATTTGAAAAGAATCTCATTTTATTTAACCTTAAACACCCATGTAGTCTGGTGTATGGAACATAGGAAGTGAGAGTTTTATGACAAGAATTTGAGATGTTTAGGATTTGTCACTTGTACAAATGTCATTCACAGGTCACAAATGACTAAAAGAAACCAGCTACTCACATGTTTAGGTAAAAAATGAGTCAGATCTATAAATGACTAGGATGAATACAAAAAAAAAAAAAAAAAAAAAGTTTGTGGAGTTTAATTATGTGCATAAGGCTATTTTTTGAGGAACTAGTATTTTTACTTCTGGGTCTTTAACTGTGCATATAATCTGTCCATTAATTTAACACTTTTTATTAGAAATTAATAAATGTGACAATAAGCCAAACTTACAATAATGCTTAACTTAGTTTAGGGCCAATAAAAAAGTGTTTATTATATTTCAACTGGTTTTGAGAATGGCACCCATAGCTTTTCTTGAAGAACTGGCCTGTACTGGACAGGTACTGTGGTAAGCACGGTTTGGGCATCTAATATGCTAATTGCTAACTGGCATGTGCCTATTAATTTAGAATCCATCTACATTAGGACTAGAGTAAGATCAAATTTATGTTTGTACATACCTATTGCAAATCTGGTGAAAATGTTGCATGATAACCTTTTCTGCACACACAAGTTAGAACATTTGTACACAACTAAGTGACCCCATTTTGTTTTTTTTGAAAAAGGGAAACTCACCACAATGCTCAGTGGTTGGCAGAGTGTTTGTGTGTAGTGGCTAAGGTGTTCTGAGTTATTTTTTCTTTTAGCAATTTTTGTTGTTGCTAGAGCATTACAGGTAGTTGCTCACTGGGCCAAGTCAAAACAATCCAAGTTTGCAAAATTCAGGCTTCTGGATAAGGCTTGTGTATGTGATTTTACTGTCTTATCCACCAGGCAAAAATTCAAATATGTTTGATCGGTTAGAAAAGTAATAAAGCTACATAATTTGGGACTGCATGTTGTTCATAACACAAATTGAGTTATGCAGCTGTGGTTGCCAGAACTTTACCGTAAAAAATACGGTAGCAATGTTTTAGGTTTAACGGGACAGCACTTTGTTTACTGTCTATTTTACAGTTCAAAACCATATAATTTAAAGGTTTATATTGTAATAATTACGGTTCATAACTGTTTACTTTACACACTGTAAAAAAATTCTGTTAAATTTATGGTAAAAAAACATTTCATAAACTGATATATAATGTTAATTTACCAACCTATTGAAGTACTAATATCTGTTTTGTACCTTTGTAATACACTGACAACCGCCAAACACAGTGGTGATGAGAGTCGCATGATGAATCAAAGCTCATCACAAGCAGCTTTTCCGAAAGCTCAGAAGGACAATACCACTATATAGAAGGTGCACAGTGTCATTCACACAAACACTAAACACCATCATGGTAACACACATGACATCTTAAAAATGCAATAAACATTAATTTAACAACATTAGATGTAACATAAAACCCTAATGTACATAACTAATTAGAAAAAACTAAGAAAATTATTTCGTTATTTCAACGAAAATACTTCAAATGTGAAGTATGGGAATGTCAATTTACGTTTTTTTCACTGTAAATTATACAATGATGTTATTTTTCACTTAAAAAAATGTAAATTTAACGGTATTTTACTGTAAAATCACATGAAATGTACTGTTTGATCTATTACAGTTATTCAACTTATATAGTACGGAAACTTTCTTTAAACCAATAAACTGTAAGGTTTTAGCCAGTAAAACCTTTTTAAAATGTGATGCAAAAAGAGACAAAAAGAAATGACAAAATTAAAACATCTGGGATTGAACACAAATTCTGAGGGTGAACAGATTATCCATTAGACTCAAGCTATAGTCTGGGTGGGGTGGCTAATGAGATGATAACTTGCAGTGTTGAATCTTTCTCACTGATACAACATACAGCATGATTAAATAGCACCCTGACAGCACGTACATGCTGCCAAATGTTCCACCAGCTGCCAGGAAAGCTTAAGTGAGGTACTGGCCGACTGCTAATGTATACTTTCTAATGAATGTGCTTCCTTAACCTTGAAACCAGTTAGACACAAAGAATACTGGATTAAAATGGTAAAACAAGGAACATGAGTGCATTATGGGTTTAATTCAGGTTCAGTTGACTGGCTGAGTTTGGAGTTTTAAACCACTGAAGCTCCCCAATAATTATATTTAAAATGGCATTTAAAAGCAATGACACATAAGCCAATTTAAAATAAAAGTAGCTCCTTGCTGAAGAAGCTTTTCAGGAGGCCAGAAATATTGGAGTCCCTGCAAGCTATATTGTGTAGCATTTCTTCTTCATAATATTCTGGTGAATGAGATGTTTGAAACTTGATACATAACTTGCATCTAGGCAAGTCTATGAAATTGCTAAATATAGTGTTTAGACACACAGATTCGAACATCGATGGTCTTGAATTCATAAATATTGTTCTAGCACATTGTTGACAAAGAATGAGTGTACTTACCATGTACAGCGACTCCAGAGCCAGGTAAGCAAGGGGTATGACGGACACAAAATTCTACCACCAGGTGATACCCAGGTATACACTCACAGAGCCTGTCATGAGTGCTGTTACATTCCCTCCGTACAATCTGCCTTTCTTTGCAGACAGATGTACAATGTTGACAGCTGTCTCCCCAATGCCACTGTTCCGCAAAGCGTTTTTCTGGGCAGGGAACACAAATGGTGGCTTCTTCCATGCTGCAGTGGCGTTCCACGGCCGTGCCAGGTGGACACTGGTCACAAAGCAGCACCTTAGTGGTCACAGGGTCTCGGTGCTGGTACTTGGGTATTTCTTGGTAGGCCCATGCAAAAGACATGGCGAACAGCTAAGGAAACAAATAGGAAATACAGTTTAGAGATTGCATTTCGGTGTGTATGTGAAGTGTTTTCTGAGTAATTTTGGGGATTTCCCCTTCACACTGCTGCCATGGCAAACATTATGGTCTGGATATCGCACAGGCCGTGGTGTGACTGCTTTTGGCTCATGTCAAATGAGCAAGACTCACAAGCGTTGAAAGAGACAGACTGAGAGAGAGAGTGGGAAAGAGAAAGAGGGAGATAAAGGATTCCAAAATCAAAGTCCTTTAAACAAATTTTTTAGCATGGGGAATGCTGCAGATATAGAGTCAAACTGTGGAAAACGCGGTGAACTTTTAGCCTTTTGGCGCTCTAAGCAAGGTTGCCATTTGACGAAGATGTGTACAGTACTCTAACCCAAATTACATACTACTGTGGAGTCTTTGAGAGTTGTAATTACACCGTTCAAATGATCTAAAGGAAACTCACAAAGAAACCAGTGACCTTGAGTCAGTGCTGAATTCAAATGCTTAATTTCAAGGTAAGCTACATTTATCTCAGGCAGACATAAGGCTCTCAGAGAAATCTCGTTCTAAGAGTGGAAGCCTAAAACAGGACACTGAAATTGAGATTTGGATCCAAAAGGATTCAAGTGTGATACAAGATGGCTAACAAGACTAACACTGATGGTAGACCATTTAATTTGCACTTATATAGCTATAAGTGGATAAGAAAATGTATTTACACCACACAATGATTAATTATCCAGTTATCACCACACCAACTATTCTTGATTAACAGGCTTGTTAAATTGTAGCTGGGGAAATTAGAATTGAGACGTTTCAAAATGTACAGGTGGTCTTTTGGGATACTGCAAGACTTTCTTAATTAAGTAGAGTTACTTCATTCATACCCAATGAAGTAACTCCCCAGCTGAAAATATCCCCAGCTCTATCCAGTCCCTCCCCAATCTATCCAGTCACTGTGGGCTATGATCTATTCACTGTCTTGGACACTTGACATCAAACAAGCCTCTCCTTACATCCACATCATAAAGCCAGTGGTATGGAGCATAGTGGATGGTGTTACTTCATTTATTCACTAATTTCAATATTTTTATTTTATACCTTTATTATCTGTTGTAATAAAAGAAACTAATTTTCCCTCTCTCGATATGTCATATACATATTGAGTTGTTGCATAAACAACATCTCCCAAAGTCATAATCCAAAGGTTTTTCTTTTCTTTTAATTTTGTGTGATGTCTGAAGGAATAGTTCAGACATCTATTCATTATTATAAAATGTATTGGAATTTGTTATATCACAAATTAACCAACTAACAGACCAAAGAAATAAATATTAATTAACATAAACAATTCCTCCATTACAATCTTTATTTGGAACAGTACATATAAAAGCAAGAAAGAAATCAAGTATTATAATGATTTTCTAAATGAAATGCCCGATGAGTTACGCTAAAAGATTAAAGGTGCAGTAAGCGATTTCTGAGAATCATTTTTGAACACTGTTGATATTTGAAATCAACATAAACAAACACACCCCTCCCTTCATTGCTCCACCCCCAAAAAACACAAACAAGCAATGCAAGAGTGGATGTCTCTATCATAGCAGAAGCAAAGCAAAATAAAGCTTCGCGAAAAATAAAGTGTAGATTTTTAACGAACTATAAGAACCAAAAATGAACATACAGTAGGCCTACATGAGTATATACAAGCAAGAGTTCGTTGTTATAAGCAGCACACACTCAAAACCAATGTTACTCACGTATGGAGCAGAAACAACACAACCTTGGCGTCACTTTTCAGGCCTGTCCACTTAGGTCTCTCCAGCACTGGAAAGCTTTTCTAATATTAACGTGGGTCCTAAAGCTCTTGCCTGATCATAACCCTTCTTTTTCCAGTGATATTCCTCTGACCTTTTATCCCTGGTAATTTCTCTCAGCCATCTCTCTTTCTACAGTCTTTCTTCAAATCTCTTGCTCACCTCCCCCATCACGAGAGGCCGCTACTGCTGATTGGCTACAAATTTGTTGTGGTGCTCATCATAGTTCATCATTTTTTCTCATCATAGTCACGATATTGCCCATCACAGTGTGGTACAGGCCTCTCTGCGTCCCCTTACAAAAAATAATTAGGCTAAACTTCAAGTTCATTTTATTAAAGTCCCCCTGTAGTCAATAATTTTATTCCTTAAAACTCATCTTTGATCACTAAAATGACATATTTAAAGGGGTCCTTGATTTATGATTTCATGTTTTAACTTTAGTTAGAGTGTAATGTTGTTTCAGCATAAACCAAATTTGCAAAGTTATGATGCTCAAAGTTGCAAAGGGGGATATTTTCTTTTACAGAAATTGCTTTTTAAGGACTACAACAAGCTTCTTCCCGGGTTGGTGACATCACAAACCCCAAAACATTTACATAAACCCTGCCCCCGGGAACACGCAACAAAGGGGGTGAGGCCATGGTGGACTGCTTTAGAGAAGAGGAAGAGTTGTTGTGGTAGAGTATTATTTCAGATGATGCATAATAGCATCCCCTACCATATAACAATGAGAAAATGGATAGCTGGAAAATTCAGTCAATGGCAATGCACTGCGTCCTAGAACGCTAATGGGGAACGGCTCCGCGGGAGCTGGTGTCTGAAACGCGGTATTAAATCACCGGCGACAGCCTATGACGTCACTACTAGAGAACAAGTCGACCTCTTTTCGTCTTCAGGAACTGTTTTGTCTAAACACTGTTCAAACGCTATTCTAGGTAAGAATGGCTTTTTTAAGCAGATGTTTCAAGTGGGGTGTACATCCGTGTCTTAGATATTTGATGCTTGATGACACTCATAACTTGTGCATCCTTTGTTAGAGCATGCATGTTCAGTACTTGAGAGTTCATTACATGTTTTTGTGAGAGCTTTTCCCACTAAGGAAGCTCCACTCTCGCTTGTCTCTCTTCCTATAGGAAGAGGGACAATCTTTTGTGCTCGATGCGCACAGAAGAAGTTCGAGTGTGTTTGTACACGTTTATTTCGTATGCTTCAGCTTCAGCGGCTGACGAGAGTGTTGTGCTGTTTGAGGATGCTTTGTCTTTTGCATCCTTAATATTGGCAGTCTGTGCTCTTATGTTCGAGTGATGTGTGGATTGGTTCAAGTTTTTGAGGAAACTGTTTGCTCACGCTGTGTGTTTTTCCAATGGCAAACCCTGTCGCGTATCTGCACCCGTGTATATGAGCCTTCCTTTCCCTTTTGATCTCCGCTTTGAGATCGACAGGGCGTGGAAGAATCTGTTTTGTCCCGCATCTGTTTACATCAGCATGTATTTATGCAGAAGGATTAAAAGGGGCATTTATTCATCTTAGGCGCTTTACATTTGGCCTGAGGCTGGACCGATGATGTGTTTTTTCCAACATTTGGAACATTTCTGTGTCCGGCACAGAGCTTGTTAGTCAACGCATCCTTTCAGACTACAGAGTATGGCAGGCCACCTTTACATTTAGGCCTCTGCTCTTTAAGGTCTCAGGTTGAGCTTTAGGTTACCTCTCCTTTCGTGAGAGCCATTTAAAATTCAGTGACCTCAGCTCCCTGTAGAAAGGAATGAAGGGGGTGGTTATTCTTTATTATGTGTTAGATTACGATATATATATGGTGGTTATTATGTGTTAGATTACGATATATATATATATATATATATATATACACACACACACACACACTTATATATTGGGGCATCTAACTGGGGCCCTGGAGCTCCCATGATTAGGGAAGGTTATCGTGATACCCTTACTATGTGCCACCTCTCTTTGTGAGGTTTTTTTTAACTGGTTTTTGTGAGTAAACGTGGGTAACGTTTAGAATGAATTATCACCTGTAGTGAATGGCATGGCCTCCTCTCGTTCTGAGAGTTGGTTTTCTAGGCTGCTGCTCATCTGAGCTCCAGATAGTCGATATGTCAGGTGCTCAGGCCCTGATAATCCTTCTGGTTGAGTGAGTTGGCTTCCTCTCGTTGAAGAGAGTCATTTTGCTGAAGCCACTGCTCTGCTCCAGGTAATATCACGATTGAGGTGTATGGCCTTTGTTAGGCCCCCTTAATACCTTCCCTAGGTCGAGTGAAGTGGTTTCCTCTCGCTGAGAGAGTAAAGGCGATATGCTGAAGCCTCTGCTCCCCTGAGCTCCAGACAGATCATGACTGTGGGTGTTGGCCCCTTCTGGGCCGCCTTGACATTACCTTGTGGGGAGTGAGCTGGCTTCCTCTCGTTTGAGAGTCTCTATTCGAAGCCACCGCTCCATTGAGCTCCAGGTGGTGAGTTCACCTGTGTGTTATGAGCTGGCCTCCTTTCTTTAAGAGTCTTTAGGCTGAAGTCTCCACTCCATTGAGCTCCAGGGAGGTCATGAGTGTGTGTGGCCTAGGTTAGTATTAGGTTATAGCATTATATAGCGTGGCTATATCTGGCCTAGGTTAGTACTTTAGGAGTGTCTTTTAGACAGAGGCGGTTATGCTGTAGCTTTTTCTGCCTCCTAGCATGCTGTAGGCTGTAGGCTTCTCCTAGGAGAGCCTCTCTTGCTTAGGACTGGCAGCTAGTGATCATAGTATGCCTCCTCTCATTGTGAGAGTCGTCCCCGGCCAGGGCGCGCCTTCTGCATTAAGCTATTAATGCGAGTAGCAGGCTTTGCGGCCTCCTCAAATTGCCTAGGTCGAGCTGGGGCTCCTCTTGATATTAGAGTAAAAGCGCTATGCTGAGCTTTAGTTCCCTAGTGGTGTTAGGCACAGACAGATAGCCAGGTGTTGTACGCTTTTGTAGACCTCCCCGATGGTTATCCCTGAGCGTTGTTAGACTTCCTCTCGTTTAGAGAGTGGAAAGCACTATGTTGAAGTCTTCGCTCTCTAGAGCTTTGGTAGTAGCTTTATCTGGTCGATCTTAGAGCAATCTCTCAGCCATAAGCTCCTTGATTATTATCAAGTCTAATATCAATGCTTTGCTGAGTCCTGCTCCCCAGATTGCCCATCTCTATGATCCGGTCTGAGTTGGTTACTGCCAGGTTGCAGTCCTTCTTTCCGGATTTTCCTCTGGAGGCAAGTGCTTTAGAGACTCTGGTTAGATAACAGACAGGTTGCTGGCCAGACTAGGTTACTAAGGTAGGACCAGGTCGGCCTCCCTGGTGGCATTAGGGGTAGACTATGCTCCTCTGAGAAGTGACTGGCTGGGGCTCCTTTCGGCTCCCTGGCCACATTCCCTTAAAGGGACCCCTTCTGTTTGAAATTGTTGGTTCCAAGCCCTTAAACGGCCTTGGTAGGCCTCTGGATATTTCTGGGGGCCTCTTTGAGGCTTATAGCTTGGGTGTTGGCCGTAGGGAATGCTGTCACTGACCTATTAGACCCGTAGGAGGAGTGATTTTGACATTTCTGTTGAAATTGTCCATCTGGTTTTTCTCAGCCATTCCTTGGCATGCACTCCCCTCAGCATGGCGTGTGGGTATTTCGTTCCCCATTAGTGTTCTAGGACGCAGTGCGAGTTCCCTTTCGAAAGGGAACGTCTCAGGTTACGCATGTAACCATGGTTCCCTGAGAACAGGGAACGAGACTGCCTGCCAAGCCTCAGGGCCACCTGCTGAACAGTCCCTTCAGACGATAAGTGGTCGACTTGTTCTCTAGGCGCCCCTTATGTGCATTCAAAAAACAGTTCACCATTTTCTCACAACTATAAACAAAATCTCGTAACTACACTACAACTTGTACTAATATCAAACTTCCATGTCAAAATCAAATATTTCAGTCAAAATCTTATTCACTTCTGTCAAAATCAAACTTTGGCCTCAAATGACACATAAAACCTGCAAATACACAGATTACTTGCCTGCCCAGTGAACACTAGTGAGATCAATTCATAACACTGTAACAAAAATACCTCTTATTGGTATTTAAGAATAAATTGGCAGCTCAGTGTCTATTACAGTATACAACATAAATGAAAGAGTGCAGTAGTTGATCTTATAAGAAGAAGAAAAGTTCAAAAACCAAAGAACTAAATATGAAATGTGTATGCAACACAGTACAGTATACTGTCAATTAGAGTGATACATAAATAAAGAAATAAATTCGCCATCCTCTGCTCCTTCAGCCAAATTTCATTACAGTATACAATACTATAGCACTTTCTTGGTCTTCTGACAAAATATTTTCTCTACCTTCCAGCTAGGCAGTCGTCTCTCAAAAATACAGCACATGAAAAAAAAAGCTACAAATAAATTTGACAATCACAAATTTGAGGGTGTACATGTGCTACAGTTTACTGGACACAGAATAGTGAAATTTCTCTCATATAAAGTACTGTTACTGTGTACTGTAATTATACTGTATGTGTAAGTAGTATAAAACCCTGTCGATGATTCCAGGATGCAATTTCTAAAGCTGTGCTCCTGTTTATATTATCCCAATATCCAGAGATTCTGATTGGTGTGTCAACATTTTTGCTACAGAATGTTTACTGATGGATAAATGTGTGCTATTTGAGTTTACATAGTGACACTTGAGTTAATTATACTATGTGTTTGTGTTTTCTGAATGAGAACATGGTTAAACCACTGTGAAATAAAGGCATTTTTGTGTAGAGTTTTGCAGAAATTAATAAAATTGTAATGTGTGTGAAAACAAGTGAAACGTGTTTATAGTTTTGAGAAATGTGTCTTTGTTTTTAGAATTGAATAAATGGTTTGGGAAACTGTGTCAAATAAATCAGTTATAGTGTGTTAGCAATCGAGAAAAGCTTAGAATAATGAACGTTAGAATAATGATACTGACATATAGCCTGACAACATATCATCTGAGCGCAGATACTGAATCGGGACAACATGTTTTTCTCAGGCACTCCATGACCCACCCAGAACGGTCTCACCAGTTAGGAAACACTGCTCTAACCGACGTAATTTTCTGATGTCGGTTATCTCGGTTTTATAATCGTGTTAATACTTTCCCCTTAAAAACATTCTAGTCTAGTGTTTAGTCACGTGACTCTGCCCCGTCCAGTCAGCGGCTTGGAAGCAACACGTAGGGTAAGACTCAAACGCCGAGTCAACACACACACACAGTGTGTGAGTGTCAAGCCCCGAAACTAAACTTTAACTATAAGTTTAACTATAGTTTAACTATAGTTTAACTATAAGTTTAACTATAGTTTAACTATAGTTTTTTTTGTGGTTATACAAATGGTAGTCAGTGGGTCAAAAACAAACAAACATGGTTTTACTATGATAAAACCATGGTTAATTTTTTTAAGGGTGAGCTCTCCGCTCCATGTGTGCTGCGCTCTCAGCTCAAAATGTTGTGCTCCATGTGTGCGCTCTCTGCTTAGTCGCTCACGGCCCAAACACTCCACTCATGTACCACTCACGCTCACCGGAAAAGCAAAGTCCGCTCAAATAACGTTCCGACATTAAATTTCTCTGGACTTGTTTGTTTCTGTTTGCAATAGCCCTACTGTACTGTAACATGGTTGCTGGGCAACGCTGGTAAAATGACACTACCCTCTCATTCACTGATCCACTCCCTGCTATCTGCTCACATGCTCAGATAATAATAGCTTTGTAGAACTATACTTTGAAAATTGGTCAAAAAATAAGTCTGCTAAATCTGATTTTGTCGCATAGAACTGAATAGAGATAATATATTGATATTAATATATTGATATTTACATTATTTTAATACAGGTCTATTTTCTGTCCAATTTTTGTGTTACTTTAAATAAAAGTGTGGTTATTTTATTTTATTGGCTTGCATTTTCTAATTCAGATTTAGTAAAAATATTGAATTAAATTAAAAAGTCTAATAATAATACAATTATACAAGAAAAAAAGAAGAGAAGAGAAGAGAAAGAAGTAATTTAAAATAACAAATGAATAATTATTTTAAAAAAGGGTCATTTTCGGTTTGGTTTTTGGCCAAGTGTATGCAGAATTTTCGGTTTCAGTTTTGGCCCAAAATTTTCATTTCGGTGTATCCCTAGCGTACCGCTTACACTTAATTAACAAAAACAAACATCGGATAAAAACACATTTGCCATTTTAGCAGTGTTTCTATAAGTCTTGGATCCTTTGAATTTGTTGTCATGAATCGTGGTTCATAGGATTTGCACTCTGTATCACAAGTGCAATGCTGTAGGCCAGGGGTTTCCAATCCTACTCTGGAGGGCCACTATTCTGCAGAGTTTAGCTCCAACCCCAGTTAAACACATCTGAACCAGCTAGTCAAGGTCTTACTAGGCCAAAGCACTTTCTGGCAAGCCTCCAAGGTTAGCAAAAAAAAAAAAATTTTTTTTTGAATGGATGTCATTGGATGAGAGGCTTCACTATACTGAATGAACTGCTTTTATGAGAAAACAGTTTATCATTTAATGAATCAACAGCCTATCAGCTAATCTTCTGCATGTTTTCAATTAAACATTGGTTTTGGATTTATCTGTTTTTACAGTTTACATCTGTTTTAAAAGAGAAGTCACTGACAATTTTGCAACAGGTAGGATTTGGTTACGGCACTACTCATTCATTACTATGGTATCTGCACACAGTGATTGACTGTCACACAAAGAAATTCAATGACTCAAGGCTGTAATGTGATTAGTTAACAAGGCACTCATGGGCCTAGTTGACAGTGATGCTTTTTTCTAATGGTAGAGCCATACACCCTAGAGACTTAGAAGCTAGAATACCAGAAACTTCCAGACAGACCTGTTGACGCAAATTGGAGCTAAACACTGCAAGACAGTGGCCCACTAGGAGCAGGTTTGGATACCCTTGCTGTAGGCCTACTAGGTGAGCTACTGTAAGTTTACTACACTGCCATACACATGGACCTATTTATGTGAAGCAAATTTACATTTTTTAGATTTGAAATCAGGTGGCTTTTATAAATGTGCTGTAGAAAAAGAATTACTGGTGTGCATCTTGAGACAAAACAATGGCAAAGACATATTTGAAGAGTGCAACAGTGCAAGTTGCTTTCAGTTAAGACAGCTCAAGCATGCATTTTAGTCTGGGAATAGGCTTAAAGCAACACCATGGAACATTTGCTCATGGTTCCCCCATGTGGTTGATAGCTGTGGTAAGTTGGATCAGTCTACAAACACGGTGAGTCATGTCATCCTCTCTAGTTCCCTAGTTATACGGAACGTGAAAACAGAGACACCAGCCACCATAGTCACATGTTTGCCGGGAGCCAGAGCACCTGACATCAAAGCAAATTTAAAAGTTCTGGCTAATGCTAATCGTAAATACTCTAAAATTATTATTCACATCGGTACAAATGATGTTCGACTTCGCCAGTCGGAAATCACTAAAATTAACATTAAAGAGGTGTGTGAACTTGCTCTGGCCCTCTTCCTGTTCATCGGAGTGATGAGATACTTAGCAGATTATCATCACTCAATGGCTGGCTGTCTAAGTGGTGTCTGCAGAATAATATAGGTTTCATAGACAATTGGAAAAGTTTTTGGGGCAGACCTGACCTGTTGAAAAAAGATTCATCCCTCTCGGGATGGTGCTGCTCTTCTCTCTAGTAATATGGCACATAGTCTTAGAGCTGAAACATGACAAACTGGGACCCAGGTCAGGAAGCAGACAGACCGGCTAAACCATCTGCTAGCTGCCTCACGTCACAGAAGTCAGATAATTCAACACAAAGAAACTCTTACACCTAGATATTATCACATAAAGACTGTGTCTGTATCCCGAATTAGTAAAAACAAAAAACTTCCAAACCCATTTAAGGATAAAAGTTTAATTGATGTTCAACAAATAAACAATAGAGATAATACTGATAAACAAATGATAAAGCTTGGGTTGTAGAATATTAGATCCCTTCCTTCAAAAGTACTTATTGTAAATTATATTATCACAGACAATAATCTAGACTTGCTGTGTTTGACAGAAACCTGGCTAAAACCAGATGATTACATTACTTTAAATGAGTCTAGCCCTCAAGGTTATGATTATCGACACAATCCTCGTCAGAAAGGCAAAGGGGGAGGTGTTGCTGTAATTTATAGTAATATTTACAGTATTACTCAAAAGTCTTTCAAATATAATTCCTTTAAAGTGATGGTACTTTATGTAACGTTATGTAAGTTGACATTTGTGCTGGCTACTGTATACAGGCCACCAGGACACCATACAGACTTTATCAAAGAATTTGCTGATTTTCTATTGGAGTTAGTACTAGCTGCGGATAAAGTACTTGTTGTTGGTGATTTTAATATCCATGTAGGTAATGAAAAAGACGCAGTGGGATTGGCATTTACAGACATTCTAAACTCTATTGGAGTTAGACAACACGTGTCAGGACCCACTCATTGTCGTAATCATACTTTAGATCTAATATTGTCACACAGAATCGATATTGATGCCGTTGAAATTATGCAGCAGAGTAACGACATCTCAGATCATTATCTAGTCTCGTGTATACTACATTTAGTCAAGGCTGCTAAACTGCCTCCCTGCCACAAATATGGTAGAACCATCACTTCTACCACTAAAGATTGCTTTATAAATAATCTTCCCAATCAGTTTCATCGCCTTAGCATACCAGACAACTTAGAAGACCTCGATGTTGCAACAGAAACTATTGCCTCTGTCTTTTCCAGCACATTAGACTCAGTTGCTCCTTTGCGCTTAAAAAAGATTAAGGAAATTAATCCAACGCCGTGGTCCAATGAGCACACTTGGGCCCTAAAGGGAGCAGCCAGAAAAATGGAGCGCAGCTGGAAGAAAACAAAACCAGAAGTTTTTCGCATTTCGTAGAGAGAGAATGATTGAGTACAGAAAGGCCTTAAAAACTGCTAGATCTGCCTATTTTTCAAATCTTTTAGTAGAAAATAAACACAATCCTAGGTATTTATTTGATATAGTAGCTAAATTAACAAGAAATAAAGCTTAAACTTCTGATGTTACTTTATGAACTTCTTTACTTGCAAGATTGACAATATTAGAGAGAAAATTATAACCATGTAACCGTCTACTACAGTACTACAGTCAGTACTACAGTACTACAATCAGACAGTGCACTGTAATGTCCCTGAGGAAAAACTTAATTCATTCGCTTTAAGTGAGGAAGAATTGTCTAAACTTGTTAAATCATCAAAATCAACAACATGTATGTTAGACCCTATACCGACTAAGCTATTGAAAGAGATGCTCTTCTTAATATCGTTAATTCATCTTTATCACTAGGATACGTACCAAAAACTTTTAAGCTAGCTATTATTAAACCTCTTATTAAAAAAACACAACTTGATCCTAGAGAATTAGTCAATTACAGGCCGATCTCAAATCTCACTTTTCTGTCAAAAATACTAGAAAAGGCAGTATCATCACAACTGTTCCTTTTTAAAAAAAAAAAGGTATCTGTGAGGATTTCCAGTCAAGATTTAGACTATACCATAGTACTGAGACTGCTCTCATTAGAGTTACTAATGATTTGCTCTTATCATCAGATCGTGGTTGTATATCTCTATTAGTGTTACTAGATCTTAGTGCTGCATTTGACACTATCGATCACAACATTCTTTTAAATAGACTCGAAAATGATGTTGGCATTAGTGGAATTGCATTGTCATGGTTCAAATCATACTTATCTTATCGTTATCAGTTTGTAGTAGTAAACGAAGAGATGTCATATCGATCACAAGTTGAGTATGGAGTACCGCAAGGCTCAGTACTAGGACCATTGTTTTTCACTCTGTACATGCTACCCTTGGGAGATATCATTAGGAAGCATGGTTTTAGTTTTCACTGTTACGCTGATGATACTCAGCTCTTTATTTCTTCGCACCCTGACGAAACTTACTAATTCACAAAATTAATGGAATGCATAGCTGATATAAAAAATTGGATGACCAGTAATTTCCTACTACTAAATTCAGAAAAAACAGAGATTCTAATTTTTGGACCAAAAACTTCTTTACGTAATAACCTAGAATACTGTCTAACACTTGATGGCTGCTCTGTTAAGTCTTCGTCATCAGTTAGGAACCTGGGTGTGCTCTTTGATACCAATCTTTCACATCTATTGCGATCTCAGAATGATAATAGGCCAGTTGATAATACCTAGAATATCAAAATCAACTGCAGGCGGTAGATCCTTCTCCTATTTGGCACCTAAACATTTTAACACCTGTTTGCCACCTGATGTCACCTGTTGGAGTTTGGGTTCCTTGCTGCTGTCGCCTTTGGCTTGCTTAGTTGGGGACACTTGACATTTGATATTCAAAAGTGTTTTGATCTGCCTGCATTGCCACCATTGTATGCAAACTGAACTGAGCTGGATGAGCTGTTTACTCTAGTGCTGATATAGATAAATTAACTAAATAAATAACTTTTGTTTCTTACATTGGAATGAATCAATACTGAATTTACTTAAGATGGATACTGACACCATTTTCTTTAAGAGCTGCTGTGCAGCCAAAATTATATACCAGTTATCACTGTAAAGCTGCTTTGACACAATCTGCATTGTAAAAAGCGCTATATAAATAAAGGTGACTTGACGTGACTTGATGAATATATGAATGGATCATTATTACAGTGATTATTATGTTTCTAGCATGTTATATGTTTGGCAACGGTTCTTTTAACCCTTAAAGATGGAGTGTGTAGCTTTTAATTTCTTAAACAACCATGTAGGAAGACTCATAATGGCCATATTCCAGGATGACAATGTCAATATTCACCAGAGTTAAATTGTGAAAGAATAACATCGCAACATTAATTTCCATCAAGAGGTGCATCATTTTTTGGTCAAGATCTTGTACTGACAATGCAAGAGGTGAGCACTCTGGGATGTGCTGGAGTAGACTTTACAAAGACTTTCAATTAAATTAAGGTCTGGACTCAGAGGTGCCAATTCATGTGTGAAAATGATTCTGCATGCTCTCTGAACCATTCTTTCAAAATGTTAACCCTGGTGAATCTTGACATTGTCATCCTGGAATATGGCCATGATGTGCCTTCCTACATGGTTGTTTAAGAAATTAAAAGCTATACACTCCATCTTAAAAGGGGTTAAAAGAACCATTGTTATAAACATATAACATGCTAGAAATATAACAATCACTTAATGATCCATTCATAGATTCTTAAGTATTTGCCTATTAAAATCCAAACAGTGACTTTTTTTTTTGGCCGGGCAGTGTATCTCCTCAAGGTAATAGCAACAGCCAAATAGAGAGACACCATTTAGGGAAGTTCAGACTCTTTCACCCTTTCATGATAACAGATAACCTCTCCTTGACAACAACTTCACAGTTTCCATACTAAAGCCCAGCTCAACCACAATTACTCTAGCATTATTCCATTATTCCACATGGTCTCATAAAATGTATTCCTAAAAAAGACACATGGAAAGTCCAATGATGTTTGATAATTTTGATATTTATCTCCAAAACATGGATTCATGCAAATACTGTTTCAGAACCACAAAGAGCTACACATGCAAAGCATACCTCTACAACTGTACAAAAACGAAACAAAGGCACAAAGTGAAGAACACCGAAACCATTCAGATCAAACTTTGTATCAGGTGCACCTACACTAAAATGTAAAGCATCATGATCAATGTACTCATTGTGTACCTGATGCTTAGCGAATCTAGCAGGGGATTTATATTTGTGCATATAAAGATTAGGGTTAGCATTATGGATATGGGTAGGGTTTAGGTTTAGGGGGTAGGGTAACTGTGAGACTTCAGTGTCTCACAAGACTTCATATGTTCACTCACCACCACACTCTCCATCGTTTCCTGTCTCCACTAACACTTTATAAATAAAAGTTCCAAAAAACACTATCATGTCACTATTATAATATTATGCTATTACAGTATACCCTATAACATACTGTTATAATAATACTCTAATAATAATGAAGCCAAGGTTTATTCTGCGTAAATAAAGCAACAAAAATGATACATATGTCTCAAAACCAAGCGAGTAGCCAAACCAGACAGCATTTTGGGGCATCTCAATAAAGTTTTTACTCCAAACAAGCCGGTATGATTCACCAAATACAAACGTTTTTTTTTTTTTTTTTTTTTTTTTTTTTTTGAAGATTTCGAACTAAAATAGCAATTGATTAGCTGGTTCATTCACCTGCGCTTCTCGACTGAACATAAAATGTCACTGTACGTTAAAGCATAAATACACAACGCGATTTAAATAGCTTTTAACATCATTTATAATCGTTTCATACAGCATCATATATATTGAGAAAAAAACACAAAATAATCAAAGGTTTCCTTAAGTGTCGCAGGCAGACTTTCATCATACTCACCATCTGTAATTTTACTGCTGTCTGTGGAGGCATATTCAGCACACTCATAAGTCTCGCAGAAGTCCGCATGTACAAGATCGTTTCCACACTTATAGTTTAACGGATAAGGTCAGAATGTGCCCACCCACTTTATGCCACTGCAGTCCATCCTCTGTCTGCTTCTCTGGCATTACTGAAACATTACTACCTGCGGAAAGTACACGTTTAATGAAGCAAGTAGGCTATGAAATAAATGCATATTTTTAGATTATTCGGGAAATGTGGTGAAGGGCATGGATCAAACTACGACGGCTGTCAGTAACATTTCTTGATAACAACTTTCATCACATGCTCAGGAAAGATGCGACCAGAATAAAAATTACTCTTTGTGAGCCATTCCACGGAATGGGTGCCATTTCTGTCCACAGGACATTGTATGTATAAATATGCATGAAAATTAACTCTAAAATACATTTTATTATTAAGCAAAATGTCCTGAACATTACTCTAACTGCAAATTCAAAATATATAATTTAAAACATTAAAAACTATTCAGAACACTAAACAATAGGATTTGTTACATGTCCCCGCTATCCAAACCTAAACTTTATCATGAAATATAATCATTAAAATCTTTCAGAAATCTTATTATTTTGCATTGTTGTGTGACTCTATATACCATCTATGCTAAACAAAAAGAAATTTCATGAGAAATCCATAATATATTATATAAAATACACATTTTAGTCATGTCCCCAGGTTTTCACTCAGTCCGGTTACCCTCACACGTTGCCCCTTCTAAAAATCTTGGAACATGCCACAAGACACATTTTCAAAAGGAAGTTTGCATCATCTGGATCGTATACAGGCTATGAGAAGACCAAAAGTAAGTCCTCTCATTTTAACTTCTGTATATTTTATAAAATAGTAACTATGACCTAGAAGGTCAATCTCAACGTACTGTCCTGTTACCTAAATTATTGTTTAGATGTTATTTATTTTAAAAATATTAACTTTAGGTAAGTCACTAGAATTCGCTTAGTGTCCTCATGCTATTAGCATGTACTCCATGTAGCAATTTGTCATGTATTTGATCATTTTTTGCTTAAAAACTCAATCCTGTTACTCATATGAAAAATAACAGGAGTGAGTGAAAGTAACAGGAATGAGTAGAATCCTCTGTTTTGTTGATTTAATAGTGTAAATATTAGTTAGTTACAGTTTAGTTTTACAGTTGAAATGACTTAAATTGTAGACTTTTAGGATTAGTTTTACAGTGTGAATGCCATGCTTACAGGAAGCCAGTCCTCCACGACGTGACTTGATCTTTTTGTCTTCGTCTTTCTTATCTTTTGTAGAAGATGGAGAGAAACCATACTTTGCAGTTGCCAGAAACACCCACTCATGGCATGCTGCAAGGGAAGGAGTGAATTACCCACAACCCTCTCTTTTTCCCCCTTTTTGTCTTTCCTTCCCTCTCTCTCTCTTCTCCTCTCTCCTTTCTCTTTCCACCTCCTTCACTGTGATGTACTACTAGCATACAGCACATCCCTTCAACACAGGCCATGTACACACTCTTTTTCTCACACACATGCACACACATATGGACACTCATTCCTGTTACCTGGTGTTCATTCCTGCTACAAAGTTTTCATTTCTGTTACTAAATTTATTTATATTTCTAAACAAATAAAGTTAAACCACTGTTTTTATCAGTTTTGTTTGGTCCATCATTTATACAATTGTTAAATAAATTAAATTTAAAAAATAATATACTTGAGGCTTCTGTCTTCTTTTAAATGAAAACATTTTTTGCGTTTTTTTTTTTATTTAAATACACCTTGCCTAGATCCCCAGGGTTCAGGTCCCGTTGCTGCCGAGGCACAGCGCCGATCTAGATCTTGGGGATCGCAAATGGATCTAGCAGAGTGGTTTGAGACGGGCCCAGCCCTATTTCAGCCCTCACCTGATAGATCCAGTGCTTTTTCTCAGTGTTTGGAAGCACGCTTTGCGGTTCCTTCCACACTGGTTGAAGCACCGGTGCTCAACGTGTCCAGCTCTGAGGAGTGGAGAGCATCGACATGTGTGAGAGTGAAGACTCGCCATCCCACTCTCCCGCATATGAGGAGTTGGTGGAGGTTGTGACTCGAGCTGTTGCCAAGTTAAACCTAGAATAGCCAGCAGAGAGGCAGGCATGTTCGTCCAAAAAGCAAACTGGATGAACGCTTCCTGCCCTCGTGAGCACAACCTCTGCGTCGGGGTCTCCCGTTTTTTCCAGATCTCCACACTGAGGTTTCGAGATCCTGGAAGAAACCAGCCTCATATCGTGTGCATAGTGCTCAGACCACGCACTATGCATTAATATTGGGGCTTAAAGAGCACGGTTATGGGGTGATGCCTAAAGTGGAAGAGACGCTCGCGAGCTATCTTTCTCCACAGTCAGCATCGCTGCCCACCAAGCCAGTAAGAGTCACATCTGGGTTGGTGGGCAAAGCTTATCAAGCGTCTGGTCAGGCTGCAGCATGTCTTCACACTATGGGCATGCTGCAAGCCTACCAGGCAGAACTGTTAGGAGATATTGATGAGGGCGAGGGAATTACTCCCGACGTAGTCGATGAGCTATGTTGGGCTGCTGATTTATCTCTCTGTGCCACCAAGGAGATGGCTAGATCAGTAGGTCGTGCTATGGCAGCCCTGGTGGCCACAGAGAGGCATCTTTGGTTGAATTTAAGCACCATCAAAGATAAGGATAAGAACTTTCTTATGGATGCCCCACTTGCACCCCCTGGCCTTTTTGGCGACGCAGTCAATACTGTCGTCGAGAGGTTCCAGGAAGCCAATAAGCAACAGCAGCGTTCCAAAAGCTCCTCCCCCGTTGCTCTCATATCCCTGGGGCTGCTCAGCAACAACAGCGGCCCCAAACATCAAAAGCCAGCTCCTCACAGCAACACCGTGCCACCTAAAAAACAGAGCGTTACCACCCATACTCCCCCTCGGAAATACGGGGGGTCGGGGGGACGTTCTCGATCGCAGCCTTCGAGGGGTAAGACGGATCTGAGGACCGTCATTATCACCAAGAAGGCTGCGAAGAAGTCCTGATGCCACCAGTGTCAGGACCCTGAGGGCAGCCCCCTCCGGAGAGAAGTAGTGTACCTCATCATACGGTGCCCAGTTCTCTTCGGTGCCCTCAGGGGGCCGTTCTGCCAACCCTGCCACCGCGTGTGCTTCAGGGCGCAGCGGTCCCCAGTGAGCAAACACCCAAGTGTCCGCCCAGAAACGTAGCGGTGCTGGGATGCTCGCCCCCTCTGAGAAGGGTCTCAGAACAGTCAATTCGGTCGCCCCCTGCTTGTGCGCCGTTCCAGGGCACCGTATTGGTTGTTCAAAATACACCAGAGGCCAGTCTCGAGAGACTGGTTCCCTTACTAGAATATCTGACAGCGTGGAAGCTACTGCCAAATATTTCTCAATGGGTCCTGCGTACAGTCGAAAAGGGTTATGCCATTCAGTTCAGGTCTCGCCCACCCAGATTCATGGGGGTCCTGCTCACCGTGGTGGGCCCCGAGCAGGCTCTGGTTATGGAACAAGAGGTAAAGACTCTGTTAGAGAAGGGAGCCATAGAGTATGTACTTCCTCCCGACAGAGAAAGCGGTTTCTACAGCCATTACATTATCGTTTCAAAGAAGGATGGGGGGTTGCGTCCCATTTTGGATCTGCGTCAACTGAACCAGTCAGTTATGAAGCTCAAGTTCAAAATGTTAACCTTGAGACAAATTGTGTCACAGATCAAGTCTGAGGACTGGTTTGTCATGATTGATCTCAAGGACGCATACTTCCATATTTCCATCCTTCCACATCACAGGAAGTTCCTGAGGTTTGCTTTCAGGGGGAAAATTTTACCAATATCGGGTTCTTCCGTTTCGGCCTGGTGTTATCACCCCGCACATTCACCAAGTGCATGGATGCAGCTTTGGCACCACTTTGGCATTCGCATTCTGAACTACATCGACGATTGGTTAATATTAGCCCAATCGCAACAGTAAGCGGCTCGGCATCGAGATGTCGTTCTCGCTCACATGAAAAATTTGGGGTTAAGGTTAAACAGCAAGAAGTATGTGCTTTCTCCAGCTCAGAGAACCACTTTTCTGGGCATGGTTTGGGACTCTGTTGTGATGCAGGTGCGTCTTTCGCCTGCTCGCATAGAATCAATCCTTTCTACCGTAAACCGGATAAAGCTAGGCCAGTCACTCACTGTGAAACATTTTCAGAGACTGTTGGGGTTGATGGCAGCAGTGTCCAACGTGATACCTTTTGGCCTGCTGTACATGAGACCCCTGCAGTGGTGGCTCAGAACCAGGGGGTGAGGGGGCGATCCTAGATGGACGCTCGACTCAAGGTCTGTGGAGCGAACACCACCTCCCCTGGCACATCAACTGCCTGGAGATGATGGCTGTTTTTCTGGCTCTCAGGAATTTTCTCTCTCTGGTCAGACAACACATCGGTGGTCGCCTACATAAATCACCAGGGGGTTTGCGGTCGCGTCCACTTTACAAACTGGTGCACCAAATCCTCCTGTGGTCCCAGGGGAAATTGTTGTCACTTCGAACAGCATATATCCCAGGGGTCCAGAATATCGGAGCAGATGTCCTGTCGAGGCAGGGGCTGAGGCCCAGGGAATGGAGGCTCCACCCTGAGATGGTGGAGCAAATATGGGGGGTGTTTGGTCGGGCTCAGGTGGATCTGTTTGCATCTCAAAAGACTTCTCACTGTCCACTCTGGTTCTCCCTCACGCATCCATCTCCTCTCGGACTGGATGCCATGGTACAGACGTGGCCGAGGCTTCGTCTGTACGCTTTTCCCCCGATCGCTCTGCTCCCAGGAGTTTTAGAGAGAGTTCGCCAGGACCAGGTCTGGCTCACCTTGATAGCCCCGCGGTGGCCGGGCAGAGTGCAACCATTGCGGCTTACCACACACCTTTGGCTGGTATATCTCTTGGGAGAGATCCTCTTATTACTTGCTTCCTCCGTGGCCACCCTGAGGCTGAGGCCTGCAGTACGCACAAGGGTTCCAGCTTGGGATTTGGCCGTGGTGCTCCAAGGCCTTTCCCTAGCTCCTTTTGAGCCTATTGAGGAGGTTCCAGTCAGGTTTTTGACTCTGAAGATGCTGGTCCTCCTCGCTATATCTTCACTAAAGAGAAAAGGTGATTTGCAAGTTCTTTCGGTTGCCCCATCGTGCTTGGAATTTGCACCTGGTATGGTGAAAGCCTTCCTTCATCCCAGACCTGGGTACATTCCTAAAGTCCCCACTAATGTGGTGAGGCCTATTGTACTGCAAGCCTTCTGTCCTCCCCCCTTCTGGGATTCAGACCAGAAATGCCTTAATCTGCTTTGCCCAGTTCGGCCGTTGGATGCTTACGTCCACAGAGCTGCCCTGTGGCGTAAGTCAGAACAATTGTTAATTTGTTTTGGGTCCCCTAGCAAAGGGGCCCCAGAATCTAAGCAGAGAATGAGTAAGTGGATAGTTGAGGCTATCTCACTGGCTTATGAGTTGGCCGGACTGCCTTTCCCTTTGGCAGTTCGAGCCCACTCTACTAGGAGTATGGCGGCCTCTAAAGCTCTTCTCTCTGGAGTATCTGTACAAGATCTTTGTCATGCACCAGGCTGGTCCTCGCCGCACACATTCATGAGGTTCTATGACCTTGACCTTAGCTCCACCCCCGGGGCCCGGGTTCTCTCTAGTGTTGACGAGTCAAATGGTCATTATGGCTGCGTGGGTATAAACGTTCCCACAGTGTCAATTTCTCAATGCAACGCAAGTTCCCTTGGAAGGGAACGACTCGGTTACGACTGTAGAGGGAACGAGACGTTGCGTCACCCTGCCATACTTCTGGCATGCCTGTCAGTGACTACTTCAAACACTTTGAAGCTAGCGTTGCACTGTTTCAGCGTGCTTTATAGTTTCCTGGTCATGACGTCACCCGCTCTGATGTCTCGTCACACCATTGGACGGATTTCACGTGCTTCATGACGACATCACGCGTTGCCTTCCCACAGTGTCAACTTCTCGACGCAACATTTCGTTACCTCTTCAGGGAACTAAGGTTACAGTCGTAACAGTCGAGACGTTTTGGTAACAGGACTGAGAAAACATGCATTCATCTTCTGCTTAGAAACCTTGTAAAAAATTAAATAAAGTTGCCTGAGATTGACCAATACACATTTTGAATAGTTAAATATGTGTAGTATTAGATTCAGTGTTGAAAAATATACAAAATAAAGTTTAATCCGGGCCGTATCCAGGTGAGACCAAGGACCTGCGCCTTGACACAACCACAACGCAGCCCTGAAGTATCAGCAGAGATTGAGTCAACTAAATCATCCACTGTGAAGGCCTCATCAACATGACAACCAGTGGCGCAGCTCCTCAACAACGGTCCATACCGGCGTGATGAATACGATCCTCAACGGGATGGAACTGAATTAAATACTTTGAATGTTGCAATCCTATCTGACTTATTATAGCAACCTGAGTCGTAACAAATCACTGTTTGCCAGAGGAGAACTGGCCCCCCGACTAAGCCTGGTTTCTCCCAAGGTTTTTTTCTTCTTCATTTTAACACCTGTTTGCCACCTGAAACAAACAGATGTTAACCTGTTGGAGTTTGGGTTCCTTGCCGCTGTTGCCTTTGGCTTGGCTTGACAATTGACATTTGATATTCAACAGTGCTTTGATCTGCCTGCATTGACACTATTCTTTAAGAGCTGCTGTGCAGCCAAAATAATGTACCAGTTATCAATGTAAAGCTGCTTTGACACAATCTACATTGTAAAAAGCGCTATATAAATAAAGGTGACTTGACTTGTCTGATAATGTCTGGCTTTTTTCATACTCTTTAAAGTTATTTATTAATAAAGATGGCCAGGGTTGTTTGTAACACCATTTGAAAACTTTGATAATTTTGTGCAAAAATTTTATGGAGTAATCAAACTGACTAAAATTTTTATGAACTATTGCCATCAAATATCACTTCATCATCAACCCAACCTACCCACTTCATTTAAAAAATAAAAAAAGGGGAACATTTTGGTAACCCTTTTCCATAAGGTTCAATTCTTTCACATTAATTAATGCATTAAGTACCAATGAACTGTACCAATGAACTAACAATTGACAACCTCTGTTACAGCATTTATTAATCTAGGTTCATGTTAATCTATAAATATACTATATTCATTAAGTATATATAGCCTATTTTTGTCACGTTATGGACTTTTATTTTGATATTCTGTTCTGTTTCTTTTAGTTAATGTTTTCCTGCTCTTTTAGTTTTGTTTATGACCCTGTTTGTTCCTGTGATTAATTATGATTAGCTGTATCTTATTTAGTTCCTGATTATCCCCTGCATATATACTCCCTGTTCAGGTTAATCCTTTGTCGGTTATTGTTTATGTTTACGTTGATGGTTATCTTGATATATATATAATATTGATTGTTTATTAATGTTCATGCATAATACATTCATGTTTATTTGTGCACCTTGAAATGCATTAGTATAAGTAGAATATTATATTATTTATTTATCATTTAGTATTATTGTATTTTTATGTTTGTATTATACCATTAACATAGTTTAATAAATGCTTTAAAAGTATTGTTCATTGTTAATTCTTAATATAATACATAATAACTGCCAACAAAACCTTATTCTAAAGTGTTACTAGCATAACAGACTGAATGTGTGTGCGTATGTGTGTGTATGTACCTAACCATATTTTGAAAATTTATGGAAAATTTGTACCCAGAAGTGAGCTAAACCTTACTAAATCTTCCAAAACCTCCTTTTGGGGACGTCCTCATTTGTAAAATAGTATAAAATAAAGTCAATAAAGTTTTCTTTTAAATGATAAAAAAGTTTTCTGTTAGTTTTAGGGCAGTGGTCTCAAACTCAATTCCTGGAGGGCCACAGCTCTGCACAGTTTTGCTCCAACCCTAATCAAACACACCTGATCCAGCTAATCAAGGTCTTCAGGATTACTAGAAACTTCCAAGCAGGTGTGAGTTGGAGCTGGTTGGAGCTAAACTGTGGCCCCCCAGGAATTGAATTTGAGACTACTGGTTTAGGGTGTGGGTTATGGTTAGGTTATAGTATTTATAGCTATATAAAGACAGTAAAAGTCTATGGAATGTTTTTAAAAATGTAGATCAAGGGCAAATTCCAAACAGCATTTTTGCATCCTTGAAGGGCACTTCGAGAAGGGGACACCATTTGTAGGGGTGTTCCAAACGAAAGTGAACAACTGAATCCCTTCACGAAGGGCCCTTCCACAAGGCCGTTAGCGAAGGGTACATGCGATGGTCACTTTGAGGAAGTAATTTTTTTATTTATGGTCATGTGACCCAGTGAATACTCGCGATTCATTTATATTAAAGCTAGATGGTGGGAGAGTTCGAGTTAACAAACATAGCAATTCAAGCTGTTTTGTTTTTTCATGATGAGATGAGACGACAAGTTTTAAAGTTGAGAACAGAGAAATATACTCTCACACACACAACATATTTTAAAAAATATATAAATGTATCTTTATTTGCAACAGCTATGTTAACAGCAATAATAAGACATTTCTGTCGTCAGAACAGCTAATCAGCTAATAGACACCGTGCTTCGTTATCATGGGAACATCCCAGGCAAGATAACGAAGAAATTATGTTGCTCCCTTCGCCAAGTGCATTCCAAACGGCTATATAATGGCACACAAGTGCCCTGCTCCCTCCAAAGTCCCCACTTCAAGGGCTCTGCCCTTTGAAGGGAATAAGGCATAGGGATTCCATTCCATTTGAAATTTGGAAAAGCCTGAAAATGCAAACTTTTGAAAATGGGTTTTTAAAGAGCAGTTATGTGTAACTTACACCAAGTCATGTGCATGTGTATTACGTGTTTAGTCTATCATGTAGTGTTTCTTTACAAAGTGACATCAACTACTGGCCTGGCATGCACAATACAATGTTTTTAGTCATTTTTGTGGATCCAACTGAACGGGGATCAGATTTACCCTAAGACTGATTGTTTCTACCCTTTTTGAATTTTTGTTCTCCTGGTTGTTTCCATGTGTCTTTGCCTCATTAGTGTGCATCAAGATTTGAAATCACCTGCCAATAAAGCCTGTACTTGAGTATATCCTCTGCCTCTGTATTTCCCATTATAATTTTTTTTTTTTTTTTTTGTAAACCCTTTAGCTGTGACTATATTCACAATAAAGCACACTCTTTGACAACAACTTTTATCACATATTCTTCAGGAAGGAGTGTCATAATCAGAATCAAGAAGCATTGTTTTATAATTCATGGGAAGGCAGTTTTCTTTTTTATCCTAAACTACTTATTCATAAATACCTCTGAATTTGAAATCTGTAAAATCGTTTTAACTGTAACCTTAACAGCTTTGGTGGCTTGAACCAGTTGTAAATTTACTTTGACAAACATTTTTCAATTATACGCTTTCCTATTATTTTAGGGCACCGTTGCCAGGATTCTCTTTCACTGTGGTCTTTGCACCCTCGATAGTCAGCTCAGAGATGAAAGAGTCCTGCCAAGTGACATGTTTAAGGTCACAGGGGGCAACAGGGACACCAGCTGCATGTAAAGTACTTTAACAGTTCTGATTTTATGACATAGCCACAAAGTATGTTGAAATTTTGTGTGGTAATGTAATCGTTCCAGAGTGTGTCCTGAGAGATTCTACCCAAAGATAGCACACCCATGATGTCTTCACTGGAACATCCCTTGTTACGCCTTCAACCGAACTTGGCTTTTGCATTTTACTCTGATAATTTATGTGAGCTCATTTTTTTAGATCAGTTGTTTCCTAAAATGTTTTCAATCAAATTAAAAAAAGTATTATTATCTCTCAAAATATTTGAGAGAATTATTCTATGAATTAATTATATGATTAAATAATCATTCTGAAGTCATATTATACATCGTAGTGTATTATCTGAAGACCATTTCCAGAAAACACTTATCATCGTGCTTTCGACAGACATTGTTTTATGCTCACAAAAGAACTTTTTTTTTTTTTTTTTTTTACTGACGTACTGGGTGGTTCATTACTTCAACAGTTGGAGCAATACAGACCACACCTCGTAAGGTTGTGGGAGAAGACACACCACAGCATGTAGGCATTCTAAGACAGACGTAGCTCTCAACGCCATCAGTGACGCGTGGATCGGCTGCCCGACCTGTGGTGAGGTTGTGTGGAATTCTTCACCGATATATACCCAGACATGATGTGGGTGTTAAGAGGTCAACCATTAGTGCTTCCATGTGGCCAGTCTACAAACCATTTCAAAGCCCTTACCCACACACTCATCATAAAATGACAATGCTTTGAAATCATTGAAGGCTACTGTATTTTCCGTTTTTATACTACTGACCACACAAACTACAGTAAAAGGTCAGTAAAAAAAACAAGGGACCAGGGGCTGTATTACAGAAACATACTCAATACAGAAACAACTCATAATACTATCTTATCTGTTCTGTAACCATGGTAATTTCAATTTGAAATAGAACATTACTAAAACAGGACATTTCTGTAATATAGGCCCAAAAGATTATGACTAATCTGTTCGATTAATGTCAGCATGGATTCCTGTTTGCAACTCATTTAAATTAAATTTACAATTCTTCTAACAGAGGTGCTTATGATAAGAAAACTAATTTTTTTTCTTCATCACTTCTTTTTCGTCTTCTTCTTTTGTCAGCTTAAATTTAAATGAAGACAAACATTTTTATGAAAATTTAAATGAAGTCATTTTTTTTGTCTTTAGAATAGTATGCAACATTGAATCATTTAAGACCAGGAATATGTATTAAAAAAGTACATTTTGATTTCAAGTTGACTTTAACTAATAGTACTGTTATGACATAAACTGTTACGAGTGTTGAGGTGTCGTGTGATCACTTCTATAAAGAGCAGCATGATTTCTGCACACCTACAGCAAATACCTACACCTACAGTTTTTTTTGTTTTTTTGTTTTTGGAGAATAGCATCTATTGAATGACTAATATATACGCTACTTGTGGTAGGGTTAAAAACGGTCAGCTGGGTTCTGCCATTCACATGCAAAACTCTTGTCAGAGTTTTTTCAGTTGTCAGCACTTCGATTAAATCCTAAAGGATCCCCATTTTGCAAATATGACACAAGTAAACAGATTTACCAGGGGCAGCTGTGAGTCTATAAAACCAGTTCATTTACATACACTGCAGATTGATATAGAGATCTTCCTCTATTGAATGAGTTTACTGATAACATTGAGGCCTTCAAAACTCAATTGATTTCCATAACTGTTTTCATAAATAAAGAGAACAGGAACTTTAACTGAAAATTGGCTGCCATCAGTACATCTCATGCAAGGGAGAGGTGAAAAATAGACTTACTGAGATAAATTCCCAACTGTAAGCTTAGTACCACCACCAAACTAAACCAGTTATAACTCTGTAATTGAACTCTTTCAAATCTGGGACCAGATGCATAAACTGATAAAACTAGTCTTACAAGTTAGTCATCAGTTTTTTTATTTCTTCCAAAAGTAAATAAACTTTGATGAGGTCACTGACCTTCTTGTGTTCTTTGTTAAAGAAGTTTGTGGTCTTTTAGACCACTCTTTTGTCTTTTTATCATTTCCTGGATAGACTAGACTAAAAATTAGAGGACCACACTTTATTTGTTCCTGACAATGAATGTGAAGAATGTTACTGAGAGTTACCTGAATATTACCTTAAGACTACCGCTCATTGCAAGCGGTTAGTCAAATGACAAATAATGCTGAAGCCAAAATCTATTTTTTAAGTATTGATGTGTCCGTTTTGTATTTGCCCTGATCGTAATATGGGAAGGCAGTTTAACTAGGGGTATCCCACACTTTTTTCCCTCCTACTAAATTAAGTTATCATAAAATGTAGTACAATTCATGAGATCAATCAGGTGAATGATTCAATAAACTTAACACTATATTAGAGATGCTTGGGACTATGTTGGAAACAGAATTCAGAACATTAGAATTCAGTCAGAATTCTAATAATTGTGTAACATCCTGTTTACTGAGATGTTTCTAGTTCCTTTTTCATTAAAGCATAGTGTCCTTAACACCATCAATATTATTGACTCAATATCAACTGAGAAATAAGCATTATAGCAGTGTTGTAGCACTCAAATATGGAAGTACGAGGTACGAGTGACCATATTTTTATGGATTTGGTCTTTTCATGGAGCATTTCAGTCAGGACCACTTTGGCAATAAAACATATTTATTATTATATACAACATTTGGCGGTATGGTTCTGTATGGTGTTCAGCTTTACAATAATAAAGATTAGCTGGGCCTGTAATAACCCCCCAGAACCATAAGCATAACATTGAAACAATTACCTTACAAATAATGCAATGAAAGATATGAATGGAGATGGTGAATGAGATGACGTTCGAGGGCTGCTTGGAAGGCTTATCTTGATGCAGTGATCTGAAACAGAGAGAGAAGAAAAACAACGAACAGCAAAAGTGCAGAACATACAGCTATATGCAATAGGAATAGCCTACTGATGTCAAGGAGGGTGGGAGGGAGGGTTGGTTGCGAGCTGGCTAAGCTGAAAGTGTGTACATTGATAGGAGAATCATTGGAAAGATTGAACAGCTGATAGTCAGCTGATGCTGAGCTATGCCTACGTGGCCTGCCCGAACTAACGCTTGCGCATGATTTCAGTCAAAACCACTCTGGCAATAAAACGTATATTTATTGTTATTAATATACAATATTTGGTTTGGTGGTATGGTTCCAAATGAGGATTTAGCTTTACAGTAATAAAGATTAGCTGGGCCTGTAATAACCCCCCAAAACAATAAAATTAAATGAAACAATTAATATGAACCTCCCAATCATAACGATTCATTTTTCTAATATTTAAGGGGAGGGAGGTAGAGGGGGAGAGAGGATTAATAACTGAAAAAAAAAAAAAAGTCCCTTTAAATACAACAATGGAGGAGTGATCTTCTCTTCTAAGAAGCTGGGAAGATCAGCATGCCCCTCGTAAGAAATCAGCAGCTTCTCGAGTGGTGTAAAGTATAGTTTAATGCAGCAGAGGGGTGATCTTCCCTTTTTAGTGCAGCTGGGAAGATCAGCAAGCCCCTCTTAAGTTCGCAACTAGCATCTCAAGCGGTGCAATGGTATAGTTTAGTGGCAACTATGCTTTAACAGCGGAGGGGGTGTGTTTTAAAAAAAAAAAAAAAAAATTAAACTCATAGCTTTTTGGGCGAGAATAATATCTTTAATTTCAGGTCTAATGTAATGCTGTATGCTGATGAAGACCAGAGCCCCACAGCTTTAAGAATGGATGTTGGAACTTTTGAAGCTACTCTGATGCGAAATGAGTGACTAGTGTAAAGGGCAGGGTTCAAACCACAGAGGCGACAAAAAATGTGCAGCCGAGAAGAGAACCATGGTTTTGTCATGGCATCTCTCTTTCCTATGGTAAAAAGTGGCTGGAGAGGGTGCACTTTATTGCAAAGGCTCAAAAAACGGGACATGGCTGCAATGGAGCAAAATTCAGAATTGGTCCTAGAAATGTAGATGGTAGTCCCTTTACTGTCTCTGTTGGATTTTGAGTGTTTCAGATGGATAGAAAAATGATTAGGATGCATCGATAAGACGTGGAGTGTGAGATCGTTGAGGGGATCAAAAATCTTATTGTCCGTTGTCCGTGAGGAACCCATAGAACGCTGTCAGAAATACTGTTTCACAAGTTCACACTTAAAAAAATCATGTGTAAATAGTATGCGTATTTGGCGTGCTGTCTGAGGAGAGGGCTCAGAGCTTGGTATTTGGCCTGAACCCAGAGAACTCCCCCCGTATTTCTGGTTAGGAAAGTAACTAGGTGAGTGTGAGAAGACGGGGTGGTGAAGGGATGCTGAAAACTGTTGAAAAACCTTGGTGAGTCGACTGCGTATATATATATATATATATATATATATATATATATATATTTATATGTCTCCACTCATACTGATTAGATAGACATGTTGATTGCTGTTTGCTGGTTGGAGTGATGTGATGATTAGTTAGATCATTTGAATGTTTTCCTCCCGAGCTGATATGTTAATAAAACATAGTTTCTAAAAGTTTATCATCGTAAGGACCGAATAGACCTGATCTTAGCTTTTTGACCAGTTGATGCACATGACATAAAGAAAAAGGAAGGCGTTTGTCTAATACAGCTGGACTTCACCTTTTTAGACCATGAAGGATTAGTCCACTTTCCGTCATTCCGTTTTGTTATCCACTCTGTTGCGCAGGGTTTTGGTTAGAGTCATGCGGCTTGGCTTTCTTCCGAGGCAAAGGAGTATTTTCACTAGAGATGTTTTTTCTCTTTGCCGAGGCTTTCCGACCCGTGGTGTGAGGAAGAGGAGGAACTGTCTCAAGTGAATGGAGATCCGGGTCCTGGTCACACTCGATGAAGGACTGGAAAAGTTGTTTGTGGCTGGGGTCAGAAGGGGCTTGAATATTGAAACTATACAGAGTGAATAGGATTTTTTTCTTTGGGACATTCGTTGATGCTGACATGAGTCTTGGCTGCTAACTGGGAGCTGCGTCTGGGAGGAAGTGATCATGCTCATCCAGATTAGGAGTTTCTTTGAGCGTTTCTTCAAAGATCAGGGGATCTTCGATAATATCTGGGCTGTCCATCGATATTAGATGAAAGAAGAGAAAAAACTGAAAATATGACAGGTATATACACGTACCTTGATAGGAGAAACGTTGTGACTGGAGAGATTGAACAGCTGATAGTCAGCTGATCCTGAGCTATGCCTACGTGGCCTGTCTGAACTAACGCTTGCGCTAGATTTGAATTCAGTCTTGACTCTAGAACACAGCAGATACATTTTCTGTACTGTGACAACTCAGGCATATGATCTGCGGTACAAAAGGCCAAACTTCAATGATGCTGGCACTCCCTGTTACACAACAGAAAAGGACAGACAGGTAAGTAAGGTTAAACAGATCTTTATTGAAGCAGAGGGTGGAGAGGCACGGGAATGCAGCACAAGTGAATCAATGGCAGAAGGAATATCAGATTAGCCTGAGTAAGAGAGTGAAGGAGAGAGACAGAGCACAATACAGGGCACACAAGCACTTTCTCACAATAAAGTGATTTTTGATGTAACACTAGTCATTCAATTTTTAATATCAGCTATGCCTTCTGTTAATTTTGTGTATTGGTAAGTTTCGTCAGGGTGCAAAAAAATAGAGCTGCGTATCATCAGCGTAACAGTACAAAATAATGCCATGCTTCCTAATGATATCTCCCAAGGGTAGCATGTACAGGGTGAAAACCAACAGTCCTAGTGCTGAGCCTTGCGGTACTGAACTTGTGATCCAGTAATACTAATAGGGAGATACATCCACGATATGATGATAAGAGCAAATTTGTAACTCTAATGAAGGCAGTCTCAGTATGGTACAGTCTAAATCCTGACTGGAAATCCTCACAGATACCATTTCTTTCTAAAAAGGAACATTGTTGTGATGATACTGCCTTTTCTAATATTTTTGACAGAAAAGGTAGATTCAAGATCGGCCTGTAATTGACTAATTCTCTTAGATCAAATTGTGTTTTTTTAATAAGTAGTTTAATAATAGCCAGCTTAAGTTTTCGTATCCTAGTGTACGTATCCTTAAAATTCTTCCTCTCCTGGTTGGGAACCCTTGCTGTAGTAGACGGTTGTGTGGTTATAATTTTCTCTCTAATATTATTAAATCTTGCAAGTAAAGAAGTGTTTGGAAACATCATAAGTTGAAGCTTTATTTCTTATTAATTTAGCCACTGTATCAAATAAATACCTACGGTTGTGTTTGTTTTCTTCTAGGAGAGTTGAAAAATAAGCAGATCTAGCAGTTTTTAAGGCCTTTCTGTATGCAAAAATGCTTTCTATCCACGAAATGCAAAAACCTCTAGTTTTGTTTTCTTCCAGCTGCGCTCCATTTTTCTGGCTGCTCTCTTATAGGCCTTAGTGTGCTCGTTGTACCACGGCGTTGGACTATTTTCCTTAATCTTCTTTAAGAGCAAAGGAGCAACTGTGTCTAATGTGCTCGAGAAAGAGAGTCAATAGTTTCTGTTGCAACATTGAGTTCTTCTAAGTTATCTGGTATGCTAAGGAGATGAAAATGATCAGGAAGATTATTTATAAAGCAATCTTTAAAGTTAGAAGTGATAGTTCTACCATATTTGTAACAGGGAGGTGGTTTTTCAGCCTTGGCTAAATGTAGTATACACAAGACTAGATAATGATCTGTTATGTCATCACTCTGCTGCAGAATTTCAATGGCATCAATATCGATTCCATGTGACAATATTAGATCTAAAGTATGATTACGACGATAAGTAGGTCCTGACACGAGTTGTGTAACTCCAATAGAGTTTAAAATGTCTGTAAATGCCTGTAAATCTTTTTCATTATCTACATGGTTATTAAAATAACCAACAATTAGGACTTTATCTGCAGCCAGAACTAACCCAGATAGAAAATCATCCTGGTGGCCTGTATACAGTAGCCAGCAAAATGTCAAACAGGATTTATCACGTACACTACATAATGTTACATAATGTACCATCACTTTGAAGGAATCATATTTGAAAGACTTCTGAGTAATACTGAGGATATTACTATAAATTACAGCAACACCTAGCCAGGTTTCTGTCAAACACAGCACATCTAGTTTATAATATGTGATCATATAATTTACAATAAGTGCTTTTGAAGAAAGGGATCTAATATTCAGCAACCCAAGCTTTATCATTTGTTCATCCGTATTATATCTTTTTTTTTTTATTTGTTGAGCATCAATTAAATTTTTACCCTTAAATGAGTTTTTTTGTATTTACTAAATCGGTGAACAGACAGTCTCTATGTGATGATATCTAGGTGAAAGAGTCTCTATGTGTTGGGATTTATCTGACTTTTGTGACGTGAGAAAGCTAGCAGATGGCCTGTAACAAAAACGTGCTGACATACAGAGCTTCTTTAAGGTTGGATTTGGTTGAGCTCTAGCTCTGACCAGGAAACTTTCCCAAAAGATATATTATCTCTCAATAAGAGGTTCAGACAATAGTCATCATTATTCTCTAGTGATTGAAGATGAAAAGTAAAATAAATGCTTTAACATATAAGCTTGAAGAAGTCATTCAAATCATTTAATATTTAGAAGGATAAAAACTGATTAATACCTTGCTCGACCACCGCTCAACATTGAAGCGGCAGTGGATTTCAGAATCCAACCATTCAAAGCAAATGTTGTTTTTTTCCCTTTATTTTCTTGTCAGAGTGCACCAGAACCCCAAACAACAATATAGTTTGTAAACATGTCACCTTTTTCACCTCTTCTGAGCTTGCAGGTCTGTCTATAGTATGGAACATGAAAATAGAGACACCAGCAATATATGCCATTTAAGGTAAAATTTAATTAATGCTCAACAAATTAAAAAAAACAGCCATAATACAGATGAACAAATGATAAAGCTTGGTTTGCTGAATATTAGATCCAAAAAGCACTTATTGTAAATGATATAATCATATCCTAGATGTGCTGTGTTTGAAAACCATGACTAAAACCAGACAATTACATTACTTTAAATGAGTCTACCTCCCAAGTTTACTGTTATAAACATATAGATAATGAAAAAGATGCATTGGGATTCTAAACTCTATTGGCATTAGACGACATATGTCAGGACCGACCCGTTGTCGTAATCATACTTTAGATCTAATACTGTCACATGAAATTGATGTTGATGGCGTTGAAAATCTGCAGCAGAGCGATGACATCTCAGATCATTATCTAGACTTGTGTATACCAGTGGCAAGTGGTGACTTTTTTAACCAGGTAGAGTTCCTCCATAGGCCAGCAAACGAATGAGAACGCGGGACAATGATGACGTTCCATAACAAAAGAGCAAAGGTGCAAAAGCTGCTGTAGATCAGCTTACCCGCAAGTCTCCGTAACTTGCAGATTTAAAGAAAATTAGATTTAAATAAATAAATTACAGACAGTTACATATTTTACCAACATTTTATCATGTTGACTTTATGGTACACCTCAAAAACAAGGGATATAATAGTAATTTATAGATAGTGTTAATATTAATTGCCGAGTCCACAAATAGCTTGGGTATGCAAAGCATTCACAGATTATACGGACCGCATGCCACTGGTGTATAATCTATTTAGCCAAGGCTGCAAAAGCAACTCCCTGTTACAAATATGGTAAAACTATCACTATCACTACCAAAGATTGCTAAAGATTGCTTTATAAATAATCTTCCTAAACAGTCTGAACTCCTCAGCATACCAGATATATCCAGATATTCTTCTTAAAAGAACTCGATGTTGCAACAGAAACCATTGACTCTCCCTTTTCCAGCACTTTAGACACAGATGCTCCTTTGCACTTAAAGAAGATTCCTGTGGGAAGAGGGACAATCTTTTGTGCTCAATGCGCACAGAAGAAGTTCAACTGAAGTGTTTGTAGGTGTTTATTTTGTATGCTTCAGCGGCTGACGAGAGTGTTTTACTGTTTGAGGATGTGTTGTCTTTTGCATCCTCAATATCGACAGACTGTGCTCTTTTTACGTTCGAGTGATGTGTGGATTGGTTCAAGTTTTTGACACTTAATCACACACATTACTTGTGCGTTGTTTGTTTGGGTGAGGAGCATGTGCCTTCAGTTTTTGAGAAAACTGTTTCCCATGGAAACCCCAGTCGCGTGTTGTTTATCTGCACCCGCGTATACAAGCCTTCCTTTCCCTTTTGATCTCCACATTGAGATCGACAGGGCGTGGAAGAATCTGTTTTTGTCCCACATCCGTTAACATCAGCATGTAATTTATGCAGATGTCGAGGGGTTGCGTAAACTTAGATATGTGTCAGTGCCCCCATTGGACGAGATGTTTGTGAACCATCGCGTGGCTGGAGAGGCATTGACGTTGAAAGCTCTGGTCCTGCCCGTATAAATTCAGTGACCTCAGCTCCCTGTAGAAAGGAATAAAGGGGGTGTTTATTCTATTTTATGTTAGATTACGATATACAGTTGCAAGAAAAATATGTGAACCACTTGCAGAATCTGTGAAAATGTGAATAATTTTAACAAAATAAAGGAGATAATACAAAATGCATGTTATTTTTTATTGAGTACTCTCCTGAGTAAGATATTTTACATAAAAGATGTTTACATATAATCCACGAGACAAAAAAAATAGCTAAATGTATTAAAATAACCCCATTCATAAGTATGTGAACCACTGATTCTTAATACTGTGTGTGGTTACCTGGATGATCTCCGACTGTTTATTTGTTTTGTGATGGTTTTTCATGAGTCTCTTGTTTGTTCTGAACAGTTAAACGTACTCGGTTATGAACGTAACCTCGGTTCCCTGAGATACGGAACGAGTACTGCGTATGGGGAAAGGTCTCCTTTTCCTCGATGCTGAAGCCTTTTTCAATAGCGCAGTGTAACTGCATGGCCATTGGTTCAAACTGGGAAACTTTTTGAATCAATGACGGCGCGGCGTAGCTGCGCAAGCCTATGGCGATGCAGTGTGCCAAAGCCTGCCAAAATGGGCGGGGTGACTGGCTATATAAGCAAGCATTTTGCCATAGGATTTCAGGTAATTCGACTGAAGTGACGACACTGAAGCTGCAGCCTCGTGGCACGGCACAGAACGCAGTACTCGTTCTGTATCTCAGGGAACCGAGTACATTCCCTTTCGATACTTCACTCGTACTGCGTATGGAGAACGAATTCAACTGTGCCGTGCCATGACTGGACTTATCTTAGACACCGGAGGAGTCCAGGGGACAAGTCGCTAGCTTGAAATCTTTGAATCTAAACCGCTGTTACAACGCGTTTGCATCTCGCTAGCTTGTTAACTTGTCATCAGTCTCTCGCGCACTCCTTTTTCAACGCGTTCATCAAACAGCTGTGGTAAGTCGGATCAGTCTACAAACACGGTGAGTCATGTCATCCTCTCCTAGCATTGTCACCTGTTCCGTTTGTCACATGTTCAGCATAGCTCTCTCTGTCAGCGACGAGGGATTTACATGTCATAAATGTAGGGAAATAGTCAGGCTGACAGAGAGAATCTCAGAATTAGAGACACGCATCCAAACTTTAATCGAGGATAGTAAGAATGCAAGGGCTTCAGATACTGTTTTGGATGCAATTAGCTTAGTGAACTCTGTACATTGTTCGGTTCCGGCTGTAGAGCCCGTGCAGCAGGGCACTTGGGTAACGGTGAGGCGGCCTAGCCGCGGAAAACACCACTCTTCCGTTCCAATAAAGAACATCAAACAGGTCTCCCCACTCAGTGATGCACCCACTGAGAATCCTGTTGAAAGTGCCCTAGTTATTGGCGATTCTATTACACGGCACATGAAAATAGAGACACCAACCACCATAGTCACATGTTTGCCGGGAGCCAGAGCACCTGACATCAAAGCAAATTTAAAAGTGCTGGCTAATGCTAATCGTAAATACTCTAAAATTATTATTCACGTCGGCACTAATGATGTTCGACTTCGCCAGTCGGAGATCACTAAAATTAACATTAAAGAGGTGTGTGAACTTGCAAGTACAATGTCAGGAGAAGTAATTTGCTCTGGTCCCCTTCCTGTTCGTCGGAGTGATGAGATAGTTAGCAGATTGTCATCACTCAATGGCTGGCTGTCTAAGTGGTGTCCGCAAAATAATATAGGTTTCATAGACAATTGGAAAAGTTTTTGGGGCAGACCTGACCTGTTGAAAAGAGATGGTATTCATCCCTCTCGGGATGGTGCTGCTCTTTTCTCTAGTAATATGGCACTTAGTCTTAGAACTGAAACATGACAAACTGGGGCCCAGGTCAGGAAGCAGACAGACCGGCTAAACCGACCATCTGCTAGCTGGCTCACGTTACAGAAGTCAGATAATTCCCAACACATAGAAACTCTTACACCTAGATATTATCACATAGTACCCCGTGTCATAGTACATAGTGTCTGTACCCCGAATTAGTAAAAAAAACAAAAACTTCCAAACCCATTTAATGGTAAAAATTTAATTGATGTTCAACAAATAAACAATAGAGATAATAATGATAAACACATGATAAAGCTTGGGTTGTTAAATATTAGATCCCTTTCTTCAAAATCATTTATTGTAAATTATATTATCACAGACAATAATCTAGATGTGCTGAGTTTGACAGAAACTTGGCTAAAACCGGACGATTACATTACTTTAAATGAGTCTAGCCCTCAAGGTTATGATTATCGACACAATCCTCGTCAGAAAGGCAAAGGGGGAGGTGTTGCTGTAATTTATAGTAATATTTACAGTATTAGTCAAAAGTCTCTCAAATATAATTCCTTCAAAGTGATGGTACTTTACGTAACATTATGTAAGTTGACATTTGTGATGGCTACTGTATACAGGCCACCAGGACACCATACAGACTTTATCAAAGAATTTGCTGATTTTCTATCGGAGTTAGTACTAGCTGCAGATAAAGTCCTTGTTGTTGGTGACTTTAATATCCATGTAGATAATGAAAAAGACTCATTGGGATTGGCATTTGCAGATATTCTAAACTCTATTGGTGTTAGACAACACGTGTCAGGACCCACTCATTGTCGTAACCATACCTTAGATCTAATATTGTCGTATGGAATTGATATTGATGCCGTTGAAATTCTGCAGCAGAGTGACGACATCTCAGATCATTATCTAGTCTCGTTTATACTACATTTAGTCAAAACAGCTAAACTGCCTCCCTGCCATTAATTTGGTAGAACCATCACTTCTACCACTAAAGAACGCTTTATAAATAATCTTCCTGATCAGTTTCATCGCCTTAGCATACCAGACAGCTTAGAAGACCTCGATGTTGCAACAGAAACTATTGCCTCTGTCTTTTCCAGCACATTAGACTCAGTTGCTCCTTTGCGTTTAAAAAGATTAAGGAAATTAATCCAACGCCGTGGTACAATGAGCACACTCGGGCCCTAAAGGTAGCAGCCAGAAAAATGGAGCGCAGCTGGAAGAAAACAAAACTAGAAGTATTTCGCATTTCGTGGAGAGAGAGAATGACTGAGTACAGAAAGGCCTTAAAATCTGCTAGATCTGCCTATTTTTCAAAACTTTTAGAAGGAAATAAACAAAACCCTAGGTATTAATTTGATACAGTGGCTAAATTAACAAGAAATAAAGCTTCTGATATTTCCAAAGAGCACAGCAGTAATGACTTTATGAACTTCTTTACTTGCAAGATTGATAATATTAGAAAAAAAATTATAACCATGCAACCGTCTACTACAGTATTGCGTCAGACAGTGCATTGTAGTATCCCTGAGGAAAATGCAATTCATTTACTGCTTTAAGAGAGGAAGAATTGTCTAAACTTGTTAAATCGTCAAAATCAACAACATGTATGTTAGACCCTATACCAACTAAGCTATTGAAAGAGATGCTTCCAGAGGTCATAGATTCTCTTCTTAATATCATAAATTCATCTTTATCACTAGGATACGTACCAAAAACTTTTAAGCTGGCTATTATTAAACCTCTTATTAAAAAACCACAACTTGATCCTAGAGAATTAGTCAATTACAGGCCAATCTCAAATCTCACTTTTCTGTCAAAAATACTTGAAAAGGCAGTATCATCACAACTATGTTCCTTTTTAGAAAGAAATAGTATCTATGAGGATTTCCAGTCAGGATTTAGACCGTACCATAGTACTGAGACTGCTCTCATTAGAGTTACTAATGATTTGCTCTTATCATCAGATCGGGGTTGTATCTCTCTATTAGTCTTACTGGATCTTAGTGCTGCATTTGACAATATGGATCACAATATTCTTTTAAATAGACTCGAAAATAATGTTGGCATTATTGGAATTGCATTGTCATGGTTCAAATCATACTTATCTGACCGTTATCAGTTTGTAGAAGTAAATGAAGAGAGGTCATATCGATCACAAGTTCAATATGGAGTACCGCAAGGCTCAGTACTAGGACCATTGCTTTTCACTCTGTACATGCTACCCTTGGGAGACATCATTAGGAAGCATGGCATTAGTTTTCACTGTTACGCTGATGATACTCAGCTCTATATTTCTTTGCACCCTGACGAAACTTAACAATTCACAAAATTAACGGAATGCATAGCTGATATAAAAAATTGGACGACCAGTAATTTCCTACTACTAAATTCAGAAAAAACAGATATTCTAATTTTTGGACCAAAAACTTCCTCACGTAATAACCTAGAATGTTGTCTAACACTTGATGGCTGCTCCGTTAAGTCTTCTTTGTCAGTTAGGAACCTGGGTGTGCTCTTTCATACCAATCTTTCATTTGAAGGCCATGTTTCTAGCATCTGTAAAACCGCATTCTTCCATCTTAAAAATATATCTAAATTATGACATATGCTCTCGATGACAAATGCGGAACAGTTAGTTCATGCGTTCATGACCTCAAGGCTAGATTACTGTAACGCTCTACTGGGTGGTTGTTCTGCTCGCCTGATAAATAAACTACAGCTCGTACAAAATGCAGCAGCTAGAGTTCTTACTAGAACTAGGAAGTATGACCATATTAGCCCAGTTCTGTCAACACTGCATTGGCTTCCTATTAAACATCGTATAGATTTTAAAATCTTGCTAATTACCTACAAAGCACTAAATGGTTTAGCTCCCCAGTACCTGAGCGAGCTACTAATGCATTATAGTCCTTCGCGTCTATTGCGATCTCAGAATTCAGGCCAGTTGATAATACCTAGAATATCAAAATCAACTGCAGGTGGTAGATCCTTCTCCTATTTGGCACCTAAACTCTGGAACAATCTTCCTAGCATTGTTCGGAAAGCAGACACACTCTGTCAGTTTAAATCTAAACTAAAAACACATCTCTTTAACCTGGCATACACATAACACATTATCAATTTATTTTTTCAAATCCGTTAAAGGATTATTAGGCTGCATAAATTAGGTCAGCCGGAACCGGGAACACTTCCAATAACACCAGATGTACTCGTTACATCAGAAGACGAATGGCATCTGCGCTAATATTAGTCTTTCTGTTTATCCCGAGGTTTACCGTAGTCAACCGGATCCGGGCCGCATCCAGGTGAGACCAAGGACCTGTGCCTTGACACGACCACAACTCAGCCCTGAAGTATCAGCAGAGATTGAGTCAACTAGATCATCCACTGTGAAGGCCTCATCAACATGACAACCAGTGGCGCATCTCCTCAACAACCGTCCATACCGGTGTGATGAATACGATCCTCAGCTGGATGGAACTGAATTAAATACTTTGAATGTTGCGATCCTATCTGACTTATGATAGCAACCTGAATCGTAACAAAGCACTGTTTGCCAGAGGAGAACTGGCCCCCCGACTAAGCCTGGTTTCTCCCAAGGTTTTTTTCTCCATTTTAACACCTGTTTGCCACCTGGGAGCAGACATGCTATCTCAGAGCAATGACTCCATGTCCAAGGTTTCAGGGATGCTAAACAGGCTCGATTGCCCTTGACACGAAGCCGGCCGTGCCGCCAAGCGTGAGGTGGGACCCGGAGCTTCAGCCAGTATTGCAGAGGCCGCATCCGCAGAAGGCCGAGCTGCAAAACCGGGGAGGCGGAAGCCATCAGCCCTAGCATCAGGGGCAAACAGGCTTTGTTCCTGACAGAAGCCGCGAGCTGCTGAATTGCCAGGGCGCGCTCTGGCGTGACTACAGCCATCATTCAGACTGAGTCGAAAATTGCACCCAGGAATGTAATACGTTGGCTGGGGAGCAGTGAGCTCTTGGCAAAGTTGACCTGAGTCCTAGGCACTCCAAGTGGCTGAGGAGCATGGATCTGTGACGGTCTACCTCGGTCGAGGTAATTCAGAACCCGGATTCCCATCTGTCTCAGAGGGGAAAGCGCCACATTCATGCACTTCATAAAAGTGCGAGGAGCTAGAGACAGCCCGAAGGGAAGGACTGTATACTGGTAAGCCACACCCTTGAATGCGAACCTCAAGAATCGTCTGTGATGGGGGGCTATCTGGATGTGAAAGTAAGCATCTTTCAGATCCAGCGAGAAGAACCAGTCCTCGAGGCAAATCTGCACAAGGATCTGTTTCAACGTTAACATCTTCAACTTCCGTCTCATGAGGGAGAAGTTCAGGAGTCTGAGATCTAAGATGGGTCTGAGACCGCCATCTTTCTTGGGGACAAGATAATAACAACTGTAGAACCCCGATTCGCTCTCTGAGGGGGAACTATTTCTATGGCTCCCTTCCCTAACATAGTCATCACTTCGGCGCGGAGGACATACGCATCGTCCAGATTTACCAAAGTGGGAAGCACCCCGCTGAAGCGTGGGGGTCTTCGGGTCAACTGCAGTGAGTAGCCTTGATTTATTATCCCCAACACCCACTTTGACACCCTGGGGATGGCTTGCCAGGCCTCGGTCCACGTGACAAGGGGTTGAATGATGTCGGATGACAGACCGCTGTGTAGGGGCCTGTGCACTGACGAGTGTGGAAGAGGAAGTTTGCTCTTTTTTTGAAAGTGTAAATATTTATAGTGTTCGGCATTTTGCGTGGGTGCAACAGCAGTGGACCCAGGTCGCAGAACAAACACTTTGTCCCCAACACCCAGAACGGAACGAGGTGGCGGGGGAACTGAACGTGCAAGCTTTCGGGGTGGTCCGGCCACGGCGGGACTTTGTCCCTTCCTCTTCCTTACTGCGTGATCAGGAAGACTTCGGAGGCGTCGGGTCCAGCACAATCCTTGGCCGGGGGCCCTGGCATCTCGGGAAGGTAGAGCGCTTGGCAGGACGGGCTCGCTGGCACTGCTCCTTAGGGGGCGCTGCCTGGGAGGTAGAAGGAGCAGGCTTGCTCTGATGCTGAGTCGGCAACTCGAGGCAGAGGCTGAGCTGGAGCGCTTGGGCAGGAAGTGTTGCAGGGCCTGGGACGACTTCTGTGCTGCAGTGAAGCGTTCTGTAAATCCTTCTATGGCTGGCCTAAAGAGACCGGCTGGAAAGACTGGGGCATCGAGAAAGACCATTTTGTCCATCTCCTTGATCTCCGTTAAATTGAGCCAGAGGTGGCGCTCTAGCACGACCAGGCTGGCCATGGAACGTCCAATGGCCTGGGCTGTGGCTTTCGTGGCGCGCAGGGCCAAATCTGTGGCGCTGCGGAGGTCGCGAAAGGCAGGTGCATCAATTCCAGACTCGTCCAGGGAACGGAGAAGCTTAGCTTGGAACACCTGGAGAATGGCCATGGTGTGTAGCGCCAAGGCAGCTTGGCCTGCAGATGAGTAAGCTCTGCCAGCCAAGGCGGAGGTAGTTCTGCAGGGCTTAGAAGGAAGGGCTCTTTTGTTCTTCCACCCCAGCGCGCCACGACTTGGTCAGCTCTTCGTGAACTTCAGGGAAGAACGGCGCAGGAACCACTCGTCCAGTCTGCTGCGCATTGGAACAGGATAAAGATGTCACTGCTGGAAAGGGTTCAAATATGCAAAAGATGCTTGAAACTGAAGAATCTGCAGGACCTGGAGGATTTTTCTGAAGAACAGAGCTCAGTTTAACTGCTCAGAATAAACAAGAGACTCATGAGCAACCATCACAAAACAAAAACAAAAAACAGTCGTAGATCATCCAGGTAACCACACACAGTATTAAGAACCAAGAGTTCCACAAACTTTTGAACAGGGTCATTTTAATAAATTCAGCTATTTCTTGTCACGTGGACTTTATGTAAACATCTTTTATGTAAAATATCTTACTCAGGACAGTACTAAATAAAGAATAACATGCATTTTGTATGATCTCTCTTATTTTGTTAATATTATTCACATTTTCACAGATTCTGTAAGGCGTTCCCAAACTTTCGCATACCACTGTATCTGGCCTAGGCTAGTACTTTAGGAGTGTCTTTTAGAGGCGGTCATGCTGTAGCTTTTCCGTCTCCTAGCATACAGTAGCTTGGAGTAGGCTACTCCTAGGAGAGCCTCTCCAGCTTAGGACTGGCAGCTAGTGATCCTAGTATGCCCTTCTCTCATTGTGAGTCATATCCGGCCAGGGTCTCCTTCTGCATTAGGGTATTAATGCGACTGTAACACAGCTCGTATGTACGGGAAGAAGAAGGCGGGAACCGGCGAACGTTCAAACAGATTTAATGTATAAAATAAAAAAAAAGTAAAACATAAAACATAACATAAAATCCAGGCCTGTTCCTTTCTCATCCTTCACTGTCGTCGCTCATCCTTTTATGCGTCCGGATCCCCTCTGTATGAGATATGAGACCGGTGCAACACACAGCTGACCCTCGCGCCGTTCCCTCAGGGCTCTCGCCCCACCCTGCTCGTTACAGCGAGTAGCAGGCTTTACGACCTCCTTAATTTGAATAGGTTGAGCTGAGACTTCTCTTGATATTAGAGTAAAAGCGATATGCTGAGCTTCAGTTCCCTAGTGGTGTTAGGCACAGACAGATAGCCAGGTGCTGTGGGCTTTCGTAGAAAGAGAGTGGAAAGCACTATGCTGAAGTCTCAAAAGCTCCTTGATTATAATCAAGTTGCAGGGTCAAGTGTTGCAGGCCCTTCCTGTGGAATTTCTTCCTGTTGAGGCCTCCATTCCTCCAGAGCTGAGCTCAGACAGTCGTTCTTGTCTTGGAGCAAGAGTTTTTGCTTAGGCTTTCACCCTGGAGCCCTTTCTCGGGTTTAGCTCACTTCGCTCCCAGAGCTCTGTGCCCCATATGTGCCCATCACCAGTGATGCTCAGGTTGAGCGTATCGAGTACTCCCTCATTTCAGCGTGAGTTGAGCACACTCCCTTAGAGCTTGAGCATTAGCCCCGGGTCTGTGGCCGTGTTAAGCTAGAGTAGTAGGCCCTATCTGAGGCCTCCTCATAAGCCCGGTCGCATAGATTTGTATTCCCTTTGTTTTAAGGGTATGCTGTTTGTTTTAAGGGTAAAGCGATATGCTGAGTACACGGCTCGTGATGTGATGGCAATGCAAACGAGTATTTCAAGCCTGCAATACCTCTAGTAGTTGTTTCTGCTGGAGTTAGATTTACTACCAAGTAGTTGGCCCTCCTTGGGTCTCCTTGAGAGCGATCCTCTGGATTGAGCTGGATTCCTGAGTGTCCTAGTTCCCTAGAGTTGAGCAGACGATTATCTTTGAGGCTTATAGCTTGGGTGTTGACCGTGGAGAATGCTGTCACTGGCAGCCTATTAGACCCGTAGGAGGAGTGATTTTGGTGGAGTGGTTTTTTGTCACAGCCAATCTTTGGCATGCACTCCTCTCAGCATGGTGGTGTGGGTATTTCCTTCCCCATAGTGTGTTAGATGCAGTACGAGTTCCCTTTCGAAAGGGAACGTCTCAGGTTACGCATGTAACCATGGTTCCTTAAGAACAGAGAACGAGACACTGCGTCTTCCTGCCATGCCTCGAGGCTGCCTGCTGAACAGTCCCTTCAGACGATAAGTGGATGACTTGTTTTCAAGGTGCCCCTTATGTGCGTTCGGGTCGCACTAGTAGTGACGTCATAGGCTGTCGCTGGCCAATACGATTGCCGTGATTTGATAGCGTTTCAGACACCGGTTCCCGCGGAGGCATTCCCCATAGTGTGTTAGATACAGTGTCTTGTTCTCTGTTCTCAGGGAACCATGGTTACATGCGCAACCTGAGACACTTTTTTTGGCTTACTGACTGCCATTGGTATAACCACAACAAAACCATAGTTAAATTATGGTTTTTGTAGCAAAACCATGGTTAGTTTGTGGTTACCATGGAATACCTACTAGAACCATGTTTTATTTTTCTTTGTTTTATTCGTAGTAAAACCATGGTTAATTTAAAGGGGTTAAATCTAGACTAAAAACACATCTGTTTAACCTGGCATACACATAACACTATCACATTTCTATATTTCACATGCCAGACAGCTTAGAAGACCTTGATGTTGCAACGGAAACTATTGCCTCTGTCTTTTCAAGCACATTAGACTCAGTTGCTCCTTTGCGTTTAAAAAAGATTAAGGAAATTAATCCAACGCCATGGTACAACGAGCACACTCAGGCCCTAAAGGTAGCAGCCAGAAAAATGGAACGCAGCTGGAAGAAAACAAAACTAGAAGTATTTCGCATTTTGTGGAGGGAGAGAATGGTTGAGTACAGAAAGGCCTTAAAATCTGCTAGATCTGCCTATTTTTCAAAACTTTTAGAAGAAAATAAACAAAACCCTAGGTATTTATTTGATACAGTGGCTAAATTAACAAGAAATAAAACTTCAACTTCTGATGTTTCCAAAGAGCACAGCAGTGATGACTTCATGAACTTCTTTACTTGCAAGATTGATAATATTAGAAAAAAAATTATAACCACGCAACCGTCTACTACAGTATTGCGTCAGACGGTGCATTGTAGTATCCCTGAGGAAAAATTCAATTCATTTACTCCTTTAAGAGAGGAAGAACTGTCTAAACTTGTTAAATCGTCAAAATCGACAACATGTATGTTAGACCCTATACCAACTAAGCTATTGAAAGAGATGCTTCCAGAGGTCATAGATCCTCTTCTTAATATCGTTAATTCATCTTTATCACTAGGATACGTACCAAAAACTTTTAAGTTGGCTATTATTAAACCTCTTATTAAAAAACCACAACTTGATCCTAGAGAATTAGTCAATTACAGGCCAATCTCAAATCTCACTTTTCTGTCAAAAATACTAGAAAAGGCAGTATCATCACAACTATGTTCCTTTTTAGAAAGAAATAGTATCTATGAGGATTTCCAGTCAGGATTTAGACCATACCATAGTACTGAAACTGCTCTCATTAGAGTTACTAATGATTTGCTCTTATCATCAGATCGTGGTTGTATCTCTCTATTAGTGTTACTGGATCTTAGTGCTGCATTTGACACTATTGATCACAATATTCTTTTAAATAGACTCGAAAATTATGTTGGCATTAGTGGAATTGCATTGTCATGGTTCAAATCATACTTATCTGACCGTTATCAGTTTGTAGAAGTAAATGAAGAGAGGTCATATCGATCACAAGTTGAATATGGAGTACCGCAAGGCTCGGTACTAGGACCATTGCTTTTCATTCTGTACATGCTACCCTTAGGAGATATCATCAGGAAGCATGGTGTTAGTTTTCACTGTTACGCTGATGATACTCAGCTCTATATTTCTTCGCGCCCTGACGAAACTTACCAATTCACAAAATTAACGGAATGCATAGCTGATATAAAAAATTGGATGACCAGTAATTTCCTACTACTAAATTCAGAAAAAACAGATATTCTAATTTTTGGACCAAAAACTTCCTCACGTAATAACCTAGAATACTGTCTAACACTTGATGGCTGCTCTGTTAAGTCTTCGTCGTCAGTTAGGAACCTGGGTGTGCTCTTTGATACCAATCTTTCATTTGAAGGCCATGTTTCTAGCATCTGTAAAACCGCATTCTTCCATCTTAAAAATATATCTAAATTACGACATATGCTCTCGATGACAAATGCAGAACAGTTAGTTCATGCGTTCATGACCTCAAGGCTAGATTACTGTAACGCTCTACTAGGTGGTTGTTCTGCTCGCCTGATAAATAAACTACAGCTCGTACAAAATGCAGCAGCTAGAGTTCTTACTAGAACTAGGAAATATGACCATATCAGCCCGGTTCTGTCAACACTGCATTGGCTTCCTGTTAAACATCGTATAGATTTTAAAATCTTGCTAATTACCCACAAAGCACTAAATGGTTTAGCTCCCCAGTACCTGAGCGAGCTCTTAATGCATTATAGTCCTTCGCGTCTATTACGATCTCAGAATTCAGGCCAGCTAATAATACCTAGAATATCAAAATCAACTGCAGGTGGTAGATCCTTCTCCTATTTGGCACCTAAACTCTGGAACAATCTTCCTAGCATTGTTCGGGAAGCAGACACACTCTGTCAGTTTAAATCTAAACTAAAAACACATCTCTTTAACCTGGCATACACATAACACATTATCAATTTATTTTTTCAAATCCGTTAAAGGATTATTAGGCTGCATAAATTAGGTCAGCCGGAACCGGGAACACTTCCAATAACACCAGATGTACTCGTTACATCAGAAGAAGAATGGCATCTACGCTAATATTAGTCTTTCTGTTTATCCCGAGGTTTACTGTAGTCAGCCGGATCCGGGCCGTATCCGGGTGAGATCGAGGACCTGCACCATGACACAACCACAACACAGCCCTGAAGTATCAGCAGAGATTGAGTAAACTAGATCATCCACTGTGAAGGCCTCATCAACATGAAAACCAGTGGCTCATCTCCTCAACAACCGTCCATACCGGTGTGATGAATACGATCCTCAAATGGATGGAACTGAATTAAACACTTTGAATGTTGCGATCATATCTGACTTATGATAGCAACCTGAGTCGTAACAAAGCACTGTTCGCCAGAGGAGAACTGGCCCCCCGACTAAGCCTGGTTTCTCCCAAGGTTTTTTCTCCATTTTAACACCTGTTTGCCACCTGATGTCACCTGTTGGAGTTTGGGTTCCTTGCCGCTGTCGCCTTTGGCTTGCTTAGTTGGGGACACTTGACAATTGACATTTGATATTCAACAGTGCTTTGATCTGCCTGCATTGACACTATTCCTTACGAGCTGCTGTGCAGCCAAAATAATGTACCAGTTATCACTGTAAAGCTGCTTTGACACAATCTACATTGTAAAAAGCGCTATATAAATAATGGTGACTTGACTTGACTTGACTTTGAACTCGTTCAGGGCGGTTCTATGTTAAAACGGAAGTGTCTGTCAACATTCGTGGGCGGGGCCTGTGGCTAATGTGATGTCACATTGCCAGGGATCTGGAAACGGCTAATACACTGCTTATGATTTATGAGGATAAAAAAAAAAGGAGTGGTTGGATTTTTATCATTATAGGGTGGTTGTGTACACACACTGCCAACACACATTTATGTCCAAACACCATGGAAAAGTTAATTTTGCATAATAGGTCCCCTTTAAGGGATAAAATTATTATACAGGGGACTTTAATACATACTGTAGCAGAGAGTTCTCACACAAAGTCCATATTACCTTTCCATAATGGTGGAATGACCTGCCTAACTCAACCCGAGCTGCTGAGTCTTTAGCCATTTTCAAGAATGCCAATGCAACGATTTGCCACTGCCTTACACAGTGGTAAACCATCAAGTGCTACAGCAGTCAAAAAAGAAGAAAAAGTACTGCCCCTTTTGCAACACTGCAGCACTACTTTAACCAGCGTGCTAACTTTAAACTGCTGAATCAAGATCAAGTGTAGTCCTGGCTGAAGTAAAATCAAATGTGCTTTAAGTGCGGCCGTGATCATCAGATCTCACAATGTAACCTTAAAGCCAAAAAAAAAAAAAAAGTAAAAAAAGGAGCATTTGGAAGTACTGCATGACTTCAATGCCAAAATAAAACACGACACACTAGCTTAAGTAGAGAACAGTTGTCTGGTGAGCACAGAAGTGGAGACTATGCATCTTGACAGACCAGCTGCAAGCAGTACAGTGCTTCTGAAAGTCAGCTGAGTGATAATGAGAAATGGTGAGAAAGACCTTGACACATTTGCCATACTGGATGATGGTTCACAGAGGACAATAGTACTGTATGAAGCGGCTTGGTCTCTACTCAGTAGGCTCTCTAACTCAACCATACAAACACTTCACCATCAAAAAAAGACTTTCACAGCCAAAGAACTGAGCCTTGCTAAACACACTTACCCTGTTAAGTTCCTGTAAACAAAATACAGATACCTGCAAGGTTTCCCTTTTCCCCCCACATCGACAAGCTCAACCTCTCTTACTTATTGGCTCAGATTACCCACATTTAATTACAGCCTCAGAATCATTACATCTCAGAACTCCGGGTGGTCCTACCGCTATGAAAACTATACTCTGCAAGGCTTTTTTTAAAAGTTCCTTGTAAATCAGCTCTCGCCACAGCAGTGTCTATTTACTGTTCATCCACTATGTCTCCGTACGAACAAGTATACTTAAGTAATGTATAATTAAAAATATACTTGAACTTTTTGTAGTTAAGTATACTAGTATCAATGTACTAGTAGTAAACTTGTAAGTGTATTATTTCAGTACTGCTTGGGACTAAATTGGCCCAATTGAAGTATACGTTTAAGTGTACTATAAGTGTAAAGGTAGTAAACTTTAAGTGCACAACTAGTTCACAGCTACGTTTCTCATTTGTACTGCATCTGTACTACAACTGAACTTATAAGTATACTAGTAGTACATTTTTAGTATATGAAAGTACACTGAAGTACACTCTCAGTAAACTACTAGTTTAGTGCAAGTATATTTGTAAGTTTTCTTTAAGTGAACATAACATCACACTTAAGCCCTGGGTATGCTCCATTTTTATGCAGTTGAACGCACAGCCTTGAAAAGTATACTTCATTTGACTTGTATGAATACACAGGCACATGGGCAGTTTTGAGCAATCTCACGCCACGAGTTACAACCCACGTAAACATCTTTGTATTCTTTCATGCTAGAGTTGTACAAATGAGGGTACTTTCTAACCTCTTGTCTCGTCTATGTATGCCTCCGTTGTCGCTGTAGCTTGCATGCGCTCCAGTCTGTTCTGTTTATGCAGTTTTTCTTTGACTACCTTGTTAATCTACGCCCCCAGGGCACGGTTGCCACCTTGTGGATAAACTAATTACTGCAAAAAATTTAAATGCGCATGTGCAACCTGCACGTACAAGGAAGCGCAGTTACAAAAATCCGAAGGTGCATGTACAGTACGCACATAGTCTTCTGAAGATGAAACTTATGTAAAAAGTAAACAATACTTTGGGCTTTATAGTTTACTTTTTATATATTATTCTTGCACTTTAAGTATACTACTCTATTCCTATTTAGGTATTGTTTTTTATACTTGAAATATACCTTTAACTGTACTTTAACTCTTTCCATTTTAAAAACATTTTATTCTAGCTCTTTGAATCCTTTTTTATCTACACTTAAGTGTGTGTTTTATAAAAAAGAAAAAAGAAAAAGGGCAACATTTTAAACAACAAAGGCAACATTTTTAAACAAAAGCTGAGAAAATTGCATTTTTGTCAAAGACTATTCTGGATGGGATTCAGAACGATGATCTAAACACAGATGGAGTAGATCGAGTCCATCAATGTTATTGCAATGGTTCACAGTCCTATAGTTCATCCTGGGTCGACGTTTCATTCAGGACGTTGGGCCGTTTTGATTTACATGCTGTGTAATATTTGATGATCGCATTATTTTACATTTGCGTAAGCAATCTTCTATCTTCTTCTCCTGTGTTTTAATCCAGAGATTCTGTATTTTTTCATAGTGTCCCCTACCGTATAACTGTGAAAACACAGATAGCCTGAAAATGTAGTCAATGGCGGGAAAGAGTGTAAATTCCTATGAAGTAAATTCCTATGTACAAGTGGACTAGCCTACACAAAAATTCAGATAATCAGAATTAGTAACATATCTGTTTTCTTTATAACTCAATATTTTCAAACAATGTAAATTTATAAGACAGTATGTAAAACTATGTTAAAAAATGGCGTCTACTCTAATATTAGTCTCTCAGTTTATCCTGAGGTCTACAGTAGTCAGTCGGATCCAGGCCGTATCCAGATCAGATGGAGGACCTGCGCCTAGACACGACCACAGAGATTGTGTCAACTAGACCATCCCCTGTGAAGGCCTCATCGACACGACAGCCACTGGCACAGATCGCAACAAATAATTTCCATACTGGCGTGATGAATCCGATCCTCAACTAGAAGGAACTGGATTAAATATTTTGACTGTTGAGATCCCAGTCTGACTTATGACCTGAAATGCTACCTGAATCCTAATCATGCACTGTTTGCTGTTGGCCAGAGGAGAATACTTTGACACAATCTGCATTGTAAAAAACGCTATATAAATAAAGGTGACTTAACTTGAATTATACTTTTAAGTATATTTCAATCAAAAGATTGAGTACAAGTATAGGCCAAATATACTTATCAGAGTCTCATCTCCCATTCCATTTAAAAGACTGTTGCGCTCACGCCATGGTGGATTCACTATTTACATGGCAGAATTTGCAAGCGGAAAAATGAAATGCTTCTCTAGTGAGGAAATGGATCTGCTCGTGTACAAGGTTAAAGTGCACTTGCAGACCATCTACTGGACAAGCCAGATTCCACCAAAGCATTTTTCTTTATCTTTATGCACACAATAATAATCTTTTACACTGTAATCCTTTTACTTTTTAATATTTTGCATGTTTGTGTGTGCCCTGTGTGTGTGTGTGTGTAATAAACAGAGTGTACGTGCGTTGTGCATCCGCATATGGGTGCATATTACTAACGTGCTCTTTAAATAACAAAACAAATATTGCACCATTTACTTTAGACCAGGTTTCAGTTGGTCATTGGCGCAGTCTATTTCAGTTGCCTCAAAATGGTAACGCGCCAACAATGCACCTGAACACGCATTTTCAGACCAGCACACCCATGGCCGCACAGATGGGCGCAAATGCAAATGCATATGCTATATAAACAGCGTGGCGCAGGACGTGAAAATAATAACTGCATTGGGCTGAAACTAGCAAAAAACACTTGCATTGCACCAGGTGTATGATAGGGCCCAAAGACTTTTCTGTCAGTATAAGTCAAGTATACTTAAGTGCAATTTTAAGTATATTTCCAAGAAGAACAGTACATCAAGTATATAAAAAGTAGACTGAAAGTATACTTTCTTATTTTTAGTTTAAAAGAAGTATACTAAAAGCACACTTACATATACAGTATAAACTTCTTAAAAAAATAAACGTCTTTTTTGTAAGGGTCACCAGAGTCAGAACTTCTCCACAATGTACAAAGGTTGTGGAAAATGGACACACTTCCACAGAGGAGTGAAAAACTGGTCACAGGATCAAGGCAACATACAGAGGCGGTGCAAATTCTTGAGGAGAAGACAGTCAGGGTGCCAGTCAGAAACCATTAAAGTTATGCAACACCACTGCTCTGAAAAAAAAAAAAATCTTTCCCCTTTGCAATTAGCTAAAGATGTAGTAACAACTCACTTAAAATGCACAGAAATACGTCTTTTACAGAACACTGAACTATATTTCTATACTGACACTGAAAGAGACCAATGAAAGCCAACAAGCATGGTAACATACCACATCACACTAATCAGCACAATGAAAAGCACAACATTTGTAACATCTTTAACTGCTCATTTAAGCATAAAGGTACAAGCCTGAATAAACACATGGACCAACTCTCTCAGGAGTACTTCTGCGATTCAGAGAAATGCGGTTGCTATTTGCAGTGATGTAAAGGGAATGTTCTATCTGCTGCAAGAGGGCAAGCCCTTTCTTCGTTTCCTAGGGAGAAACTTGGTATAGGGAAGACCCTCCACTGTTTATGAATTAGAGATGTTTTTTGAGTGATGTCATTGCCAATATTAGAGCCACCTTAAGTGTCAGAAGTTTCTCACAGGCTGACAGTGGGTCGACTCCTCTGAGACAAACAAGTCTGCTCTGCTGTACCTCTGCCATATAGACTCCACTACCTGTGGGTGGATTCGCCATTCCCTGGACCTCATTCCTTGCCTTGACAGGATATCTGCTCCCACATATTCATGCCCCGGAATGTAAACTGCCAGTTTGGTTTCTGTTCTGAGCTGTATCTGCTGTACATGCCAACAATGTGGCTCTAACGCAGCCCACCCTGGTGATTGATGTAAGAGACCACCGTAGTGTGTTGTCCATGCAGACCAACACATGATAACCTCTCAGTTGTGGGAGGAAGTGTTTTAGTGCTAGAAACACCGCCATCATTTCCAGACAGTTTATGTGCCATGAAAGATGAGGGCTCCCCCAAAGGCCACGGGCTGGATGGCCATTGAGAACCGCACCCCAGCCCTTGAGAGAGTCATCCATTGTGAGTAATTTGCAACCCAAGGTCAGAACTGGGGTCTTTTCCACATAATAACGGTAAGAAGCCCTCTGTGCATAACCAATATGACCCTCAATGAGTGGTTCAAGGAATAAAACCCTCTGCTCCTGAGCAAGAACAAAAATGGTCTCATTTGCAGTCCACCCAATGGAAAAATGTTGGCTGTTGCTGCCATGCAGACCCAACAGCCTCTGAATTTGAATGACTGACAGACAGACCTTGGCCTAGCCTGACGCTGCCCACAGAATCTACTCCTGCAGGATACAATTCTGCCTACATCATGGTTGAATCCCATTCTACCACTAGAAAAGTTGTTCTCTGACTCAGAGACAGCACATTCTTCTTAAGGATTAGTCTTCAACCTAAACACCTCATGTTAGCATCTTGTACCCATATGTCCACAGAGCACGGTTCAGGTCACGCAGGTCTAAAATTGGACATAGCCTCCCATACTCCTTGGATACTAAAAAGTATCAGCTGTAGAAGGGGTACAAGTGGTACCTTTGTCCAAAAGAAACTCTTGAGAGGAAGTTGTCCCGTGTGTACTACTGTTGGCAGTACACTATCGAAATGAGGAGGACAAGAGGCAAATTGAATCCTGTAAACTTTCTTATATTATTCTGGAGCCAATGAGATACATTTGGCAGTAGTTGCCATGCTGCCAAATGATCTATAAGAGGTATAATTTTTTCGATATTTTAAATAGAGCTGGTCTGTCTGGGGCTCTGAATCAGCGTGCTAGTTAGGTCTCTTACTTTGTATAAGCTGCTATGTCTTGTTAATTTGTGTGTTTTGTTCAATAAAAAACAGGCTGAAGTAAAAGATTGCTGGTGAGCGAAGATCAAGGGCATAGAGGGAGGTCAGATACACAGTGTTGTGGTTTATTCTGACCCCCCCTCAAAGACCTGCATTCACAAATGTCAGGTCTTCTTTTTCACCACCCATGAGTAGATCATGGTCCTCAGCAACCTCACTAGCCGTTTGCTCTTCCCAGTGGGAGCTAGGCCCTGGCCGGGAATGGTCTCTGCCAACTGGCTCTGTGATCCTCAGCTTTCGCACTGCAATTTTCTCGCAGTTGCCTTCTTGCTCTATATTGTACAATTATTACTGTTTCTGTATCATGATCATTCATAATTGTTATTATTATTCATTTATAGAACCACACACATATTGATGTATGAATCAAACGGGAACAGTAAAGATGTAAAAGATGGCTTGGAAGTCTGTCTGAAAGCAATTTTTTAGGAATCCTTCATACAAAAACGCAGTCTGTTAAGTCATATACTGAGTGGGCAGTGAGGTGGCAAAGCAGCTGCCTCTGATCTGAAGATTTATTCCAATATCATTTCCTTTAAACTGTAATGTAATAGCACAGCCTACAATCCATGGCACCTACCTTAAAACAAAATAGCTAAGACCATTCTTGCCCAGAATTCACCAACATGCATTTCAAACAAACATCATAGCATTCATTTATGTGCTAGACAGTTCACTGCCAAGAGTAAAAACCCATGATTTAAGAAAGTAAACAAATGAAGGGAAGTTCTTGTTTTCTGTCTTTTTTTATTCCATTTCATGGGCGTCTACATGAATGCATGTTTTGTGCCTGGTGTTTGCAATCCAAAACGAGACTGTGGTGAAGCAGTGCTCTCTCTGTAGAGACCCATCTACAGGTGGAGACCTACCAAAATAAGCCTCATATACTGCCTTCCTCTGTAACACCTCTCACCCCCCTCAGTAAGCAATGCCTTCAGAAAGAAATCACTTCATGAAGGTCACCATTTCTTGCATATCCAGACGTCAGTGAAGCTGTTGAACTGGATTGACAGAAAAGTCATTAATTTTATTCTAACCTCCTGCCAGAGGAAATGTTGAATCACCACAATTTAGGTTGGCTTCTCTCTTTCCTGTTTATTGTCCATGGCACTCCCATATAAGATTTTAGCTATATTAACACATCTTTTGGATATTACAGTAGGCAACATTTGAAGTGGATCAAAAAAGTTAATCAAAGTTGTCCTAAGAACTAAGTTGTCCTAAGAAGAAGGTTTTAGGACAACTCTGATGAAAGGTTTTGATCCACTTCAAATGTTGACTGCTATATTATCCATCTTTCTTATACAGAATCCAACACCTCTCAACAAATTGAGAAACTGATGAGTTAATCAAAACTGATGGTATTTCCATATGGACTTCTGGCCTATCTTTTAGGCATTTTCCATGGAGTAAATCTCCATCAAAAAGGTCAAAAACATTCCATCTATATTTCTATTTGCAGTATGTAGTAAAAGGATCTTGAAAAATTACAAATATTACAATGCTATTTAAAATATTAATGTGAAGTGTGATGCTGAAACTTATGTTATTGAAAAAAAAAAAAAAAAAGACCATTATTAAGAACATCTTCCAGTATATCCATCTATTTGTCTTTCTCCGTTCATCTGTCTGCCCCTGGTTAAAAGTTTGTCCCTCCCTCAAAAAACAACATATATTTGAGAAATAAGACACACTGGCATTCCAATTAAATCAGTTGTACCGGATCCCCGAATTGTGGGTACCCGTGCAATGTAAGCAATGACGTGCAATCGGCCCATAAATAAATAAATAAATAAATTAGGATGTTATGCTCTAGCAAGAATAGTCTTATGAATACAATATTTTCCTGTTATGTGGGGATTCAGAAATAAAAATCTTTATTTGGAATTGTTATTTATTAGTTTGATGTGAACGATAATACAAACACTAACTAATTTCACCATGCTGAACCTCAGATTAAAGAAAGCAATGACAACACTCACCTCAAAGTCTAGATGAACAGATGATTTGACTACACTAACATCCCAGACACGAAAGGCTAAATAAAATGAATTCATTGCCAGTAAAAGGGCATTGAGAACTATATTTGTCTGCCGAGGTTTTGTAACTGGAAGAAGAACAGAGAAAACTGTTTAATCCTTCAGTAGAAATTGATAGGTGCAGAATGGAAATAAGTCTCTCATTCAAAAAGAGATCCAATTTCACAAGGGAGAAAAAAAAATAAATATCAATGAATGTGTACCATGGTTTTTGCCCTACGGTATTTGTTTAAGGGGCTGTCAAAAATATTTCCTTAAAACTCTTCTTTCCTGAGTCACTCGCAGTGAGATCTCCCCAACCGCAGTAGTGGTGCACTGACGGTCACTCTATGGCTACATTATGGGCCAGTTCATCTTTCTTGGAAGTTAAAGCCAACCACATGAAGGGCTTTGGGCAGAGTTAAGGTTCTGCAGCCATCTAAGAAGGCCTAAGATGTCTAAAGGAGAACCTGACCATCTCCAGGCATAGCAATGAGCATGAATAACCTGGAAACAATCCAAGGACAAGCTCAAGGTCTTACCCTTGAGATTAATTGAAACTATAAACTGAATTATAAATGGGAGCTGGACAAAAAGACAGATTTTACCTTAAACATGAAGCAGTGTTAAGGTTTTTTTTTTTTTTTTTTTTTTAAATGGCCAGTTAGTTGGTCAGCAAGACGCTTCACATTTGAGACCAGGTCAGAACTTGAAGTTGAAATGTCCCACTTCTGACCTCAGTGAGTTTCAGTCAATCACACATTACATTCACACATTGAGCACATGATGTCGCCATGACACAACAAGTGCATTTCGTGTTTTTTGTGTCAATCATGGCAAACATTAAAGAAAACATTACATAAAATGCTGACATTCGCTTTGAAAACAGCTGACGAAAAACAAAAAGTAATGTATCATTATATAAACTTAATGTCTAATGTTAAAATTTGTATTTACGTTTGACATAAGGTAGCTCCACGCAATACTCGTTGAAAGCAGAAGCTCTGCTCCACCTGGCTCTCTTTAAGGGAGATGGGAAGCAGGCGTTTGCACCCCAACAGCTTGGGTCGTGCTGATGGATCTGGCTGAGGAGCTTGAGATGCGTCTATCCCTTTCCCAAGCCTCACTCACCAGTCCTGATGCTCTTAAGCCAGACCAGGAAGCCTACTAGTTGTTAGTCAGCCTTTTCCAGGCCAGCAAGGAGCATGCTTTTGGCTTGCTCTAGCTCCAAGGAAGTAGATGTGATGGGAACTGAGGCAGATGTGTCTAGTGAGACTGCCTCCTACCCAGCACTCATGTGTGAGTTTCTGAACATCATGACCTGTGCCACTGCCAGACTTAATGCACAGTTAGGCACTCATCCCTTCAGCATTCCGTTCCCCAAAGCACCCTCTAGGGGAAGCAGCACAAAGGCAACATCTCAGGTTAAGCATGTAACTATGGTTCCCTGAGAAGGGGAACAAGACGCTGCATCTATTTGGCATGCTTCAGGTACTCCTGCACACGTCTCCTTCAGACAAGAAGTGGATGACATTTTTCCACAGGTGCCCTTTTATACTCATGGTCTCACCTGTAGTGCACAGTACATTTTCTATATAATGTATATCTATAATAAAAATACATATGTGATACATCTCACCTTACAAGAAATGTGGAAGCAAAATGGCTAAACAAAAAATAAACTTACACAGTCATATTATCTTTGCAAGCACAGACTATTTTTAGTTCAATCTTTCTTTTTAATTTAACAATATAATTTTTCTTCAGAGTAATAAAAATGATTAAAGATTAAAAGATAAGATTAAAAAATTATTGCAAAACAATATGCACTGAGAATGTAAGTCGCCACTAAACAAAAAAAAAAAAGAAAAAAGAAGAAGGATTCTTTTTAAACTGTGTTCCAATTCAGGGGCTGCATCCTTCGAAGTCCGCGAAGGCCGGACTGAGCATTTTGTTTAATGGGACAGTCTTGCCTACGGAGGACTGTTTTTGAGCAAGAATTTTTTTGATAGTTATATTTAACTCTCTGAAAACAAAACATGGTTGACAACTTGTCTAAATGTTCACCTTGGTCCATTTATGTACATTTATGTACAATAAGGAGTATAAATTATATCAAACCACATCCACTTATGTCAACATTTGAACCGGTTAATTTTATTTTTTATTTTTTACATTTGTATCATTAGATATTCAAATAAGTTGAAACCTAATACTTTAATTTATAAGTGTAATCTGACAATTTCTCTCAAAAAAATCCTGTCGTCACCGGAGCACAATGAATTCTGGGGTAAGCTAGGCCACAAAGAATCCATCTGTTGTATCCTTTATTGCCCGGGAAATGAACAACACTGGTTATGTTTTACTGATGTTTTTTTTTTTTTTTTAACCAGATAGTGTAGTTAACATCTATGAACAGGGGCTAACTGGATCATCCTAATCAGCCACTCCTTGACTCTGTGTGTTGAAATTAAACATTAATTTTGCTATACAGACATGTAGTGCTGCACAGAACACTAATGAGTATCAGTATGTGAATAGATTTGTTGATGTTTTTTAATTAAATGTCTGAATGAAGCAACTAGCTAAAATGAACCAGATCGGTGTGATTCAGTGTGGTGTAGTGCAGTAGTTTTTTTAACTCTGGGTACTGGTGAATCACTCTGTACGTCTCTCTTATCTAACACCTCAGGTGAAAAGAAAAAAAAAAAGTAAATTTCTATAATGTACTTAAAGTGCTCTATTTTGGCATACTAATTTTTTACTTAATATACTAAAAATTCTTCTTTAGTACTTCTTAAGATAATCTTAAGAACATTGAAGTGTACTCAACTGTGCTATTTTGAGACACCATGAAATATGAACTAATATGTGCTTTTAATATACTATCTCTGTGTTTAAAAAATGTATTTAGTTACCACTTACAGTACACTTGAACCCATAGTGTACTGCAAGTGGTGATTAAAAAAAAAAAAAAATTTATTAACTTGACTTTTGAAGATTTTTTTTTTTTTTTTTAACATCTATACCCAAAAACTAGAGTCGGGTGGTTCTCATTTTTCGAACCTTATCTAAGCATGCAGTATTAAATTAAAACTTGTATGTTAAAGTCACACATAAAAGGAATCAATTACTTTGCCTCAGCCTCCTGGACCTGATACATTTCAAATGTTGGAGATCAACATCTGTTCCTTGATGGCAACATCAGAGCACAGTGTGTGGTTAGCTGTGGCTAACCAGGGCAAATATGAAACTCTAAAAGTTATCCACTGTTCTCGACTGTGTATCAAAGAATGGTCGAAGTTTGACCAAATTCCCCATTGCCACACCCATTTCCCATCATCTGAAAAGTAGTCCACATGGTTACATAAATTCAAGTTATAAATTACAAAATATTCAATCAGAATGTATGTATGTATGTTTTTAGTTTTCCAATATCACTGTCTTAGTACATTAAAGTTTCGTTAAACATTTTTCATGTGACGCGTTTTAGAATGTCCCATCACAGCACCTTGAGTATCAAAACACATGCTGTTAAGGAAGGCATTGATACAGTGCAAGAAAATGAGCCAATTAAGTGTTTTTTACAGAGTGAAAATGAGGATGGAATATAATTTTTAGAACACTGCACCTTTTATGGTGCAAAAAGCTAACCTTGAGGGAATAACCTTTAGAAACGAACCTTAAGAAACATAGTATAAAAATCTTAAAATGAATTTCATTACCCCATTAAGCATTTGGAAAGTTAAGCTTTCTTAAAGTTAAGATTTATACTTGCTGCATCCGCAAAAATGATGTCATCGCGTGTGGGAGGTCGTGCGTGTTAAGTGTGCAAAACCCCATTTTGCGTGGTGGTGTGCATTTACAAAATGAGCCTACAATAGTGAATAAATATAAAAATAAGCTTTTTAATGAAAATAAATGTCCATGTTTAATAAGAATGTTCATGAAGTTAAAAATGTTTAATGAAATTACAAAATATTAAAGAGATTTTTGACTCCATGAGCTTTCCTGAGATGCTAGGATAAGATCATGGCTGAATCTGAAATAGCATACTTCCCTACTATATAGTAGGTGAAAAACAGTATGTGACAAAAGATGTCCGAATGCAAAATATAAATACTCATAAAAGAGTAAGCAAAAAGTACCCGGATAATCTTTTACTTCCAGCGAGATTCTGAAGTGTGCGTATGATGGACACATTACTATCCCATAAGGCCATGGGAGAGCATTTGTGAATAGCAGTGATGCGACGCAACTGATGCTGGTAGGTCATGTGATAATGACAACATGGTGAATGTAGTATGTCAGGTTTACATTCATACTACACACATTCATACTATATACAAAAAAGTTTTTTTTTAGCGGTTGCGAAGTAATAACTTTGTAGCAAATTATCTAAAAGGGGAAATATTAATAATTAATCATTACTTGTTATAATTAATTATAAATATTTGGATCAGTTAATCTGATTAACTTGATGTAACTGAATTAATATTACAATCAATGAATCAGTTCTTCCAGCGAAAACACTTTCTTACTGTAGTAAGATCAGGAATCGTTTAAGTGGCATTAATCTGCAAGCAGAATCAGAACCAGGGAACTCATATGTATTGTACACAAAGTTTTATTCACTAAATCACAAACACATAACTAATCTAAACAAACAAACAAATACACACAAAGCATGCATACATGGGAAATGAAAAAGTGAAAGTGGATTAAACCGGAAACAGAAACAGGAAATGAAGCTATGGAAAAGAGTCATTTAACCATATGAAAGAACCGTCATTTCATACTTTAAAGCACCTTTGTTAACTTATACTATACTGCTGTTTAGGTAGTTCATTGTACAATACTTGCATTGCCTTTGCAGTTGAAGCTGTCTCGTGAAGTCTCTGAAGAAGGTCTTGATGCTTCCATTCAATGGGCTGAAGTTGCAATCTTGTGAACTTGCAATGTTATTCTAGACTCTGTTGTGGTTGAGAGAGAGAGTCCTCTCTCTCCTGAGTGAGCATGTGGCTGGTTGTAAGTTGAGGCCTGCTGGTGTGGCTGCACCAGCCCTGGGACTGAGTGAGGCCACACAGAACAGCAACCAGAAGACGCAGAGAAGAGGGAAGAAGAGTGAATGGGATCTGTGCAGGAGCTTCTTAACCTCTGTGGATGGTCTCTCCTCTCAGGGGTCAGTGAGCCAACTTAAACTTTCAGAGGACAAGTTTGACCCTTTGTCCTCGAGCATGGTAATTAGCATATGTAACTGGATTGGGTGTTGATGCAGAAACTATTAAAGATTCTTGTAGTACTAATATGTTGCATTGGTATCTACCTTAATAAACACAATCATTTAGATCATCAAATTACAAAATTGTAGATACCAAACATGGTATATGTAAGGTTACATTAACTTTGTTGAAACACCTTTGGCACCAATTACAGCCTCAAGTCTTTTTGAGGATGATGCTACAAGCTTGGCACACCTTGGGCAGTTTCTCCTTTTCTTTTTTGCAGGACCTCTCAAGCTCCAGCAGGTTGGTTGGGGAGCGTTGGTGCACAGCCATTTTCAGATCTCTCCAGAGACATTCAGTCAGGTTCAAGTCTGGGTTCTAGCTGGGCCACTCAAGGACATTCACAGAGAAGTCCTCCAGGCGGGCTGTCATGTGCCTTTTAATGAGGAGTGGCTTCCGTCTGGTCACTTTACCATACAGGCCTGATTGGTAGAGTGCTGCAGAGATGGTTGTTCTTTTGGAAGGTTCTCCTCTCTCCACAGAGAAATGCTGGAGCTCTGTCAGAGTGACCATCGGGTTCTTGATCACCTCCCTGACTAAGGCCCTTCTCCCCCGATCTCTCAGTTTGGCTGGGCGGCCCGCTCTAAAAAGAGCCCTGTTGTTTCAAAACTTCTTCCATTTATGGATGATGAAGCCACTGTGCTCATTGGGACCTTTAATGCTGCAGAAATTTTTCTGTACCCTTCCCCAGATCTGTGCCTCGATACAATCCTATCTCGGAGGTCTGCAGACAATTCCTTGGACTTCATGGCTTAGTTTGTGCTCTGACATGCACTGTTAACTGTGGGACCTTATATAGACAGGTGTGTGCCTTTCCAAATCATGTCCAATCAACTGAATTTACCACAGGTGGACTCCAATCAAGTTGTAGAAACATCTCAAGGATGATCAGTGGAAACAGGATGCACCTGAGTTCAATTTTGAGTGTCATGACAAAGGCTGTAAATAGTATGTACATGTGATTTTTTCATTTTTTATTTTTAATAAATTTGCAAAGATTTCAAACAAACTTCTTTCATGTTATCATTATGGAGTATTGTTTGTAGAATTTTGAGGAAGCACTGAGGAGGCTGTGCACTCTAAAGGGACCCTAGTGAGGGGAGTGCTCCCAGCCTAAAGGCTGATCTAACTGGGAGGCCCAACAAGAGGCCTTCAACCGTCTGACCAGACTTAGGGAGCTAAGCACTCTAAAACAACCCTCAGATGAGGGGAGCACCAAGCTTGACCTGATAGGTAGACCAGGCTGTAGACTAGAGTCAATGGGGCTTCTAGAGGGAGCTAGCAGCAGGAAAGTGATCCACTTTAGCCATGCTAGGATGTGAACTGAACTCGCTCTCAAGGAGGCCTGCTAAGGCCAGCTACCTGATAGCCATATTTTGCTAGCTGAAAAACACCCAATTTGTTGAGGACCTGCCTTCAGGGTGGCCTGATAAGGCCAGCTACCTGATAGCAAGTGTTTGCTGGCAGAAAAATACCCATACCGTTGGGGACTTGCCTTCAGGGAGGCCTGCTGAGGCCAGCTACCTGATAGCGAGTGTTTGCTGGCTGACAGGTACCCATGCTAATGGGGAGTTCAGCTTCATGGAGGTGTGCTAGGGCCAGTCACCTGATGATCTCGTTAGTGAAAAGAACCAGAGAGGCCTGCTAAGACCAGCTATATGATAGCAAGTCATTGCTAGCTGCTCAGTATCCAAAGTGTTGGGGCCTCACTCTCAGAGAGGCCTGCAAGGGCTATCTGATAGTAAGTCTATACTGCCTGCCAAATACCTAAACTGCTGGGGACTCCCCCTCAGGCCAGCTACCTGACAGCTACCTGACAGTTATTCTTTCTGGCTAAAAAAGTACCCACACCACTGGGGACTAGCCCACAAGGAGGCCTGCTTCCTGATAGTAAGTCATTGCTAGCTGCCAAGTACCAAGTTTTTGGGGACCCACTCTCCAGGGAGGCCTGCTAAGGCCAGCTACCCGATAGCAAGTCTTGCTGCTCAAAATATCCACACTATTGGGGACTTTGCCCTCAGAGCGGCCTGCTAAGGCCTGCTTATCTGATAGCAAGTCATTTCTAGCTGCCAAATTCACAAATTGTTGGGAACTTAACCACAGAGAGGCCTAATAAGGCCAGCTACCCGATATCAAGTATTGCTAGCTGCTATGTGCCCAAAGTGTTGGGGACTCACCCTCAGGGAGGCCTGCTAAGGCCAGTTCCTGATAGCGAGCCTTACTGCTGAGAAATACCCACACCGTTGGGGACTCACTCTCCAGAGAGGCCCACTAGGGCCTACTATCTGATAGCAAGTCATTGCTGGCTGCCAAGAACCCATATGCTGGGGACTTGCTCTTCAGGGAGGCCTGTTAAGGCCAGCTACCATATATCAAGTCTTTGCTGGCTACTAAATACCCATATGATGAAGACTAGCTCTCAGGGAGGCCTGCCAAGGCCAACTACCTGATAGCAAGTCTTCACTAGCACAGAAACCTGTTCACACAGTGCATAAAGTCCTGGAACATAATCACATTGCCAGAAGCAGTGTACTCAGTAAAACACATTTTACCCTTTAAGCAAGGGGAGTTACAGTCTTACGCTACCATGCTCTGGAGGAGGCCCCCTACCACTCCAGACGAGCACGGGCATCAGCTCGTGGCAATGCTCAGGCTTCAAGGGAGTGTACTCAATAACCAGACTGAAGTGAAGGTTAACAATTCGGCTCGACCGGAGCCACGATGGTGCAGGGCAGATAAACATAGAGCTATAAGCGAAGTACTCAACTAAGAGAGTGTTTTAACCAGAGAGTACTATTAGCATGACCCTGAGAATGCTACAGGGTCGAGGCCTACCAGTGGGACACTAACCATAGTGCCATATTACTAGAGAGAATAGCAGCACCATCCCGTGAGGGATGAATACCATCTCTTTTCAACAGGTCAGGTCTGCCCCAAAAACCTTTTTTTTAAGGATCTCCAGACTGAGCTGTCAAGATCCTGAAATAAGCCATATTCATTTAGGCTTTCGAGTCCCACCATGCACAATTATTCATCTCTGGTGGGACTCAAAGAAAATGGTAATGGAATGATGCCCATGGTCGAGGAGACTTTGGGGGCCGAAGCAGCACTCTCCACCGAAGCCCTCAAAAGAGAAAACGGATCTGAGGACTGTTATTCTCTTCTTTAAATGTGCCAGTGGTCAGCCCCAAAAGGCTGTTCCCTTTAGCAAATTACCTGGCCGCCAGGGAAAAAGGATGGAGGGTTACGTCCCATTATAGATCTTCATCAGCTCAACCGCTCTCTGAGGAGATTCAGGTTCAAGATGCTGATGTTACCTCTTATCATGAGTCAAATCAAGTCAGAGGACTGATTTGACACAATCGATGTGAAGGATGCTTATTTTCATATCTCCATCCTTCCAGAACACAGGAAGTCCCTGAGGTTAGCTTTCGGGGGCGAAGCGTGCCAATATTGGGTTTTTCCATTTGGCCTAGCACTCTTCCCATACACTTTCACAAAATGTATGGATGCAGCCCTAGCAACCCTCAGACTTCAGGGCATAAGGGTGCTCAATTATATAGATGACACAGCTGGTGTTAGCTCAGTCACAAGAGGCGGCGGCTCGACCACATGAAACGCCTGGGGTTGAGACTCAATTAGAAAAAAAGCATGCTATCTCCCATCCAGAGGACGACATATTTAGGAGTCGTATGGGATTCGGTCACGATGTGAGCACAATTGTCTCCCGCACGTATTGAGTTGATTATGGTGATGGTGTCCAGAATCAAGCTAGGGCAGTTCATCACTGTAAAACAGTTTCAGAGACTGTTAGTGCTCATGGCAGCTGCATCCAATGGTATACCTTTTGGCCTCCTGTACGTGAGACCCTTACAGTGGTGACTCAGGACCAGGGGGTTTTCCCTGAGGGGCAACCCATTCCGTATGATGAAGGTTAGGCGCAGTTGCCTTTGTTCCTTGATCATATGGAAGAAACCTTGGTTCCTCTCTCAAGGCCCTGTGCTAGGAGCATTGTGTCATCACAGGATAATATCGACACAGGGTGGGATGCAGTCATAGAAGGTCGCTCAACCCCAGGTCTGTGGAGCGAACATCATCTCTTGGCACATAAACTGCTTAGAGATGTTAGCAGTATTGCTAGCCCTGAGGCATTTTCTCCCAGACCTCAGAGGCCATCATGTCCTAGTTTGGACAGACAATACGTCGGTGGTCTCATATATAAATCATCAGGGAGGTCTGAGGTCGCACACCCTATGCAAATTGGCGCATCAGATACTCCTATGGTCCCTATTTCTATGGCATATGAGGTGCGCGGCCTTCACCTCTGCCTCTCAAAGCACATTCCACAAGAAGTATGGCATCTTCTACAGCTCTGTTGTCGGGGGCATCCCTCCAAAACATCTGTGATGCTTCAGATCAGTAGGCTGAAACAGCTGTGTTGCCAGCTCCCTTTATAGCTTCCGAGTTTCGCTGGCACACGTCACGGGATGACGTTGCACCAATCAGAACTGGACTAGTTGTACACGCCTTCAGGAGAGCTTACGCTGAAGGGATTCCCCAAAGTGTTGTTATGACAACGCAATGTCCTCCGCAATGTCGATAATCTCCGAATTAACCCCATAAATGCCGAAGCAAAGGAAATAACGGCAAACCACAACTATTCACTGTTTGACTGTGGCGCTAAGGTATACAGTAAATACTCATGATACTTATATCACATGATCTGTAACAGACAAAGCAATAGTAACATGGTAAAACACTGTTGCTCACACTTTTGTGTTTGCTATGAAAGTGAGGACATTCCATAGGCGTAATGGTTTTTATACTGTACAAACTATACATTCTATCCCCCTATACTACCCCTACTCCTAAACCTACCCATCACAGAAAACATTCTGCATTTTTACATTTTTAATTAAAAATTGTTTAGTATGTTTTTAAAGCTATTTTAAATTCATGTATATATCGTAATACCAGTGTAATACCCATGTCATTATACAAATTTGTGTCCTCACAAAAACATGCACACACACACACACACACACACACACTCCAGTCCCACCCACTTTTTAAAACAAAGTCACACCAATGCTAGTACATGATATGCATGATTTGTTGTGTGGGGCTAAAGAAGCAATGATGTAGAAGTAGGCATCGATCTTCTGCAGAGGTGGACTTTCGTCGCACTTACGTCATAGTGTGTCAAAATCTAAAACAAGTCATTTGGGCAGCTTGGTTTCAACAAAAGTTCTGAAAACAGGATATTTTTATAGTACAATGACTTCTAATGTCAAAAGATCATGGAAAATTTGATTCTTCAATTCATGACCCCTTTAAAACGATTCTTCAGGATGATATAGTTTTAAATAGAATGGTTACTATGTGTAACTAACCTTTAAATAACCACTTTTTTAAACTGTAGTCTGACTAGTCCTCTCAGTCTCTGCCTCACTACTGTGAGAGACCTTCCCATTTGGCATCAGCATACAACAATGTTAATGTTTAAATTGTCTCCAATATTCCTGTCTATTATGGCTATTGCACACATTTGCTGGCTAAAAGAAAGATAAACACAGGAATAAACCTTTAATCTAGTGCCTTCTCAAAACCCTAAGCACTCGAAGCTGATGAAGGGTGCAAACACTTCAGATGGCAGCTACTCCATCTTAACTGCTCTCACTATGTAGTATAAATGATCTTTCATGCTGATCCTTACCAAGATGCACTGACCACCTGAGAAGCCAGCAAAACATTTTGGTCATACCACATAAATGAGAACAGTCCCCTTGATCTAGCCAATCAATCTAAATGCTGTCATTGTTTAAATACCCTAAGCACCTGCAACAATGATATCAATCTCTTTTAATGAACCTTAGGCATCCAGGGTCTGCACAATCTTGTCAGGAACCTTAATATTAAAGCTGTCACAGTCAGTCATGCTTATCAGGCCTGCCTGTGCCAGTCAAGCAGAATGATTACCTTTGATTTGAATTGTTCCTCTTTAGTACAGGGAACAAATCAACCTATATACCTAGAAGCATTTATGCAGTTTGATTTTATTCTAGTGAGAGTGAATGACACTTCGAAAAAGAAAAAAGAAAAAAAAAAAAAAAAGGAGGAAGAAGGTCTGCTTTGTTTTTGTCGACCAGTGGACACAACTGAGTTTAGCAGTCTGTTTGTTTTGACACATTTCTTTGAATGTGCTGAGGGCCACTAAAGGCCACACGCCAGGCTGGATGTGACCTGGGATTTTCCAGACCTCTACAACAGTGCATGAATAGATTCTTTGTTCACTGCAACCCTGTTTCAACGTTTGTCTTCCTTTTATCTCTATAATGCAAAATTCTCTCCAGTCCAGCAGATGTTATCATACACGTAATGCCCCTGGTCCTTCGTGCCTGATCCAAAATACAACCTGCATTCCCATAGGCTAGGCTTTTATTTTTCTGTTGAGCATATGGTCATTGTTTTCTTAAGATATTCTGCATTGAAGTACCATGGAAAACAATTGTAAGCACTTTATAAAGAATTCAAAAGTATCGGAGGCAATGTTACACAGCCGTTTCAGTGCGCACAAGAACAAATGTGTCAACGTTTCCTTACTGCATTCTAAAAAACAACTTATTATTACAGATGACAGACCATATTGTTGTCTTCTGTTAGAGACATTTTTGAGCAATATGTCATTTCCCCACCAGTATGACTCAACTCAACCAAGCATGTTTCAGAGGACAGACCATAATCTCAAAAAGAATATGACGTATCAAACACGAGACAAAAATGGCTCAGGGCTGCTGAAGAAACTACTCTTTCAAATTCAGCATGACCTTTTTACCCAGCATAAAAGGGACAATTTTAAGCTTAAAAAAAGCCACTGCATCTGGAAGTAAGACACACAGTGGTGGAAAAAGGAGGCCTTTTCCTGTTAAGGACAGAGGAAATAGTCGTAGAAGTGTGTGACATTACAGTCTCCCTGGCAGACAGTATTTTCCAGCAGTATGATCCAGATGGTAGAGCTGCGCCAATGTCACTTCTGTTTTTTTATTAAACAAGTTAGATGAAGACAGACTTCAGAAGTATATTTGTCTCTTCACTCATTAAGCAAAATTTGGAGCTTTTATTCGTTTTCATGTCTGGACGTAAATTACTTCGTTTGGCCCAAAATCTAAACAAACTAACAATATGAATGCAAGTTTTGTAGATATTTAAAGCTAAAAGAAGAAAACATGGTGAGCTGGCATGAAAAGAGAAGTGACTTCATGAATCCTGATGTGGCTGTTTTTACCGGGATATCATTTAGCACAGTGGTTTTAAATCTAGGGGCCTCATTTATAAAGAAGACATACATATAATGATTCTAAATGTGAAGCGCATCAACAGATTTCCCACAAATCTCTCTTTATGATTCAGAAGAATAATACAGCACTCATAATTAATGGGTATAGGGGATCCAAGCTCGCTCATGGAAAATGTGTGTAGACATAATTTATTAATATTTTCAGGAAATTATTAATATACATGAATTATTTCAGTGATGTAATAATCACAAAGCAGTTAAAATGTTGCTCATTTGCTCAGAAAATTATATTAATTCATACTGTGATTGGCTATTTATCACAATTTATTACAGTTTTCACAATGTTGAATTAATTGAATTACTGGTATACAGTATGAGCACCAAAAAGTTTGTACATATGTCAAGATGCCAAGAATGGTCTTTGTGGCCGACACTAGACTTTGGAGCTCTGGGATCACCAGACTTGGGACCACTGGACTTATCACAGAATGTTCAGAGGGCTTATTCTTCTTTCTTTGCTGCCTCCCCTGCGCTGGAGTCCATGGGGTGCCTGCAGGCCCGCATTAAGAACACATATGGCCCTGGGGCTAGCTTGAACTCTACACCACTGCCTCATTTAGTATACGTGGTTTTATGAATATACAAATTAGTCCTGCCTCCACTTACTCACACCAGTGCGGAGATCTACTCATTGACGAGCACACGTTTACGTGATTGGTTACAAGGTAGTTTGTGATGTCAGAAACACCATCAATTTCAAAAAGTGTTTTGAGACCGTCTTTGGTTCACTGCAGTTTTAAGGAGAAAATACTCAGCAATGGTGTTGGCTTATGAATTTAGTTGGTCTTATAGCATATCAAAAACACCACATTGACATATAAACAACATTAAAAGCTTGATTTTCACCACAGGGGGACTTTAAGGAGTTTATAGTTTCCTCATTAGAAGGGCTTCTTTCTGTGTCTAGAAGAGGAGAATCATCAAGGCTGCACAGCCCAACACGTTTCGCCATAAATGTTTTGAAACAAATAATAATAGATATTTTTGAATATACTGCAAATGTATTTAGCAATATTAATATTGCATTATATTGCAAGGCTTTTACATATTTAATTAATATTTTGCAGTTAAAGTTTATTAGAAACTGAACATGTCTACTCAGAAGAAAAAAAGGTTTGTCCTGAAAAGTTACCATAGTTCTTACACAGAATCCAGAGTTTAACTGTAAGATCATGACACAGGCAAAAACCAAGCTGCTCATTACCATGGTTTCTATAACAACAATACTAATGCTAATATTAATAATAAACTATGGTATTAATTAAAAACATCTTATAAAACACTAGCTATATAACAACCTCTATAAAAGTGACTTGTTTTCCCTTATATTACCCAAGATTTCATGTAAAGTTAATAATATTAACATTACCAACAGACAATATAGGGCTGGTTTCACAGAAAGGGCTTAGATTAAGACAGGATAAGGCCTTAGCTCAATTAGGACATTTAAGTAACTTTTATAAACATGCCTTAAAAAAAAAAAAAAAAAACATTACTGGTGTGCATCCTGAGACGAAACAATGGCACTGACTTATTTTAAGATATGTCAGTGCAAGTTGCTTTCAGTTAAAAAAGCTGAAACATGCACTTTAGTCTAAGACTAGACTTAAGCCCTGTGTGTGAAACCTGGGATTTACATCATATTTTAACAGCTTTAATAACTGCATGGTAATTTTCATAATGGTGGCGCTGTCTGTATTAAAAAGCTTGTAACTACCATTGTGTGTGACAATTCAGTTTATGTGGAGCTATTCAATCTGGTTTCAGCTAGGTTCACCACAGAGCCTTTAATGTTCACATATCATTTTGTGCTTGTGTCGATTCAAATGAGTCAAGTGACTTATTGCTTCAATAAAATAGCGAAAGCATCAAGCAAGTTCTTCAGAGCTGCGAGGTAGATGGTCCAGCTGCTCACGTACTGCAACTGCTGGATGCATGTGCAGTTTAGTCAGGTAGCAGTTTCATTGCTTAGCTTTTGGTCTTTGTTCCCCAGGTTCTCCACTAATTAACAATGCTTAATACAACCCGAATTCTGAAAATGTTGGGACGTTTTTTTTAATTTGAATAAAATGAAAACTGAAAACCTGCTACAGGTCTCAAAAAAATTGGCACAAGGGCAACAAATGGCTGAAAAAGCAAGAAATTTTGAAAAGATTCAGCTGGGAGAACATCTAGCATCTAGTTAATTATTATTAGGTCTGTAACATGATTAGCTATAAAGGGATGTCTTAGAGAGGCAGTTTCTCAGAAGTAAAGATGGGCAGAGGCTCTGCAATCTGTGAAAGAGTGCATAAAAAGATTGTGGAATACTTTAAAAACAATGTTCCTCAATGTCAAATTGCAAAGGCTTTGCAAATCTCATCATCTACAGTACATAACATCATCAAAAGATTCAGAGAAACTGGAGAAATCTCTGTGCATAAGGGACAAGGCCGAAGACCTTTATTGGATGCGTGGGCTTTGGGCTCTCAAATGACACTGCCTCACTCATCGGCATGTTTGTGTCAATGACACAATACCGTGTCCATCCATACCGGTGTGATGAATACGATCCTCAGCTGGATGGAACTGAATTAAATACTTTAAATGTTGCGATCCTATCTGACTTATGATAGCAACCTGAGTCGTAACAAAGCACTGTTTGCCAGAGGAGAACTGGCCCCCCGACTAAGCCTGGTTTCTCCCAAGGTTTTTTTCTCCATTTTAACACCTGTTTGCCACCTGATGTCACCTGTTGAAGTTTGGGTTCCTTGCCGCTATCGCCTTTGGCTTGCTTAGTTGGGGACACTTGACAATTGACATTTGATATTCAACAGTGCTTTGATCTGCCTGCATTGACACTATTCTTTAAGAGCTGCTGTGCAGCCAAAATAATGTACCAGTTATCACTGTAAAGTTGCTTTGACACAATCTACATTGTAAAAAGCGCTATATAAATTAAGGTGACTTGACTTGACTTGAATGACATTACTAAATGGGCCCAGGAATACTTCCAGAAACCACTGTCAGTAAACACAATCCGCTGTGCCATCTGCAGATGCCAACTAAAGCTCTATCATGCAAAAAGTAAACCATGTGTGAACATGTTCCAGAAGTGCTGTCGTGTCCTGTGGGCCAAGGCTCATTTACAATGGACTGTTTCAAAGTGTAAAAGTGTTCTATGGTCAGAGTCCAAATTTGACATTCTTGTTGGAAATCATGGACGCCATGTCCTCCGGGCTAAAGAGGAGGGAAACCTTCCAGCGTGTTATCAGCGTTCAGTTCAAAAGCCAGCATCTCTGAAGGTATGGGGGTGCATAAGAGCATACGGTATGGGCAGCTTGCATGTTTTAGAAGACACTATATATGCTGAAAGGTATATAAAGGTTTTAGAGCAACATATGCTCCTCTCCAGATGACGTCTATTTCAGGGAAGGCCTTGTGTATTTCAGCAGGACAATGCAAAACCACATACTGCAGCTATTACAACAGCATGGCTTCATCGTAGATGAGTCATTTACGGAATTCAGGTTGTATATAGGGGCGTGGTGGGGTTTTGGTGGTCGGCCCACTGGAAAAAAAAAATCAGGTGCTCCTGAGGGCCAGTCAATCTAAACCACAGCCAATAACAGGCCCTGTCCTTATCATTATCTGCTTATCTTCCAGCAGAAGGAACTGGAGGAAATATTTTAAATGATACCAATCCACAATCTGACTAAGGGTTCTACGATCAGGATTTTTGGGACCTATCACCAAAATAAAAAATAGGCCAACAATTCTTAACAACAATGTATTGTCAGTGCCATTGTTTTGTCTTAACATGCACACCAGTAATGTTCTTTTTTTCTAAGCCACATTTAAAAAAGCTACTTAAATGCCCTAATTGAATTAAGGCTGCCTAATCCTGGCTTAATATAAGTCCTGTCTGTGAAACCGGGCCTTTGTTTATTGGCAAGCAACATGTGCAACATATTCCATTCCCTCTCTTAGAGATGATTAGGGACAGCTTAGAGCTGAGCAAGTATAGCATTTCTGTGAAAAAAACTAAAACAACACTGCATAGTCTTCACTGTATAAATTAAATGCAGAGTAATCCTACTTAATCTGCTAAAGAGCAATGAGAGATTTTGTCTTTTGTTGTATGATTAACATTAATGACAGATGGCAGCAGGAATATTAGGCTGCTGTCACTGCCCGGAGCTCGGCGCACACTTGGACAGCACGCCAAATACGCATAACCTTTACTCTATTTAATTATATGTAAGTGTAAAGCACTTTTTATTAACAAGCATGCCCTGCAGTTTAGCAACAGTACTTTTTAAAAAAAATTTTATGATAATCACTGATCTAGCTGATTTAGACATTAAGTTTGGGCTTTTAAGGAGGAATGAAAGTGCACCGCTGTGAAGGAAAGAATTGCACTAAAAATAGCACAGCCCTCGTTTCTTGTCATCGCTGTAGGGTTGCTGTCATTGCAATGTCTTCACTCTCTGCAAAAAGTTACGAATTTATTGACCTTTTCAGACACCTGGTAGAACTGCCAGACTGCCAGAATGTACGTAGTGAAGCAATTTTAGCTGCTCATAGAAAAACTGTCTTGTGAGATTTGCGCCATCTGATCAGCTCTTCTGATCAGCCTTTATAGAGACCACCGATCAAAATGTATAAAGCTATTATTGGCCAATAACGATGAGCGACCAATCAGTCGGAGAACCCTTAAATCTGATTTGTGATGCAGACTGGAATAATCTCAACATGTTTGTTGGACAGAAAAGAACTGGCCCTCTGACTGAGCCTGGTTTCTCCCAAGGTTTTTTCTCCATTTTGTCACCTTATGGGAGTTTGGTTTCCTTGCCACTGTCACATCTGGCTTGCTTAGTTGGGAACGCTTAATATTCAACAAAATTATTAATCTGACTGCACTGACACTATTTGATGAGAACTGAACTAAACTGGATGATGACATCACTGTTTTCTGCAGAGCTGTTTTATAGCCGAGTTAAACTAATTTAATTATTGATGATCTTACAACAGAACTGAATCAACACTGAACTGACTTCAGCTGAACAATGACACTATTTTCTTTTCAGAGATGCTTTACAGTTGAATTGAACTCTGTTTTCATTACTGAATCATTATTTTCCTGTTGATCACTGTAAAGCTGCTTTGAAACAATCTGTACTGTATAAAATGCTATAAAAATAAAGGTGAATTGACTTCATTGTTCTGAAATTCTCATGTAATGCATCCAGAACAAATGGAATGTGAAATTGGTAAATTGGTAACTGAAATCAGGCATACAGAGAAGTTTGTTGGAGTTATCTAAATCAATATATATATAGTTGGGTGGAACTCAATGGTGGACTCCACCAAAACTCAAAGCAATTCTAAAGTCATGTGTATTTTTAAAATCCTCTGACTCACAGTCTCACAGCCACTGACTTACATCTGTGAATCCCACATTTGAACAATGGTGAGGAAAATGGCTGGGATAATGGCATTTGATCCTGTAATTTAAACCTCTGTAGTTTATTTCAGAACCCCCTTTAAATTGTATCATCTGGTTTAAGAATTTTACAATACTATAAACTGTCTGTGACTACAGTGATGACTCACTTACCTGGCTTGTTGTGTTTTTTTTTTTTTTGGGGGGGGGGGGGGGGGGGTCTTTAAATATGTTGCATTTTACTGTGTGTAGTGTGGACTAGCATTACTATAAAACAGGGATTATCTAATAATAGACCCTTTTCACAGACTGTGATGATGCATTTTAACAGTCATCAATAACGTAAACCCTGCAAAGTTTTTTATATTTTCATTTTTAAAAAAATGTATGTACATTTATAACACTATACTTAGTATTATATTACCTTTGCATCATATTACAAAAAAACTAGTTAACGCTGCTGTGAGGGTGTTTTTTTTAATACAGCGGCTATGGGAGTGACGGTAAAAATTACATCTTTCTCTCTTCTGACTGCCGTTATCATTCGCTCTCTTTTTTTTCTCCTCTTTTTGAAAGTTGTGAAAAAACTATTGTGGAGTTTTTCTTTTGCTATTTGAGAAAATGGAAACACAAAAAATATATTTAATGTATTCACCGCTTCTGCTTCTAAAAAATGCGGAAATGTGAAAAGGGTCTATAAGCCATTAGTTAAAAGAATGCTAGTTTATCACTGACATATTACAGAACACAGAACTGCTCCTAAATTGCTTTTATTTTGAGCTGTATTGACGTCAGTCACATTGTGGAGGATTATTTAAATATCTTATTGTCTTTTGAAAATATATTGAGATTTGTACAAAAAGACAAAAGCCTTCATTTTCTAATTTCATTTATAAAATTCTAAACCACAAGTTCATTCCATTTTTGTGGATGTCACGTAATGATATAAAGATGGATGTAGATAGATGCAGTAGTTTATTAAAGTCCAATATAAAGTAACAATCCAAAGTACATTGAACAGAAACAAGACAGGCAGGCAGAGGTCAGGCAATCAGCAAAACAGGATGGCAGAGGCAAGACAAAACACAATCCAAGTGATAAACCAGAATAAAGCAGGCAGAAATAAGCAGGCTTAGTAATGTCTAAGACACAATGGAATAGAATGTATACTTTGCAATGTGACCAAGACTGAAAGTCTCTCATAAAGGGTGTCTATAAGAGAGTAGCGGAATTGCATACAGGTGTGCATCACCAGTAGTGTGGTGATTGAGAGTGAAGTAGTTCGTTATGGGAGTTAATGTCTCGGGTGGCCATGTTGGGAGGCTGTAGTGCATTTTGGGAAATGGAGTTAGTGAACTGGTTCACTTTCTGGTGCAGCCTATAGGTAACTTCATTGATTTGTCTGAGAATTTTGAAAGGGCCGATGTACCTGGGAGTGAGCTTCTTGCATGCATGGGGTTGTCACAGGTCTCAGGTAGCCATCCATACATGTTCTCCTGGTTGATATTGAGGACTCTGACTGGGCACCTTGGACTGCACACAAGATGGTACCAGGAAGACACTGTTAACTTTTCTGACACATTTGAACCTTTCTGACACGTTAAACTCATTAACACAGCGAATTAATAATTCTTTTTTTTTTTTTTATTTATATAGCGCTTTTTACAATGTAGATTGTGTCAAAGCAGCTTTACAGTGATAACTGGTACATTATTTTGGCTGCACAGCAGCTCTTAAGGAATAGTGTCAATGCAGGTAGATCAAAGCACTGTTGAATATCAAATGTCAATTGTCAAGTGTCCCCAACTAAGCAAGCCAAAGGCAACAGCGGCAAGGAACCCAAACTCCAACAGGTGACATCAGGTGGCAAACAGGTGTTAAAATGGAGAAAAAACCTTGGGAGAAACCAGGCTTAGTCGGGGGGCCAGTTCTCCTCTGGCGAACAGTGCTTTGTTAAGACTCAGGTTGCTATCATAAGTCAGATACGATCGCAACATTCAAAGTGTTTAATTCAGTTCCATCCAGTTGAGGATCGTATTCATCACACCGGTATGGACGGTTGTTGAGGAGATGTGCCACTGGTTGTCATGTTGATGAGGCCTTCATAGTGGATGATCTAGTTGACTCAATCTCTGCTGATACTTCAGGGCTGTGTTGTGGTTGTGTCAAGGCGCAGGTCCTCGATCTCACCCGTATACGGCCCGGATCCGGCTGACTACGGTAAACCTCGGGATAAACAGAAAGACTAATATTAGCGTAGATGCCATTCTTCTTCTGATGTAACGAGTACATCTGGTGTTATTGGAAGTGTTCCCGGTTCCGGCTGACCTAATTTATGCAGCCTAATAATCCTTTAACGGATTTGAAAAAATAAATTGATAATGTGTTATGTGTATGCCAGGTTAAAGAGATGTGTTTTTAGTTTAGATTTAAACTGACAGAGTGTGTCTGCTTCCCGAACAATGCTAGGAAGATTGTTCCAGAGTTTAGGTGCCAAATAGGAGAAGGATCTACCACCTGCAGTTGATTTTGATATTCTAGGTATTATTAGCTGGCCTGAATTTTGAGATCGTAATAGACGCGAAGGACTATAATGCATTAAGAGCTCGCTCAGGTACTGGGGAGCTAAACCATTTAGTGCTTTGTAGGTAATTAGCAAGATTTTAAAATCTATACAATGTTTAACAGGAAGCCAATGCAGTGTTGACAGAACCGGGCTGATATGGTCATATTTCCTAGTTCTAGTAAGAACTCTAGCTGCTGCATTTTGTACGAGCTGTAGTTTATTTATCAGGCGAGCAGAACAACCACCTAGTAGAGCGTTACAGTAATCTAGCCTTGAGGTCATGAACGCATGAACTAACTGTTCCGCATTTGTCATCGAGAGCATATGTCGTAATTTAGATATATTTTTAAGATGGAAGAATGCGGTTTTACAGATGCTAGAAACATGGCCTTCAAATGAAAGATTGGTATCAAAGAGCACACCCAGGTTCCTAACTGACGACGAAGACTTAACAAGTGTTAGACAGTATTCTAGGTTATTACGTGAGGAAGTTTTTGGTCCAAAAATTAGAATATCTGTTTTTTCTGAATTTAGTAGTAGGAAATGACTGGTCATCCAATTTTTTATATCAGCTATGCATTCCGTTAATTTTGTGAATTGGTAAGTTTCGTCAGGGCGCGAAGAAATATAGAGCTAAGTATCATCAGCGTAACAGTGAAAACTAACGCCATGCTTCCTGATGATATCTCCTAAGGGTAACATGTACAGAATGAAAAGCAACGGTCCTAGTACCGAGCCTTGCGGTACTCCATATTGAACTTGTGATCGATATGACCTCTCTTCATTTACTTCTACAAACTGATAACGGTCAGATAAGTATGATTTGAACCATGACAATGCAATTCCACTAATGCCAACATAATTTTCGAGTCTATTTAAAAGAATATTGTGATCAATAGTGTCAAATGCAGCACTAAGATCCAGTAACACTAATAGAGAGATACAACCACGATCTGATGATAAGAGCAAATCATTAGTAACTCTAATGAGAGCAGTTTCAGTACTATGGTATGGTCTAAATCCTGACTGGAAATCCTCATAGATACTATTTCTTTCTAAAAAGGAACATAGTTGTGATGATACAGCCTTTTCTAGTATTTTTGACAGAAAAGTGAGATTTGAGATTGGCCTGTAATTGACTAATTCTCTAGGATCAAGTTGTGGTTTTTTAATAAGAGGTTTAATAATAGCCAACTTAAAAGTTTTTGGTACGTATCCTAGTGATAAAGATGAATTAACGATATTAAGAAGAGGATCTATGACCTCTGGAAGCATCTCTTTCAATAGCTTAGTTGGTATAGGGTCTAACATACATGTTGTCGATTTTGACGATTTAACAAGTTTAGACAATTCTTCCTCTCTTAAAGGAGTAAATGAATTGAATTTTTCCTCAGGGATACTACAATGCACCGTCTGACGCAATACTGTAGTAGACGGTTGCGTGGTTATAATTTTTTTTCTAATATTATCAATCTTGCAAGTAAAGAAGTTCATGAAGTCATCACTGCTGTGCTCTTTGGAAACATCAGAAGTTGAAGCTTTATTTCTTGTTAATTTAGCCACTGTATCAAATGAGGCAATAGTTTCCGTTGCAACATCGAGGTCTTCTAAGCTGTCTGGCATGCTAAGGCGATGAAACTGATCAGGAAGATTATTTATAAAGCATTCTTTAGTGGTAGAAGTGATGGTTCTACCAAATTTATGGCAGGGAGGCAGTTTAGCTGTTTTGACTAAATGTAGTATACACGAGACTAGGTAATGATCTGAGATGTCGTCACTCTGCTGCAGAATTTCAACGGCATCAATATCAATTCCATATGACAATATTAGATCTAAGGTAAGGTTACGACAATGAGTGGGTCCTGACACGTGTTGTCTAACACCAATAGAGTTTAGAATATCTGCAAATGCCAATCCCAATGAGTCTTTTTTATTATCTACATGAATATTAAAGTCACCAACAACAAGTACTTTATCTGCTGCTAGTACTAACTCCGATAGAAAATCAGCAAATTCTTTGATAAAGTCTGTATGGTGTCCTGTATACAGTAGCCAACACAAATGTCAACTTACATAATGTTACGTAAAGTACCATCACTTCGAAGGAATTATATTTGAGAGACTTTTGACTAATACTATAAATATTACTATAAATTACAGCAACACCTCCCCCTTTGCCCTTCTGACGAGGATTGTGTCGATAATCATAACCTTGAGGGCTAGACTCATTTAAAGTAATGTAATCGTCCGGTTTTAGCCAAGTTTCTGTCAAACACAGCATATCTAGATTATTGTCTGTGATAATATAATTTACAATAAGTGATTTTGATGAAAGGGATCTAGTATTTAACAACCCAAGCTTTATCATTTGTTTATCATTACTATCTCTTTTTTCTATTTGTTGAACATCAATTAAATTTTTTACCATTAAATGGGTTTGGAAGTTTTTTGTTTTTACTAATTCGGGGTACAGACACAGTCTCTATGTGATAATATCTAGGTGTAAGAGTTTCTATGTGTTGGGAATTATTTGACTTCTGTAACGTGAGGCAGCTAGCAGACGGTCGGTTTAGCCAGTATGTCTGCTTCCTGACCTGGGCCACAGTTTGTCATGTTTCAGCTTTAAGACTATGTGCCATATTACTAGAGAGAAGAGCAGCACCATCCCGAGAGGGATGAATACCATCTCTTTTCAACAGGTCAGGTCTGCCCCAAAAACTTTTCCAATTGTCTATAAAACCTATATTATTTTGCGGACACCACTTAGACAGCCAGCCATTGAGTGATGATAATCTGCTAACTATCTCATCACTCCGACGAACAGGAAGGGGACCAGAGCAAATTACTTCTCCTGACATTGTACTTGCGAGTTCACACACCTCTTTAATGTTAATTTTAGTGATCTCCGACTGGCGAAGTCGAACATCATTAGTGCCGACGTGAATAATAATTTTACAGTATTTACGATTAGCATTAGCCAGCACTTTTAAATTTGCTTTGATGTCAGGTGCTCTGGCTCCCGGCAAACATGTGACTATGGTGGCTGGTGTCTGATGATTTTCACGTTCCGTGTAATAGAATCGCCAATAACTAGGGCACTTTCAACAGGATTCTCAGTGGGTGCATCACTGAGTGGGGAGAACCTGTTTGATGTTATTATCGGAACGGAAAAGTGGTGTTTTCCGCGGCTAGGCCGCCTCACTGTTACCCAAGTGCCCTGCTGCACGGGCTCTACAGCCGGAACCGAACAATGTAGAGTTCACTAAGCTAATCGCATCCAAAACAGTATCTGAAGCCCTTGCGTTCTTACTATCCTCGATTAAAGTTTGGATGCGTGTCTCTAATTCTGAGATTCTCTCTGTCAGCCTGACTATTTCCCTACATTTATGACATGTAAATCCCTCGTCGCTGACATAGAGAGCTATACTGAACATGTGGCAAATGGAACAGGTAACAATGCTAGGAGAGGATGACATGACTCACCGTGTTTGTAGACTGATTCGAGTTACCACAGCTGTTTGATGAGCGCGCGAGAGACTGATGACAAGTTAACAAGCTAGCGAGATGCAAACGCGTTGTAACAGCGATTTAGATTCAAAGATTTCAAGCTAGCGACGTCAGATTAATGTGGTAGGCAATATTAAATATAAGGTACTAATAATATAAGCAACAATGAATAAAAGTAAGAGATTCAAATCGAAGCTATACGGAGTTACAGAGGCAAACCACTCTGAGCAGCGAGGCAGACAGGAGCAATCGGACAGGCAGACAGGAGCAATCGGCAAAGTTGAACTATAAGGACAAAAATGTGAAAATATTGACAAAATGTGACAAAAATATTCATTAAAATGCATTATATCAGCATCATAGGCATGGCAGTCATTACAATTTCGTGGTACAAGTAGGAGCTCCCAGAAAACTCCTATCATACAAGCTGTAATTACAAGCTCTACGAGGGCATGATCGTTGAAATCAAGTAACTGCGGTAATTATGACATGGTGTGAATGCAACTAAACCACCTATATTCATACGGTCGCAAAGTAAATTCAGATTCAAATGTAGTACCTATAAAGTCACCTTTATTTATATAGTGCTTTTTACAATGCAGATTGTTTCAAAGCAGCTTTAAAGTGATAACAGGAAAAGCTAGCGAGATGCAAACGCGTTGTAACAGCGATTTAGATTCAAAGATTTCAAGCTAGCGACGTCAGATTAATGTGGTAGGCAATATTAAATATAAGGTACTAATAATATAAGCAACAATGAATAAAAGTAAGAGATTCAAATCGAAGCTATACGGAGTTACAGAGGCAAACCACTCTGAGCAGCGAGGCAGACAGGAGCAATCGGACAGGCAGACAGGAGCAATCGGCAAAGTTGAACTATAAGGACAAAAATGTGAAAATATTGACAAAATGTGACAAAAATATTCATTAAAATGCATTATATCAGCATCATAGGCATGGCAGTCATTACAATTTCGTGGTACAAGTAGGAGCTCCCAGAAAACTCCTATCATACAAGCTGTAATTACAAGCTCTACGAGGGCATGATCGTTGAAATCAAGTAACTGCGGTAATTATGACATGGTGTGAATACAACTAAACCACCTATATTCATACGGTCGCAAAGTAAATTCAAATTCAAATGTAGTACCTATAAAGTCACCTTTATTTATATAGTGCTTTTTACAATGCAGATTGTTTCAAAGCAGCTTTAAAGTGATAACAGGAAAATAATGCAACAAAGTTGGTTTTGGCTGTACAGCAGCTCTAGAAGAAAATAGTGCCTACGGGATTTACAGTGTAAGATTGAACATATTAATTGTTAATATTAGAAACAGTGGTAATAGTAGGCTGTAAGGCCACGTTCACACAGCAACAGAATACGGTTGTCAGTCCTGTATTTGAGTTCTTAATATGGTTACGTTCACACACAGTACGGTTATTTACGGGAGTGACAACCGCATTCTATAACCAAACTCACACCCTAAATTTTCAGGACTCACAACCACATTGTTGGAAAATTTTTGCTGTGTGAACAGAACAGGACTGGACAACTAGTTGTTTGTCACGTCATACAGTGCGAGAGAGTCGGTCTTCTAACGGGGTGTTATGTGTGTGGTTTCACTTTTGTTAACTTACAGTGACAGAGATATGAGCTGTGTGTCTTCTGATGGTTTCAGATCCAGTCACTATTCTGTAGCATTGGTATCGATAGTGGTTGAACAATAATTTAAAACCAGACATATTTTGACCTTACAAACCTTACTATTTCAACATGGTGGACAGCTGCTGTGTGCCAGGATGCCAGAACAGGCGGGGGAAAGCAAAGGGGAAATAATTTTATCATGTTCCTAAGGATCCCGATAGACCGAAATGGTTCACTGCAATAAAATATGCTAACCAACACAACAAAACAACAGATGGTTGTATTTTTTATTTTTTTGTCTTTTATCTCAGTATAAGGGTTTTTATGTTTAATAGTAACCCTAAAATGATATGAAAGAGTTTAAAATGTGTTAAATAAATATATTTTCAGTATAATGTAACGTTACACATTATTCCACCGGTCACAATTGTGGCAGAACAATTTTTCACACACATTTCCATAAACATTTAAAAAAAATAATTACTGATTATTTCAAGGGGCAACTAATGACACCTCATTTGGATATTTTCAGGTCTGGGAAAAATTTGGGATTAAATGGGTTAAGAAATTATGACATTTATGATGTCTACTGTACTCACTGTGACGGAGTCACAGCCAACGCCCACCAACATCCACGCATTGTCACCGGATCTCCACACTCCACCCACTCGTTCACAATCCCCTGAATACTAATCACCTGCACCTCATCACCCATGGACTATAAAGACATTCACTTCCCTCACTCCTTTGTCTGGTCTCGTCATCGTACCTGGACTCCTTACCCGCTACTCATCTGAGTTTGCTGTGTTCCCATCCTGTTGTCTTCCATCTCCAGTTCTCCGTTCCTTGTGTTCCCCAGCATCTGCAAAGACATTATTCTGTTAATCAGCCAGCAAAGTCATCACTCTAAGTGTTTGTTCATTTACTCACCTACATCCACCGTCTGCCTGTGTTCGTGCCTCTGTTTAATGAACTTGTGTGTTTCACTCACCTCTCTGCCTCCGTCTGTGTCCTGACACTCACGGTGATATGGCTTTGCTGGCTACCTACAAACAAGGACAGCTAGGGCTGATTAGATTAGCTAACAACTCAGTCGACTTACCCTCCCAATGATGACGGAGCAGGTTTTAGCTGGCAGTTGAATATTCATCACAAAATTAGATTGTGTCCATTTGTATCCCTCCAGGTTTTTGTAGGCTTTTAAAGAGTCTCCAGAGTAGGACGAGGGAAAGTTGATGAGGTAGTTGTACATATCAAGATACTGCAGGTCAGAAAAGCTATCTGTTCCTTTATCGATACACGTTAAAAGCACCCCGGGGGCATTATAGGGATCTGTTATGTTTAATCGATTATGTTTTGCTATGTACATGTCTATAGACAGTTTATGTCAGATTTTGTTGCTAATTTGAAATATGTTATTTAACTGCAAGTTCGCCAAGCGGTTTTTGAGATTTCAGGATTCCCCATTCAAATATAGGACTTTGTCTTGGATGCCTGAAATAGCTGCCCGGAGGCATTGCAAAAATTGCCGCAGAGTGAACAGACTTTCCTTAAGGGATTTAAGGATATATACATATATATATATATTTTTTTTTTAAATAGAGATCATGGTTCTCCAACGATTCTGAAAACAAAACATTACACAATAAATAAACAGAATTTTTACATTCAGGGGTAGAAACACTACTCCAGTCGCTGTCCAGTGCCAAAGAAGTAGACTAATGGGTAGGTAATGTGGGAGCAGATGCAAAGTAAATTTATATTTCTGATATAGTATAGTAAGTGCACACAAGTGTTGTGTGGATTGAAAAGCTTGTAATTACAGTTGTGTAGCCTACAGTTTATCTCGACACTTCAGTTTACATGGTCGAACCTAGCCCTTATGGTAATCTGGCCCTGTGCCTTACTAGCTGCCCCACATCAGCTATTCACACCTAACATGGCTCACATAGCCGTTCCCCCAACACAGATAGCTTGCCTCTGTACGAACTTGCATTTGCCTTATGCCATTTCTTTCTCGTGTTCCCATAAGTGTGTCTGTATGTGCCAGAATCTCTGGACACCTGGAGACCCGGCAGAGCAGTGTGATGGGCATCCTTCAGCCCAAAGCAGCCAATGACCTGCAACGGCAGAGAAAGGAACAGTGAGACTGCAACACTGATGAACACCTGACACCCAGCCTGAGCCACAAGGAGCTGACAAGCATCATCTTCTCCTTGGCCCACACCCTCATGCAAGCCTCAGAGTCCCAAAGGGGACTGACCCCCGCTCAGTGAGAGAAGGCACAGGACAAATATACAGACCCGACAGAATTTTTTTTTGTTCCCTATGAGGAAAACATACAACATAAATCATACAAAAGTTTTTTTTTTTGAAAAATGTAAAAATGCAGAACGTTATCTGTGATGGGTAGGTTTATGGGACAGAATATACAGTTTAAAGTCTATTCAGTACAGTATAAAATTCATAATGTCTATGGAATATCCCCATAAAACATAAAAAACCCAACATGTGTATGTGTGTGTGTGAGAGTGTGTGTGTGTACAGGTTTGGCTATACTTGCGAGGGCCTTACTTAGTGAAATATTATGACAACAGACTAGTGAGGACATTTTACTAGTTGAAAATACAATATACTAAAAAAGTTTTTCCTTTGCATTTTTTGCATACAGACAACAACATTGTCAAAACAATCACACGGACTAACCATGCTTTATTATGCATGCCAGGCCAGTAGTTGGCAATATCACTTTGTAAAAAAAAAAAACACTACATGCCTATAGACTGAACACGTAATATGCATACGCATTATGTCACCGTTTTTACAAATTTGCGTTTTTGTAGTTTACATGGCAATGATAACGGTAAAGTTTTCAAAAACTTGCACTTTGAATCCCGTTTTCAAAAGTTTGCATTTTCAGGCCCCCAAAATGCCATTGTTGTATAAATGTGTGAAAAGTGCCAAAATGCATAAAAAGTTTTCCATTTTTAGTTGAAATGGTGTTGTGTAAATGGCCCCCTCAGACTATTTCTGTTTCATTGTAAACTCTGTCTTGCAAGTAATTAGTGGCATGACATAACTGCCATCCTCTTAAACCCTTCGCTCTTGTGGTGTGAATCATAATGTACTTAACCAGCTAAATGAGAGGGTTACCATTAAACCACATGTAAACAATTAGTCCTTACAATAATAGTTATACACAGTCATACCCAAGCCACAAGCAAGATAGCCACTGTAATAAAAAAGTTGGGGAAGACAAGTAATGTAGAGTTGTGGGCATTCAATAAATGCTTTGTTAATCACAGATTGTACACACTAGATCAATAATACACTTCTGTTTTGACTATTAGTAAAGCATTTCTTAACATTTCTAAACCTATAATAAACATGCATTTTCTTTCATACAGTATGCATATTTGCCATATTCTATCAGAAATTATCTTCAGGATGGCAACATTTCTTCACACAACCAAATTCCTCACATGTAGTGCAAGGAGATAGTCTGCGTTCTGGACAGTGTTGTTTGAAAGCTAAACACAGATATGATAAGGTCTGGTAAACATATGTAAAACTCCCTTTTCACTCTCCTCTTGAGAACAGAGCAAAGTTTCCAATTCAAGTCATGGATGTACAAACGTTTAGCAGGAAGCTTTTTTTATTTCTATTTCTTTGTAATTTATACCTTTCTTGTACTACAACCGAAATTTGCTCCAACAGCATTCTTCCTGGATCAAAAGGTATTTGTTTTTTTTGTTTTTTTTAATGAAAAAAAGAATAAGATGTTTTTTTTATCACCTTTTTAAATCATCCTTTAACCTTTTTTACCATTACAGATTTCAGAAAAGCCAGTTTGTAATTTATTATTATTATTATTATTTGCTCTGGTCAAACATTATCATTAAATATTAGTGTGGATAAATAACATTCACTTTGCGGAAATAATCGCTATGAAATTGCTATAATTCATGTGGTAACTAAATTATTTTATTCAAAACATTTATTCTCCAAACTGCTTGTCCTAAGCAGGATGCTTGAGCCTATTTCAGCACCTCAGGCCAAAGAATGAATGGCCTGTCCATTGCAGGGCATTACTGTATAGACCTAAATAACTTAAATTTAGGTCAGGTAGAAATAGCTCTTTAAGGTAACACTTACAGATTACAACTTTTTACATTGTTGGCTCACTGCTGGTTGGTTGTTGTCATACTGGGTATACAGATGAAATCATCAATTTAATGTGTTACAGTAGCTTCTCGTATTACAGGAAACCTGCTGGTAAACCCAACAATGTGTCTTTGTTAAAATGTTTGTTCTGTCACTGAAAGGATCACAGTCTCAGCAAAGGAAATAGCGTGGAACATTAACGTGTCAGTGATCATTCCATTACGATAAACATTACGCATATAAGAACTGATGCTATTTCTGGATATGAGATGTGGAGATATATATATATATATATATATATATATATATATATATATATATATATACAGTCAAACCAAAAATTATTCAGAAATTTTTGATATATTTTTACTAGTGAGGAAACTATTGTTCATTTATGTAAGTGAGGATAGCAAAATAAAGTAAACTGTGACATACTATACCCAAAAATTCTATATACAGTGGATAAAAATTTGGAACCAAAAATTATTCAGACACTTTGACCTGACCATGTTTTGCTTAAGTGTTATTTGACATAATTAAGATCATTTTTTTTCTGACACAGTTTAAATCTGAGATCTTGTCATTATATATATATATTTTTATTATATACAGTCAAACCAAAATTTATTACACCTTGAACATTTATATATATATATGTATACATACACACACACACACACAGTTTTGAAAACTGTTAAGAGGAAATGTATCTGACCACAGCTCATAGTTTTATAGTTTTGGCAATGCTCACCCTATCACTTCACCCTTCTTGATATTGAATAACTGTCTGTATTTAAACAGCTGCAATGTAAAGGAGAAGCGTGTTTGGGTAAAACCTGTCTGTACATTTTCTGTTTGTGAGGCCCCAATCTCTAACTTTGTCTTCATCTAACAGGCGATCCAGGTGAGGTGGGAGCAGACGGTGAAGAGGGAAGAATGGGAAAAACCGGCCCACCTGGCCAGCGAGGTCTCTGAGACGTTGTTGGTTTGTTATTTAATGAATCAGTGATAGATTATAGGGAAGTTGGTTAAGCATGTCTGTTTACTGTTCATAGCCAAAAATATCCAGTAAACTCAAATCAGCTGCTTTAATAAAGCTTTCTAATGCAGTTGCTCTTTCTGTGCTGTTAATGGAAAAATTCATTTTTTTTTTAGTTTAATTCATATTTATTTTGTATAGCACTTTTCACAAAACTAATTGTTTCAGGTAAATGCATGTTGGCCATAATGAACAGGAAATTAAATAATTAATTTAATACTATTATTAAATAATAATAATAAAAATACTTTTATCCTCATCCTCCTCTGGCAACAAAATAATGTCATATAATAATACATATTCTAAGATGCAAGTCACATGTTCAGTTAAACAGATGTAAAATTTTGCTGCCATTCGACATGTTATTAAGGCAGTAAATACAGCTTTTGAACATGGTGATTTCAATATAAGGAAAATATTATGGTGTCTTGCAAATCCATATGTTTTTGGTATCATCTGCACTGAGGGCCTGCATCTGGGTCCAATGGTCTAGTATCTTTGGTATGGGCATCCCAAGACAGAAACAGGAAAGCAAAGGAGAAGGATTAGCGTAGCTGCTAATCATATTATTTCAGATGCAGATGATCATTTGCAATTGTTATACTTTCATCAGACATAACTGTAATACTGTTATGAGATTTGTTATGTGAATGCTTGGATAAAGAGTTGTGTCTTTAATCTTTAAACTGAGAGAGTATTATCTAAGCATCACATATTTTCAGGAAAGCCTTTCCAGAGTTTAGGAGCCAAATGCAAAAAGAGCTTTCCTTTTTGACTTTGAAATCTTAGGTACAATAAGTAGTCTGGAGTTTTGTGAACTTTTGTGAGTTTTGTGGAATAAACCATGTATTTTTATAAAATTAAGCAGTAACGCTGCTCAGACAACAAGATTCTTGAGGTGTAATTACACTGATCAAGCTGTCTGACTTTCCTAAATGCCAGACAGTAGCCTCTTCTGCATGTGTACTACTGTACTAAGTTTGACCTGAAGTTAGCTGTTTGATGTGTCCTTGCCCTCACTGGGCATCAGAGTGTAGCTGGAAGACAGTCTGCTTCTGCCAGACCACATCTTCCCTTGAGGGAAGTCACGTCAGTGGCAGGCAGACATGTTAATTGAGGCCAGGGGCAGCGGTGTCGCCATGTGTTCAAAGATGGAAGTGTAATCTGTAGAGCTCTGCAGCAGACAAGCCTCTTCCAGGCAAGCTGTTAATCGAACCAGTACAAGAACGCCTGGAATTGCAATCAAAACATGCCCTCTCTTCCAAACATAAATGTACTTTACTAAAAAAAAAAAAGAAGCAAAAATGCCAGGAAGGCCGTTAGCCTGTTTTTTCACTCTACAGAGTGACCACAGAGGCATTAAGTTTTAGAATGGCTGTTTACTGCAAATTTTAGTTGTATTTTTATCTAAGCATCTGAATGTAACATATCAGCAAAATGCTATACATGGCAGCTAAATGTTAATCTGAAAAGAGGGAATCTGAGAACTAGTGGGTTTGACTGGCAAAACCATGGTAGACTCTGCTTTAATTCATTTTAAACAAGTACAGGAAATTATCATTCCAGTTTTCCAGCATAGTTTGCACTATAAATGAAATATTTTAATAAATGGAGCAATCACTGCAGATGGCAAACAGCAACTGAAACACTTTCTTCTGTTATAAAAGAAAAAAAAAAAAAAAAAAAAAAAAAAAAAAAAAGGATGCATACAGTATAAGAAAATACTAATGGGAATGTCAGTGCCACTCAGCCAAAATGAGTAATCACAGAGATGATATTGAATGACAGTACAGAAATGAAAGCAATTGTATCCTATTATTGCTTTGGCAGTTGTATCCTATTATTGCTTTTCAAAACTCAGGAATGCCCATTACCCATTTCCAGATGGATATTTAATTAGGAACTTTGGTCCAAGACTGTCACAAACAGTCCCAAAAACAGCTGTCTCAAACCTTTTAATGAGCTGGAAAATGTAATTTAACCAGTTTTATATCAAAGACTACTGACACAATATAATTTTGCCACACACAAAATGCAACGATTGAGGCTAAAAGAGTATGCACGTAATAAGACTTATTTTGCTTTGATAGTGTGCTTGATTCCTTTGGAAAAGCATTATGAGAATTTTGGCAGAGTCAGATAACCAGTAACCTTGTTTTCTTCTTCCATAGGCCTGACCGGTGAATATGGAGAAAAAGGAGAGATGGGCCAAATGGGAAAGATGGGCCCTAGAGGAACGAGAGGTTAGACACTAAATGGAAACCGAATGCTTTTAGTTTATGTATGCTATGTTGATAACTTAACACTGTATCTGATACATTGATACATCATTTGAAATGATTCTCTACTTGCTCTGAAAATAATTGCACAATCGAAAAAGTAAAGATTTAGATTTACTTCCCAAGTGTTTATTTTCATAACAGGATCAAACACTAATGTTTCAAAAGGAAAATCATGGTTAGTTGGAGACTTACATAATTTGCTCTGCAGATAAGGGAGAAGTATGTGCACTGCTGCTATCTACTGGTTATTCACTGTTATTACTGGATTCTATAAATAATTGATTGGAGCTTGTGATATTAATAATTAGTGGCTAATGTTTAGTTAAATTAGACTGTGTGTTTTAATGAAGTGTCAGAGGTTAAACTGTAACTGTTAATCTGTTGCTGTGACAGGTGACAAGGGACAACAAGGAGTTGATGGTCTCCCAGGGCTAAAAGGAAAGCCTGGTACTGAATGCATTTTATATAATAAAAAATACTTGTGTCAGACCTCTCAATAAAACAGTTAGGCATTAGATTTTCTTCATATTTATTATTTTTGATGAATGATGATAACACTACCTAAAGGCTGAACAATTTGTGTGACAGGAACGACCTGTGACTGTGGGAGGTACAGAAAGGTTGTCAGACAGATGGACATCAATATAAGCAAACTGAGAAATGCTGTCAGCTTTCTTAAGAATGGTGAGACTTGTGTGTTTCATTAATCGAATTTGTTCTCCATTGTGATAATCATGTCATTTCCATGACATTAGTCAACATAAGAAACAATAACACAAACCTTAAAGGTTTAACTCTCTTAACCCCCCCCCCCCCCCCTAACTGCATGAATAAATTTTAATTCATAACACATGCCAAAGTGTTATAAATGCTTAATAAATATATTTGACTCAAAACCTCATAATTTATATCATCACGCAGCAGAAAGGTTTTTTTTTTTTTTTTTTTTTTTTTAGAGCTTTGCTCCCATGCAAAATTAATACTAGATGAGCTGAGACAACAGCTCCATTCCGTATTGCATGTCACAATTATTTCCCCCGAAAACACAGACAAATGTTTACAAGACACTAACCAGTACTATGTTTTGTCAATTTCATTAAAGTGGTTCTAGGTATCAGGGAGACTGAGAACAAGTTTTACCTGCTGGTGACAGAGGCACGGAGGTATGAAGACTCACTTCTAAACTGCAAGTTGCGTGGGGGGTCTCTTGCTATGCCCAGATCTACAGAGACAAACACCTTGCTGGCCAACTATATCAGAGAAGCTGATCTTACTCATGTGTTCATAGGACTACAGGTAGGGGTGACAGAGGTGGGGTACATGTATGCTGATGGTAAACCCCTCTTGAATCCCACAGTCTGGGTTCTGCAGGGGTCTCACAGCAGTAAAGGTGGCTGTATGCAGCTTGGTAGTACCGGAGGCTGGAGTCAGGTAGATTGTGGAGCCGCACAGTACTACATATGTGAGTTTGTCAAAAACAAAAACACTTCAGCAACTTTAGTCTTTTGATGGTTTAATGGCCACAGAGGGAAAGAGTTTTATTTTTTTTTTTTTTTTTTTTTTTTATATCATTATTTTTAATATGCTAAGCTAATGTATAAGTAAATGTCATATCTTGTCTCATATACCACTGTATTTTGAATTTTTGTAAAAATGTTTTGATGTTTTTGATTTTATGACTCTCCACTCCACTCTTTTTATCACTTAAATTAAATAAAAAGTAAATAAGATAACAAGGGGTCTGTAAGTGTCAATGCCGTTTTCTTTAGATTGGCACTGGTTGCCAATTGCCGCTCGAAACAAATTCAAGGCACTGATGTTTGCCTACAGAACAACTACTGGCTCGGCACCCCTATACTTAAAATCATTATTTCAGACTTATGTGCCATCCAGAAGCCTGTGTTCTGCAAGTTGCATCCTTGTGGTGCCATTGCAAAGAGGCACAATATTGTTATATTGTTGCCCTTTTGTTAATTTGATTGCTTCTATTGCTCTCCTCATTTGTAAGTCGCTTTAGATAAAAGCATCTGCTAAAAGACTAAATGTAAATGTAGAGAACTTTTCACTCTAAATCCTTCCTTGTTAGATCTTGTCATGCTTTTATTTTAATGGCAAAATACTGGCAATACTAATTAACAAATTTAAATTACAATAAGCTACTGCAAGATTATTTTTCTGATTACTGTAAATGGTTCCTTAAGTACAATATAAAATTATAAATTAACAGCTGTTTTATTATTCATTTGACTCAAGTCTCACTTCTTATAATTCAATAATACTTTTGCTTCATCATTAACAAAATATAATAAAAGACAAATGATTTATTATTGACATAAGGTAATACTTATCAGTAGGTAATACCTATCAGTATTTGAACAGACAGTACTTCTTTTTCCATCAGATAACTAGAATTGCATGCTTGCTATCTGTTAATCATGGCGATGTCACATGTGGAGCTAAGGTACTTCTTAAAAGTAGCTCTGATAAATGCTAAATACCTAATCAAACTTCAAATTTCTGAATACATTAATGGCAGTGTTCAGTATATCCCTCATCATTTTACAAAGAGTCTCTAAAACAGTGGTCTTATCCACAAAACTAGGCAATAATTTATGAATAGGCCTGTGCACGTCACCTCTATTCATAGATGAATGTTTTCAGAAAGCCTTCTACCCCTTTCATTATGATTCCACTTTAGCTGTTAGTATATTTATTTCATTCAGGACCTTAAATCAAATCAAACAAATCCTTTTAAACTCCATACATGAATTTTATAACTCCACAAACACTGGAAGAAATGTACATTATCTGAGCTTTTCTTTCAAATCATTTTGAGGTGTAACATAATATTTACTCAGGTATGTTGAACCTAAGCATATGCATTAATCATTAACCAAAGTTGTGAAACTGTTCTGTTATTTTTGTACATGGCCAAACTGAAGAAGGAAAATCATATGGTGCAAGGAAAAAGGAAAATCCTTTTAAACAGGTATTTAAATATCTACTTTTTAAAGTAGGTATTTATTCACAGTAAATGAAACCGAATGCCCTCAGTCCCAGGGGATTGGCAGAACTGTGGGAGTGAGAAAGGACATAACAAAATGGGAGTGGCCGCACACCTGTCAGACCTGTTCCTGATACATGACTCCAGCAGGATTCTCCTATGCATTAGTCTTTTGTTCAGTCTGTGCTTGTTGAGCTGAATCAGGATGACGGAAACACCAAACCCAGCCACTACCTCCTTCCCAGCACCAACTATTTCTCTACCCCTCGGAGTGGAAATACTGAGGACGTATTCTGGGGCCCTGATTTGTTTGGAAATTGTAAGTGTTGTTTATAGCTATTTCAATACATATTAGGTTAAACTTTCATAAATTCACAAAGGTATGTGTCTTGTAGTATTATGGCAGTATACATCTCGATAACTAAAAACATGGCCAAAAAATGGAAGTCATAATAATAAGGCTGTTATGATGATTTGTACTTGATAGTCTGATAGAGAGAATACAGTAATACTATATTTATTATGTCTGTACATACCAATTATATTACACAAACTTTGAGGTCTTTGAATTTAGAATTTTTTTTTTTTTTAAACACTAGGTATTTGGAGGATTGGTGTGGATATTAGTAGCATCGACGAATGTGTCCGTGCCATTGTTGCAGGGATGGGTGATGTTTGTGTCAGTAACCATGTTCATCTGTTCATCTGTATACCTCGCCCTGTTTCTGCTGGGCCTGGCTGACAAAATTAACACTGACTGGAATTTCATGGTGAGTATGTATTACTTTACAAATGCACAGTTCTCAGATTAGCTCTAACACATACATGGAGTTGAAATTTTAGTGTAGATTATTAATTACCAGGACAAGTAGAGTTTGGTGTTAAGCACCTGGATCAAGGTCACAAGGTTGGTAGAGCAGGAAATACAAGTGCTTGCAAGATTTGTTTAAGGTCATTTTTTTCAGGTTATTTTATATGCTAGCAGTTCACTTTAAAATGACAAAAACTATTAAAACTAGATCTTTATTTGTGTAATATAAAGGTAATTTTAAAAACATATTAGAAACTATGTCTTTTTCTATGCCTTTATTATTTAACCCCACCCACACACACGTGTTAATGTATTTTATTGTTTTACCCATGGCCCAAACCCGGACTCTTGAACATTAAATATATTTAAATATTAAAATATATTAAATATGAAAATCCATTATATGAATCACTACATTATTTATTATATTTCTTACCTTATATTATATATAGCCATACGGTATTTATATGTGAAGAACAGAGTGGAACTAAAGGTTTTAATCTTTAAAAATTATGCTGCTCTGTGAATGCAGCAACACACAGTCACATCTCAATAAAAACAAAAGATACACCAGAACTTTAGCATGACACAATCGGTCACGAGACACACAAGAACTTATGCCATTTCACTATCAATGCTGACGTAATTTTTTTTTTTTTTTTTTTGTTTATTTGTTTTTTTGGAAAGTTGCTGTAACTGTGTTACTGTGAATAAAACATCAAATTAGACCCCCTTTGCCAGTGCTCACATATTGTCATGTTTGTTGTTGTTGTTGTGCTCAAAAATTAAGATTTTGAAAAGTGAAAAATGTAAATCAGTGGGGGATTTTCAAACTCTAATCTTACATTAAGTGTTTTAAGCTGGCCCCCAGAAACAAGGAGGACAAGGAGGAAGAGGAAAAAGAAGAAATAAAAGGAGTTTCAATACAGCCAAGCTGTAGAACAGGCCTTTGGCTCAGATCGATCTAATAACAAGACTTAGGTGTCATAGAATAAACATAGTGCCAGTTTTCAATAGTGGCCATGGCCTCAACTCCAGTGCTAGTAATGTCTACTGTATAACCATGATTAATGTTCATGGTCTACCCACACTTATGTAACAATTAGTCCACTGAGGGGAGATGGATGTGGAACCCATGTGCAGTTTATTAAACAAAACAAGCCAAACAAACAAAACTAAACCATAAAATAAACAATATAAACTTGTCTAGAACTAGCCATAAACAAACTTATACCGACAGAGGGATTACAAGTAACAAAGGAACATGAGGGCTATAAATACACATGGACTCATCACATAACACCTGAGAGTAATCAAACAATCAGCCAATGACCAAACAGATCAGAGAAACACATGACTAGAATAAACCAATAGGTGTGAGTAGGCTTGTTCGAGATGAAGGTGTGGGATGAGTACAGAAACGCCCGTTAGGTCAGACACTTCGTGCTTTCCATAGTGTGCTAACCCAATGTCATTCATGGCAGACCAAGCAATTTTTGTGATGATTGTAGCCGAAGAAGTGGATGCAATTCCCATGTTTTGAATATCAGATATTCAATATCAAGACTGGTTAAATACAGGATTAATACAGGAACTTGTCTAAGAAAAAACACGCAACACTCTGTCAATGTTGTTTAATAACTGAGGTCAATAATAGTGCAGTGAAGTATATATAATTATGTTGCTCATTTTAATCTGTGTATACATTTAAAAGCTATTATAAGTTATTATTATAAGTTATCCATCCTTTGATCTGTTGATCTGTACACATCATAAACATTATAAATTGTCTTCCATTTACAGGATATGTTCTACCATTTCATCGCTTTGCTGTTTTATTTTGGTGCATTTTTGCTGGAGGCTACAGTTTCATCTGCAGGTACATATGCAAACAGCACCACCTGTATACGCAGACCCCGGGGCAATATAATGACATTTCTGGACTATCGGGAATACAGCATTAATGTTGCTGCTGCGGTGAGTTGTTAAACCCTACCTTTTTTTCCCTTTGCTTTTTCTTTGTACCCCTTTAGCATAATTTTTCGATGAGCAGGGTACAGCATTGCTTTCAGTTGTTTACCTTATGCGTCAGATCAAGACATTTAATTCTTTGTTTGTATTTGTAAAAGAAGAATTAAAAAATTATTTTATAAATATTTACACTTTCATAGATATTTTGATATTTATATTTCATACCTTATAATATATATAGCCATATGGTATTTATATGTGAAGAACAGAGTGGAACTAAAGGTTTTAATCTTTAAAAATTATCCTGCTCTGTGAATGCAGCAACACACAGTCATATCTCAATAAAAACAAAAGATACACCAGAACTTTAGCATGACACAATCGGTCACGAGACACACAAGAACTTATGCCATTTCACTATCAAAGCTGACGTAACATTTTTTTCTGGCGGCAATTTTTTTGTGTGTGCACAGGATGAAGATCTTTACAGCAGATCGATACAGTGATTGCTTTGGGTTAAACCAATCAATTGGTAATGTACTTTTTGAATAAATTGTAGTATCTGGGTCATTCCTACAGTTTGGTGGATTTTATGTTCCCTTGAAACAATACTGCATATTTTACATAAAATGTTAAAGGAGTCATGAATTAAGAAATCAAATTTTCCTTGATCTTTTAACATATAAGAGGTCATTGTACTATTAAAACATCCAGTTAATTTATAGAACTCAAAACTTCCTTGTTAGTCCACAAATAGCTTTTATTGAAACCAAGCTGCAAAACTCATTTTGGATTTTGTCACATTATGACGTATAGTGCGTCTAAAGACCGCCTCTGCAAATCAACGCCTACTTCTACACAACTGCATCTTTGGCCCCGCCCACCGGCGTGTTAGTAGCTGTTTTCATTACCCTTCAAATAGTGAAACAGGCAATTATTTAGCAAAAAGGAATATTTAGCAAAACTGCAATGTAAACAGTTTTTTCGCATTTACAGGTCATCTGGCATATGTAAAAGTCAATCATTCTTTAAAGGTGTGGTATGTTTGGACAGAAGATGAGACAGAGTTCTTTATTAAACTCATAAAAGACAAAAGAATTACGGGAATACTGGATTCTAAACAACAAAGAAATGCCACAATTTATCAAGACCTCGAAGCAGATAGGAAGGAGAAACACCCAGAAACACCTCATACGTGGCCACTCCCAAGTACAAGGGGCTTTCCTTGCCATTAATGCTTGGATTGCCTACGTCTCCTTCGATAAAAAATAATGGCTAGTGCAATGGCTGCAATATTAACATCTATTAACATCTGTTGCCATGATTTTTGGAATGACTTAACGCGAGAGGAAAAAATTCAGTCACATAATAGCTATCGGTTAATGGAAACTGCATCATTTCGCGATAGTTTTTTAGTTTCGCGCAAATTTGTAATGGAAACTGACTAGTGAGACGAGAACCGATGAAAAGGAGAGAAGAGAGAGATATAGGATCAGTGGACTCGGGTCAGATTTATGCATAAGCATTCTAGGCACATGCCTATGCTCACGTGTCCAGGGGTGGCCTAATTACAATGAGGAGAAATTATATATTTAATTATTATTATTCCTCTCTAATGGTGAAACAATGTAAGACAATTACTATCTAAATTAACAAAATTTTAAATATCGGTATATTTAACAATTTTATATGAGAAACCTCATACCTCCATATTTCGTATTTTTGGTCACCCTTTACATCTGTCTGTGGGTTTTGCAAATATTTTTTGCAAATACATATACATATATATACACATACATACATATATATAATGTATGTATGTATGTATGTATACATACATACACACACATATTATATATATATATACACACACACACACACACACATACATATATACATACAGGTGCTGGTCATATAATTAGAATATCATCAAAAAGTTGATTTATTTCACTAATCCCATTAAAAAAGTGAAACTTGTATATTATATTCATTCATTACACACAGACTGATGTATTTCAAATGTTTATTTCTTTTAAATTTGATTATAACTGACAACTAAGGAAAATCCCAAACAAAATTAGAATATTGCGAAAAAGGTTAAATACTGAAGACACCTGGTGCCACACTCTAACCAGCTAATTAACTCAAAACACCTGCAAAAGCCTTTAAATGGTCTCTCAGGCTAGTTCTGTAGGCTACACAATCATGGGGAAGACTGCTGACTTGACAGTTGTCCAAAAGACGACCATTGACACCTTGCACAAGGAGGGCAAGACACAAAAGGTCATTGCAAAAGAGGCTGGCTGTTCACAGAGCTCTGTGTCTAAGCACATTAATAATAAAAAAGTGTACAAGCAATAGGGATAACCGCACCCTGGAGAGGATTGTGAAACAAAACCCATTCAAAAATGTGGGGGAGATTCACAAAGAGTGGACTGCAGCTGGAGTCAGTGCTTCAAGAACCACTACGCACAGACGTATGCAAGACATGGGTTTCAGCTGTCGCATTCCTTGAACTCTTGAACAACAGACAGCGTCAGAAGCATCTCGCCTGGGCTAAAGACAAAAAGGACTGGACTGCTGCTGAGTGGTCTAAAGTTATGTTCTCTGATGAAAGTAAATTTTCCATTTCCTTTGGAAACCAGGGTCCCAGAGTCTGGAGGAAGAGAGGAAAGGCAAACAATCTACGTTGCTTGAGGTCCACTGTAAAGTTTCCACAGTCAGTGATGGTTTGGGGTGCCATGTCATCTGCTGGTGTTGGTCCACTGTGTTTTCTGAGGTCCGAGGTCAACGCAGCCGTTATACCAGGAAGTTTTAGAGCACTTCATGCTTCCTGCTGCTGACCAACTTTATGGAGATGCAGATTTCGTTTTCCAACAGGACTTGGCACCTGCACACAGTGCCAAAGCTACCAGTACCTGGTTTAAGGACCATGGTATCCCTGTTCTATATTGGCCAGCAAACTCACCTGACCTTAACCCCATAGAAAATCTATGGGGTATTGTGAAGAGGAAGATGCGATATGCCAGACCCAACAATGCAGAAGAGCTGAAGGCCACTATCAGAGCAACCTGGGGTCTTATAACACCTGAGCAGTGCCACAGACTGATCGACTCCATGCCACGCCGCATTGCTGCAGTAATTCAGGCAAAAGGAGCCCCAACTAAGTATTGAGTGCTGTACATGCTCATACATTTCAGTTGGCCAAGATTTCTAAAAATCCTTTCTTTGTACTGGTCTTAAGTAATATTCTAATTTTCTGAGAAACTGAATTTGGGATTTTCCTTAGTTGTCAGTAAAGATCATCAAAATTAAAAGAAATAAACATTTGAAATATATCAGTCTGTGTGTAATGAATGAATATAATATACAAGTTTCACTTTTTGAATGGAATTAGTGAAATAAATCAACTTTTTGATGATATTCTAATTATATGACCAGCACCCTTATAAATATATATATATAAGCACTTCATCTTTTATAACATGAGATTTTGGACAAATTACAGAAAAACTGAGTACTCACATAGCTATAATAAACTTTATAATAAGTTTATATATAAACGTATTTAAACTTTATATATAAGTTGATGAAAACTATGTGTGCTAGGTGTCGTTCTCATGTTGGACAAAACATGTAGCCTACTGTATGTCTGATATTTACTGGTCAAAAACCCCATGGAATTTTAAAAGGTCTATTGCAGACATTGAAAGTCAGGGAATTCTATTTTTTTTTTTTGTCCAAGTCATGGAATATCAGGGATTTTTGTTTGTCTCTTTAATTAAATTTTTCTATAGCACTTTTTTTTTTTATTGCGTTGTTTCACGTGTTTTGCGTATTGTTATGATTAGGCTATTTTTCAATGGCATTTTATTCCCTTCCCGCTCGTCAACTTAAGTCAAATGTAGTCACCTGTACCTGTTGCCTAAGGCAAACATGCCAGGAAAATGTACATTTCAAGAGCGTTGGCTACAAAATGACCAATTCAAAGACTGTCCTAACCAGCCACGACACAACAACGGATTCTATTTTTTAAAATGGTTTCTATATTTCTGGGATTTTGCAGTTCAGGTCATAGAGAGGGAACAAGGACATAAATGCACAAAGAAAAGTATTTATTACTTACAGTTTGAACATTCTTGTTTCCTTTTATTTATTTTCAAACTCTGAGGTAAATTATCCATTGTTGCTCTCATAGTGGCTATTAAAGTCATGCAAAATGATATTTAAGCTCAAACCATTTTAATATTAAGCAAATCTCAAACAAGTGTATTTCATGACAAAGATTGTATCAGTCACTGAGTATGTATTTTGAAAAATGTTTTATGGTTTAATTTTGTTTAGTTTAATTTAGTTTGGTTTTTGTGTTTAGCTGCGATCAAAGACCGCCCACACGCTGTTATGATTGGCTGTGATTTATGATTGATTTTCTCATCTTGTAGTTTTGTCAAGTCTGGTTAGGACACGGTAAGCTAAAAAAAAAAAAAAAGGACATGGTAAGCCACCTTTTCACTGCACGATTGTTGCATTTCGCACCCTAGTGGCAGTCGCACAGAATTTTCAATTGGTCATGCGTAGCAGTTACCTTTGTTTATTCAACATGGTAGAATTAATAAATATGAATAAATTAATAAATGCACATTGGATAAACTACCAACATTACTTCTGAAGGAAAAATATTATGGGACTTAATTATTTAATAATTATTAATTATTTATTTCAGACTTAAATAATCATAACCATTTACAGAAATAGCCTAGTGTCAAACAGGCTAAGATGGTCTGCAAAAACTAAATGTGAAGAAATCAAAAGACTAAATGATGAACTTGATGAGAAACAGAAAATCCTCTAAAGCGTTTAACCCCTGAAAGCATAAAAACTATAAATACATTACTGTAGAAATAGTACAGAAAAATATCAAAGTGCATTTAACGGGTAAAAGCACCAAAAAAAGTGGTATGTATTGTTCACGTCTGTGAACAAGTAATTAAGCTTGCAAATGGATGGATTTAAAATACTGTCTGGCTGATATTTGTCAGCTCTGTGCTCAGCACAACAACGTCCTGTTTTTCCGTTCATTATAGGTCATGGAAATTCAGCTTTTTAGCCAGTGAAAGTCAGGGAAAAGTCAGGGAATTTGACATTTGGCTTAGAGTGGGAACCCTGTTAATTATTAAAAAAAAATTCTCTCTCATTTTCGTTTATTGCTGTTTATGCATCAGTAAATCAACCCAGTGACTAAATTATTAAATTCACATTAGCTGCGTTTATATGGACACTAATAATCTGATTGTAATCAGACTAATAGCACAGTCAGAATAAAAAGAAGTTATGTAACCACATCAATCGGATTTCATATATAATTTAGCTAAACTTAATGTTGTTACAGCTAGATGTCCAATGCTCATAAAGGTACTAAATGATTAATAGTAAACATTTACAAATAATGAATAATTTCATTTTTAGATGGGGAACTGCAAAAACTGCAATCAATAATAAATTATTTGTAAAGATGTATAAATAGTAGAAGTCTGTATACACACCACAACAAATGAAGACCAAATGTGTGACCTTAGGATAGGATCACAAGTGGTCAACGCTAAATGCAGGTGTAAACAGGGTCTAAAACATTTTGAGGTTGTCCACTTTCGACCACTTCCAGAGGTAGTCGAAATCGCATTCAACTGGATTGCTTTTGTAGTGTAGAAGCTCATGTGGTCGAATGTGTTTGAACAGCCACAAAAGACTGCTTACTGACCTAATGCATAAATATTTAGGGGTTAAATATTTAGTTAGTGCAGTTGCTTCAACCCACAGAGTTGCAAAACAATCCACAGCAACAGTGGGCAATAAAGTAAGCGATTTCGTGTTTATTTATAGTGTGATCTGCCGCAGAAGCCAGCGAAATTATGCGCAGGTAATATGAAAAATAAAGATAATGATGTGACAAAGAGGAGAGTATTAAAACTTTTATATGAGCCCTCATGTTTTGCTTGTATTATAGAGCTGTCTTTGTAATACTTACAAGTTCTGACACATCACTGCCCTTCCACTGATTACCTTTCGCAACTGTCTTGATAACGTTGGGTATATAAAATCTTTGAAAAGTTTCCCACAAGCGCAGAATTGTGACAAATATTGATCTCAAGTGATGTAAAAATCGCATGAATTCCGATATGACTGTTCAGACTGCATTCGCATTACAAAACATCTGACCTGTATCGGCTTTAGTACCAAATATGGAAGTGGCACAAATCGGAATTGAAAAGACCAGATTCCATGTGGTTTGTATATATATATATATATATATATATATATATATATATATATATATATACATACATACATACATACACACAGTGGGTACGGAAAGTATTCAGACCCCCTTAAATTTTCCACTCTTTGTTATATTGCAGCCATTTGCTAAAACCATTTAAGTTCATTTTTTTCCCTTATTAATGTACACACAGCACCCCATATTGACAGAAAAACACAGAATTGTTGACAGTTTTGCAGATTTATTAAAAAAGAAAAACTGAAATATCACATGGTCCTAAGTATTCAGACCCCTTGCTCAGTATTTAGTAGAAGCACCCTTTTGATCTAATACAGCCATGAGTCTTTTTGGGAAAGATGCAACAAGTTTTTCACACCTGGATTTGGGGATCCTCTGCCATTCCTCCTTGCAGATCCTCTCCAGTTCTGTCAGGTTGGATGGTAAACGTTGGTGGACAGCCATTTTTAGGTCTCTCCAGAGATGCTCAATTGGGTTTAAGTCAGGGCTCTGGCTGGGCCATTCAAGAACAGTCACGGAGTTGTTGTGAAGCCACTCGTTATTTTCCGTTATTTTAGCTGTGTGCTTAGGGTCATTGTCTTGTTGGAAGGTAAACCTTCGGCCCAGTCTGAGGTCCTGAGCACTCTGGAGAAGGTTTTCGTCCAGGATATCCCTGTACTTGGCCGCATTCATCTTTCCCTCGATTGCAACCAGTCGTCCTGTCCCTGCAGCTGAAAAACACCCCCACAGCATGATGCTGCCACCACCATGCTTCACTGTTGGTACTGTATTGGACAGGTGATGAGCAGTGCCTGGTTTTCTCCACACATACCGCTTAGAATTAAGGCCAAAAAATTCTATCTTGGTCTCATCAGACCAGAGAATCTTATTTCTCACCATCTTGGAGTCCTTCAGGTGTTTTTTTAGCAAACTCCATGCAGGCTTTCATGTGTCTTGCACTGAGGAGAGGCTTTTGTCGGGCCACTCTGCCATAAAGTCCCGACTGGTGGAGGGCTGCAGTGATGGTTGACTTTCTACAACTTTCTCCCATCTCCCGACTGCATCTCTGGAGCTCAGCCACAGTGATCTTTGGGTTCTTCTTTACCTCTCTCACCAAGGCTCTTCTCCCCCAATAGCTCAGTTTGGCCGGACGGCCAGCTCTAGGAATGGTTCTGGTCATCCCAAAACATCTTCCATTTAGGGATTATGGATGCCACTGTGCTCTTAGGAACCTTAAGTGCAGCAGAAATGTTTTTGTAACCTTGGCCAGATCTATGCCTTGCCACAATTCTGTCTCTGAGCTCTTCAGGCAATTCCTTTGACCTCATGATTCTCATTTGCTCTGACGTGCACTGTGAGCTGTAAGGTCTTATATAGGTGTGTGGCTTTCCTAATCAAGTCCAATCAGTATAATAAAAAACAGCTGGTCTCAAATGAAGGTATAGAACCATCTCAAGGATGATCAGAAGAAATGGACAGCACCTGAGTTAAATATATGAGTGTCACAGCAAAGGGTCTGAATACTTAGGACCATGTGATATTTCAGTTTTTCTTTTTTAATAAATCTGCAAAAATGTCAACAATTCTGTGTTTTTCTGTCAATATGGGGTGCTGTGTGTACATTAATGAGGGGAAAAAATGAACTTAAATGATTTTAGCAAATGGCTGCAATATAACAAAGAGTGAAAAATTTAAGTGGGTCTGAATACTTTCCGTACCCACTGTATATAAAGTGTATGCCTTATATCACATTACTTGGAGGAAGTCCAACATCCAAATAAAAATCAGTCAAACTTCTCTCTGTTCCTCATTTTTAGGTAATTTATCAAATAGTGTTAAACCAAACATATTCTGGACATAACATAACTGGACATGTATTTGTGTATATTTTATATATCTACTAAAATTCTTCCTAAATGTTATTCTTCTGCTAGCATGTTGTTCTTTCCTAGCTAGTAATGGGCTTTATTTTAATTTTATGGTCCACCCTGTTACACATTGCATTGTAAATACAGTATGTCATGTAAAATGGTGTATATATTATTTATACAACCCGAATTCTGGAAAAGTTGGGACGTTTTTGAAATTTGAATGAAATGAAAACTAAAAGACTTTCCAATCCCATGAGCCAATATTTTACTTACAATAGAATAGATAAATATTAAACAGAGAAATTTTACTCTTTTATCCACTAAAAGAGCTCATTTCTAATTTGATGCCTGCTACAGGTCTCAAAAAAGTTGGCACAGGGGCAACAAATGGCTGAAAAAGCAAGAAATTTTGAAAAGATTCAGCTGGGAGAACATTTGGCAACTAATTAAGTTACTTGATATCAGGTCTGTAACATGATTAGCTATAAAATGGATGTCTTAGAGAGGCAGAGTCTCTCAGAAGTAAAGATGGGCAGAGCTGTGAAAGAGTGCGTAAAACGATTGTGGAATACTTTAAAAACAATGTTCCCCAACGTCAAATTGCAAAGGCTGTGCAAATCTCATCACCTACAGTGCATAACATCATCAAAAAATTCAGAGAAACTGGAGAAATCTCTGTGCGTAAAGCCCGGGATACACTGCATGATTTTTGGCTGTCCCAGACAAAAGATTGCCATCGTGAAACAATAGTGGCAATTTCTGTGATCATGGCTCTTAATCGGTGGTCCTATGTTGTACAGTAAGGTTTAAAAGATGGCTGTTTTCCTGGTCTTGCGACCAAAGATGGCCTACAATAATTTTCTGACAGTGTCAGAAATTCAGCATGATCATCGCAGTGTGTTTGCTGCTGCGACCTACGTCTACTGACCAGCCAATGAAAAATGCGACATTAAATCAACGCGACACGGTGCTAAAACCTAAAAACCTAAAAGTGCTTACCTCAAGCTCTTTTCCCTTCTTCTTTCGCTGCTTTTTTTTTTCAGCACACATAAAAACTACAACTGCCAAAGTGTGACTCAACATGGTCTTTTTTTTAAAACAGTAGCGCATGCTGATGACGTTTTATTCTTCTATCAAAACTTGCATTGTAGTCAACGAATCAATAGATGTCATCACCGTACAGTCTACATGCTTGTCGTACCCAAGTTTAATAGATCCATAATCGCACAGTGTTTGTAATGATCTTATAGAAATGCTAAAGTTGTGCAGTGTATCCTGGGCTTAACGGACAAGGCCGAAGACCTTTATTGGACCTTTATTACTGTCTGCAGATGCCAACTAAAGCTCTATCATGCAAAAAGGAAGCCATATGTGAACGTGGTCCAGAAGCGCCGTCGTGTCCTGTGGGCCAAGGCTCATTTAAAATGACTTTTTCAAAGTGGAAAAGTGTTCTATGGTCAGAGTCCAAATTTGACATTCTTGTTGGAAATCACAGACACCGTGTCCTCCGGGATAAAGAGGAGGGAGACCTTCCAGTGTGTCATCAGCTTTCAGTTCAAAAGCCAGCATCTCTGATGGTATGGTGGTGCATAAGTGCATACGGTATGGGCAGCTTGTATATTTTGGAAGGCACTTTGAATGCTGAAAGGTATATAAAGGTTTTAGAGCAACATATGCTCCCCTCCAGACAACGTCTATTTCAGGGAAGGCCTTGTGTATTTCAGCAGGACAATGCAAAACCACATACTGCAGCTATTACAACAGCATGGCTTCGTCGTAGAAGAGTCTGGGTGCTGAATTGGCCTTCCTGCAGTCTAGATCTTTCACCTATAGAGAACATTTGGCGCATCATTAAATGAAAGATGACCACAAACTCTTCAGTAGCAGGAAACCTATATCAGGCAAGAATTGGACCAAATTTCAACACCAAAACTCCAGAAACTCGTTTTCCATAACCTCGATGCCTAGAAATCTTCAAACTGTTTTGAAAAGAAGAGATGCTACACCATGGTAAACATGTCCCCGTCCCAACTATTTTGAGACCCTTTAGCAGGCATCAAATTTGAAATGAGCTCATTTTGCGCATAGAATTGTAAAATTTCACTGTTTAAACATTTGTTATGTTATCTATGTTCTATTGTAAATAAAATATTGGCTCATGTGATTTGAAAGTCTTTTAGTTTTCATTTTATTCAAATTTTAAAAACGTCCCAACTTTTCCAGAATTCAGGTTGTACTAACCTGGGGCCCGTTCTTCGTATGCCACTAACTCGGTTAGCTCAATTTGATTAATGACAGTTTAACATAATCATGGATTGTTCGGTTCTATGACGCTCATTCTGGACTTGCTGCCTCTGTAAGCTTAAACCTGCTCGTGAGCAGGCTTATTTCATGTAAACAGGATTAGATCGCATCTTTTTAAGTCGAATTGATACTTAAAATCTGTCCCAGCCACTGCTAATTTATTTCAAGAGTAGCTACTCTACTTATCCAGGGACAGTAATTTAAAATGATAATTTACAAATTTACAAATTTGAAAATATTGTTATAAATGTTGTGTAGTCTATAATACTATAGGCACAGCCAGTTTTACTTGCTTTACAATTGTATTGGAGTCTTACACACATGCTTGTACAGTTATTCTGAGCCGTGCATTAATTTGAATTGTGACAGCTATTATGGGAGTGGCTTGATGCAACGCAGGAGATGCAGATATCTTGATCTTGACTTTAATTTTTAATTAAAACTTTAATTAATGCTGTCACCTAACAAATCAGCTTCGAAGATAAAATTAAATCAATTGCGAATTACAACATTGAAATAAAAATGTAATGTTTAGAGTATTGATACATCTGCCCTTTTCAAGGAACATGAGAACTTGCAGTAATCTCAGACAACTTAATCCTGATATTTTAATCCAATCCACAAATTCGTTTGAAGAACCAAATTAGCCAGAGATCAGTTATCACGATTAGAAGATCTAGCATCTGTCAAATCATCTGTCAAAAAATGTCTAAATACTGTAATGTAAATAAAATTATTGTGGCTGTTTAAATTGAAAATCATGCCTCAACATATATGTCATAATGGAAAGATTATAACCCATTATATAATTATCATGACGATAAAATTCCTATGTGTGATACCAAAGGTTTCTCATTGAAAGCAATGTGAAAGCCTGCATGTCGAAAAATTATGCTAAAGGGTACCCTGTGCATTAAAATGTGATGCCAAGGGGTCCTGATGTCAGGTTTACATTCTGTTCTGTTTGCTTTTCTGCTTCCGTTTATGCTTTCTATTTCCTAGGTTACTGATTATGTTCTAGTTTGTTGTCATGTTCCGGATTGCTTTGTGCACCTATTTCTTGTTCAGTTTGTTATCTTTTGTTTAGTTCTACTCACTGTCCAGTATTGTCTTTGTTTTTGCAAAGCTGTTATGTTTTCCTATTGGTTTTGATTATACTGTTTTTCCTTTTGTTTTAAAGGGATAGTTCACCCAAAACTGTCAAAATTCTGTCATAATTTACTCACCTTCAAGTTGTTCCAAACCTGTATTTTTTTTTCTTTCTTCTGCTGAACTCAGAAGAAGATATTTTGAAGAATATGGGTAACCAAAGAGTTATAGTATAGTATGGATAAAAAAAAAAAAAAAAAACTTTAGTATATATTCTAAAGTTTGGGATGCAAGTAATGTTTTGGACACAACCTTCAAAGGCTACTAATAGTTTTTCTGCATTTTAAGCAGACAAAACAAGTATTTAATAATTTACACATCGCAGTGTTTTTCCTGCATAAAGAAATTACAAGGCGGCCGCCTCCGGCCAATTTCGTGCCGCCTCTGGCTGTCGCGTGTTGACAAAACTCAGATAGGTAGTCACATGCTCAGATACCCCTTTACCACGGTTCCGTTGCGGCTTAACATTCCAAGTCATTGCGGGTGGGTCACGGGTGGATGAGAGATTAATCATTCATGTGTTGATTTTACTAAAGACATGGAACTCTCATTTGGTAGAACGCAAGGAATGTGCATCACTTTTTTACTTTTTGTTTTCAACAACAACACATTTCTATTCAGGGAAAACCAATCAAGGGAAGCATATGTCTAGAGCATGCTCCTAGTGGTAATATAAAACACAAAGGAAAAAGCCCCATGAGATATTGCCTAAAAACTTAACAGCTTTAACTAAAAATATACACAAGCGAGTGTTTTTTCAACAATGATGTAATGAAATTTTAGTTAATTTTAGGAAGTAAAACCTGTGTTTATAGGCTATTAAGGAAATATAATTTTGCCAAAGAACATTTATTTTAGATATTTATTTAAAAGCAGCCTACTTAAGTGTCATATGTTATTATATCATCATGCTTAACACTGAGAATTTCAATAATTATTTTGTGATGATCAGGTGCAGATATCAAAATCAGAGAATATCGTAGGTTTGGAGAGTTGGCGGGTGGATGATTTATTTTTAAGAGCAGATTTGGGTGATGTTAGAGCTGATCCGCACATCTCTAGTGCACAAGCCCTATAGAGTCCCCATTAAAGTTCAGGTACAAGACTTTTTCTTTGTTCAGTTTGCACACTGAACATGGGTTGGAGCTCTTAATTTTGAACTCTCAAAGTGCACCAGATTAATGAATTTATCCTTAAAATGTACAAATTTTTCTTATGGGGGAGCATGCCCCCGGACCCCCCTATAGGGACAGAAGTACAACCACCACAGAAAACACACAATCCTGTGGGACACACTTTATATATGATAGTATATAATTCTCTTAATATTAAAAGGGGTCATATCATGAAAACTTTCAAACACACTTGAATGTCTTCAGGATTACTAAAGCTACGTGAAGGAAGGTTGTGTCAGAGCAAAACTCTGCAGGAAAGCAGCACTCAAGAAACGACCTTCCCTGAGCTTGTGATATTGATATGTCTCAGCTGGATGCAGTGGTGCAATTTTATTTATGAAGGGAATGTGGCTAGTTAAATTCATATACCAGTATGTGCAAGTCATTAACACTAGAATGCTTCACACGATCGTCACTAAAACACAGGATTTGCACAGAAATTGTTTCTCAAAGATGATCCAATTTCATATATATTTTTTTCATGATGTTTGCAAATTGTCTTCCTGAATATGTTTAGTTAGGACGTTGCTAATATACTGTTAAATGTGGCTACAGTTACCATTGTTTCTTACTGTATTCACTGAGACCAGAGCCATGTTGCTTTCATTTTTAACCCAAAAACACGGGTAGTCTGTGTAATTCATAAACACATCTTCATTCTAATTGAGTGTCTCTAACAGTGTGTAGCTTTAGCCACGTTAGCCATGCATCATGCTAGCAAAATAATTCAGAATCAAATTTTAGCAAACATCCACAAAATACATGCCATACCTATGTCATATGCTGCATCAGGAACAGTTTGTAACGATCCATTTTGCAAGTTATATTTGCTGTGTGAGCTGTATTATTTATGTATGCCTCAGAATGATGAGCGAGCTTGGGGGCGGAGAGCACAAGCTCTTTTGCATTTAAAGCAACCCACCCACAAAAACGGCTTGATTTTGCTCTCACCCAAATGATCTGTGGGGTATTTTGAGCTGAAACTTCACAGACACATTCTGGGGACACCAGAGACTTATATTACATCTTGTCAAAAGGGGCATAATAGGTAACCTTTAGAATACCTAAAATACATGCTTGTAAAAGTGTTCTTTACTGCCGTGATCAGGATTTCACCAACTCTGCCTCATTTTGAGCCAGGAAAAACCCTGTATCCAATAATTTATATATCCATAAGCATTTTTTTTTTTTTTTTTTTTTGTCTAACATTTTGCAACTAAGTCGGTTTGAAATTAATCACTGAAGTGACAGGTGGTCTAAAATGTTTTTGTTTCAAAAGCAGGCTATTGTTTTGTCCTTGGGTTCACTTCTTGTTTTGTTTAAAGAAGGCTTAAAGTAGATTATCCAAAAAAGGCAGCCTATCCATTCTTTTTTTTTTTAATTTATTTCTGAACAGTTTTTAATACTCTATCTGTTTGAGTTTGAACAGTGTTCACAAAGGTCCGTAACTATGCAAACTTCACCATTCACATTTTATAGCATAAACAAAATTATAATATTTGTGTGAGCCATGCATGCAATTGCTTTCAAGCTATTAAAATACTAAACACTAAATGTCAATAATTCTGTTATTTCTCTCTCCACAGATATTTGCTTTTATAGTGACTTTATGTTATGGCTGTAGTATGTTCATGGGCTTCAGGAGATGGAGAAAATAGCACACACACACACACACAAAAAATGGACCATATGTGACCCATTCATAATACGAATGTCTTCAAACGTCAACTGTACTATTATGGACATTACACAAGGTGATAATGTCACCACTGGTTTACCACAATGTCAAGGTCTTTCTTTACATTAAAGTAAAGAGTCATTTTAACAGCTGTAAAATATTTTTTGGTGATTTGTCCAAAAATTATATACAATCATATTTAAATTTTACTTGTTTTACTTGGTTATCCTTAAACTCCACTGGTGGTCAGAGAGGTACAATATTTCACCAGTCGGTGCAAGATTTTGATGTTACCTTATTTGTAATATTTATAGATATATTATCAGTTCCAGAAACAAATTGTAAACCCATTTTTTCACCTGTATTAGCCATTTTTTCTAACAAAACCATGGCAAAAACTATTTTTATGACAATTGTGCTTACACAAGTTAGATGCAACTGTGCATGTAATAAGCATTATATATTTAATATAACTTTTTTCCTAATTTTCTATTTTGGTGAAATGTGGCCACTAGAATTCATACTTTTCATTTTCAAACTAAAATGCAACTTACTTCATTTTTTTTTTTTTTTTTTTAAAGGGCAAGCTCGGTGTAGATACTATCAGTACCCACGATATACTGTTAAAAACATTGCAAAATGTCAGTTACAGAGGCGTCAATTAAATGTATTAGAGTGATGATGAATCATTTACCCCGTTGATGAAGATGTTTGTATTAATGTCTCATTTTTTTTTTTTTTATGAATTGCAAGTTTTTAAACCTTTTATTTGTTTTAAAAGTCTGTCATTTTCTCCACATCAGTAAATCACGACAGCCAAGGGTTATCTGTCTTGCTGGTCTAAATTATTGCAACATGACAAAAATTTGGTTGACCTAAGAATTGTTTTATTGACAGGAGAGTAAAAATGAACAAACATGGGAAATTGTTGAAGAGGAAACTCCTAGGGAAAAAAGTGTAGTTATAATATAAATATATCCAGGTAATATACTGATCACAAAGATTTCACAGAGGTTATTTTGAAATGTTATGCAAGTGTTTTAACAGCTTAATCAAATTGTTGGTGGTAGTTGGGTCAGTACCTGTTGAATCTTAAGAAAACCTGGTCATTTCACTCTTTAAAAACACATATTGCTTTTAATTGATACTGATTTAAATAACAATAAAAACATTTTATTACAGTGATTCTTACTGTTATTTTAAAAGTTACATAATTGTTCAAGTTCAAGAACTCTTTGGCCAGAAATATGTTCAGTAGGTCATATATGGACTACTGTATGGCTTAATTGCTCCACAGAACAATGCAGTTGTTGTGTACATTGCGATGAATCAGCGCTTTCCTTATATGTTATTCTTCACTGCAAAACAATTCAGATTTTGAATGCCATGTCACAGAATGTTATGTTATCTCTTCAATGTACACGAAATTAGTTATTTATTGTTTTTGTTGCAATGCAAACAGCACATTTGGTATGTGTTTTCTGTTCAACGCACAACATAATAAGGTTCTTGTATACAAATGTAATAAAACAGCGCATACCTTATATGTACTCTTTTATGCACTGCAATGCAAGGGCACATATATGTTACCTCTTTATTGCACAACGATATAAGTTAGATCTTATATGCAATGCAATAGCACTGTTATCTCCTCAATGCTAAGACGAAATGAGATAGTTATTTTATTCATTGCAATGCATCAGGACATTAATATTAAGTGAATAAGTTAATTCTTATATAAACCTTGCATTGTATACGTTACTTTTATGCATTGTAATGCAACAGAACCTATGTATCACCTGTTAACTGAACAATGCACATTGTTATTCATCACTGCACAGCGGAATAAAGTTAAATCATGTATGAAATGCAATGCACATATTGAATGCACAAATTAAATGATTTTGAATGCACAAATGAAATTTATTGCAATGCAAAAGGACATAAGGTATGTGTCATTTTTCTATTCACATCGGGTTAAGTTAGATACAGTGGGTACGGAAAGTATTCAGACCCCCTTAAATTTTTCACTCTTTGTTATATTGTAGCCATTTGCTAAAATCATTTAAGTTCATTTTTTTCCTCATTAATGTATACACAGCACCCCATATTGACAGAAAAACACAGAATTGTTGACATTTTTGCAGATTTATTAAAAAAGAAAAACTGAAATATCACATGGTCCTAAGTATACAGACCCTTTGCTCAGTATGTAGTAGAAGCACCCTTTTGATTTAATACAGCCATGAGTCTTTTTGGGAAAGATGCAACAAGTTTTTCACACCTGGATTTGGGGATCCTCTGCCATTCCTCCTTGCAGATCTTCTCCAGTTCTGTCAGGTTGGATGGTAAACGTTGGTGGACAACCATTCTTAGGTCTCTCCAGAGATGCTCATTTGGGTTTAAGTCAGGGCTCTGGCTGGGCCATTCAAGAACAGTCACGGAGTTGTTGTGAAGCCACTCCTTCGTTATTTTAGCTGTGTGCTTAGGGTCATTGTCTTGTTGGAAGGTAAACCTTCGGCCCAGTCTGAGGTCCTGAGCACTCTGGAGAAGGTTTTCGTCCAGGATATCCCTGTACTTGGCCGCATTCATCTTTCCCTCGATTGCAACCAGTCGTCCTGTCCCTGCAGCTGAAAAATACCCCCACAGCATGATGCTGCCACCACCATGCTTCACTGTTGGGACTGTATTGGACAGATGATGAGCAGTGCCTGGTTTTCTCCACACATACCGCTTAGAATTAAGGCCAAAAAGTTCTATCTTGGTCTCATCAGACCAGAGAATCTTATTTCTCACCATCTTGGAGTCCTTCAGGTGTTTTTTAGCAAACTCCATGCGGGCTTTCATGTGTCTTGCACTGAGGAGAGGCTTTCGTCGGGCCACTCTGCCATAAAGTCCCGACTGGTGGAGGGCTGCAGTGATGGTTGACTTTCTACAACTTTCTCCCATCTCCCGACTGCATCTCTGGAGCTCAGCCACAGTAATCTTTGGGTTCTTCTTTACCTCTCTCACCAAGGCTCTTCTCCCCCAATAGCTCAGTTTGGCCGGACGGCCAGCTCTAGGAATGGTTCTGGTCATCCCAAAACGTCTTCCATTTAAGGATTATGGATGCCACTGTGCTCTTAGGAACCTTAAGTGCAGCAGAAATTTTTTGTAACCTTGGCCAGATCTGTGCCTTGCCACAATTCTGTCTCTGAGCTCTTCAGGCAATTCCTTTGACCTCATGATTCTCATTTGCTCTGACGTGCACTGTGAGCTGTAAGGTCTTATATAGACAGGTGTGTGGCTTTCCTAATCAAGTCCAATCAGTATAATAAAAAACAGCTGGACTCAAATGAAGGTATAGAACCATCTCAAGGATGATCAGAAGAAATGGACAGCACCTGAGTTAAATATATGAGTGTCACAGCAAAGGGTCTGAATACTTAGGACCATGTGATATTTCAGTTTTACTTTTTTGATAAATCTGCAAAAATGTCAACAATTCTGTGTTTTTCTGTCAATATGGGGTGCTGTGTGTACATTAATGAGGAAAAAAATGAACTAATCATTTAAGTTAGCAAATGGCTGCAATATAACAGAGTGAAAAATTTAAGGGGGTCTGAATACTTTCCGTACCCACTGTATGCTGATGGGTGATGGCTGCTGGACTAGTAGGGATGAAATGCACTGCACGAGCTGAAGTGGAAGGAAAGGAATTTAACTGCTTATTGGATACAGGATCTCAGGTTACAACAGTCCCATTGTGCTTCTACAACAGTCACCTAATCACAGCATCCTATGCAGCCATTGAATCATCTGAGGGGGAAGTTGAAGGGGCTAATGGACAGGCTGTTCCCTACCTGGGATATGTTGAGTTAACCCTGAAGTTCCATCAGGAGCTCCTAGGAGCAGAAGTCGAAGTTCCAACGTTGGCCCTAATGGTTCCAGACATTGACACATGCCCCAAATCCTTGTTGGCACCAATACTTTGGATGTCTTGTATGCTGAGCATGTACACGCCTAGAGTTAAGTCACGTTACCATGGATATCAAGCCGTGATAAGAGTCTTGGAAGTGAGCCAACGATGAGCTGGTGCAAGTGTCTTGGGCCAAGTAAAAGTGAAGTAGTAATGCCCAAGAAGTACTGTAGTCCTCGATGGGTATGCCAACCTTGTCAGAACACCATCAGAGACATGGGTGACAGTAGAGCCATCAGTGTCATTTTCCTTATCTGGCGGATTGTTGGTGGCTAGTTGTCTGCAGACACAAACTGATTTAATAATCCCTCAGAGCAGTACTGGCTGAAATGCAAGCTACATGCTGTGATTGGGGAAGGAAACCCCATGAGTGCTTCTGAGTGCAAAGAAGGTGAGCCCTGTGCAAGCTAAGATTGTTCCTGATTTCTGTGATTCCCCCCATCAGGTGAATGGAAGTGTGCAGCATTTAAAGGCAAATTCTGAGGTGATCCATGCAAACAGAGTCAACGGCCACATCAACTTGAAAAAAAAATAAAAAATGCATCAAGCTTAGTCAGATTCATGTACATAATTGAGATGCGGTGAAGAATAATTCTGGAATAATTTACCTCAGAGGAAGAGCACGACTTTCAAATTCAATGTGAGGATCAACTTGATCAAGCCTATGATTGTGAATGGTAAGTTTTTTTTTTATTCTTAAGTTCTTTATTCTAAATCGCAATATAGTATCTGTTAATATTAAACTGCAAAAAGACTGAATATGAATCCAGCATGTTATGTGTGTCTGTGTGAATGTTTATTACATTCGTATACTACACAGTAAACATGCCATATTGGCTTTCCCCAAACTATATTGCTATACTGAGATGAGTGAAATTGACTAAAATACTTAATTCTAGGACTGTGCGATACTGAAAAAAAATGCAATACCTTGTTAAAAAATGCGATGTTCAATATGCGATACGATATTGCTTTAAGTGTGTAAAATCAATTTAAATTATATTTTAAATTATTTTAAAAATGTAGTAACCAATATAGTATATGTTTCACATTCTTTCTGGGAAAAGAAATAATCACTGCAACTTCTGAAAGTGACCAGAAGTGTAATGCTAATTCATGCATTCTGACTTATTTACACTGTTAAAGTGTTGCATTCTCATGCTAAACATGGCCAAAGTTTCAAAACACGAGTTGGACATATGACGGAGTATTTCTGTACCAATTCCACTACTTCCGGTTTCGGTACAGGATTCTGAGAGGTTTTTTTTCGAGTGTGACGTATGATGTCAAAAGAGTGGAATTCCTTGTATAGGCACTTCTCTCTAATAACACACACACACACACACACACCACCCACAGCAAGAGCACACCCATCAACGCGTTTCGTTAGGGATAAGGAAGCCGAGAGATTTTTCAACAATGGCTGTGTCCCAATTCAGGGGCTGCACCCTTTTAAGTTTGAAAGAGTACCCAAGACCCAAGGACCCGGGACCCGGGTGTCACAGTTCCCTGCGTTCCCGGACTCCATTTCCCATGATCCTCCTTGTTTCCACACCTGCACTCATTTCCTCGTCATCTCCCCATCAGCACTCATCACCTGCACCTGGACCTCATCATCTGCACACCCTTTATAATGGACTCACTCCTCTCACTCCTTGTCTGTTCTTATATTGTTGTCTTACTGGTTGTTATTGTTGTCTTGTTGTTGTATTGTTGTTAAGACGTGCTTGAGGTTGTTTTCATTCTCCTTCATCGATTAAATACCCTATTCTGTGGAAATCCGTACATGCCTCATCTCTTCAGCAACCCAGCCGTAACACCGGGACCCGGGACCCGTACGGGTTCAGGTCTATATTTGAAATGGTCAGCGAGCGACCCAGCCATCAGAAGCAGAGTGGGCGGAGTTAATGCAAGCAGACGGTGATCATTGAATTTTGCTATTACTATTGTGTGCAACAGTAATGCAAACAAATTAAAAATCTCAAAAACTGCTTGCAGCCTTGCACACTCACATTTAAACAACATATTTCAAATCATCAACAAAATCTGAGATGAACCATCACATGAATGTTTTCTATGACGCTCAAAATGCGTTTAAAAGCTTATGTTTAAGGTTACTCCAGCTAACGCACATGTGCAGTCTCATGTGAGCGCACTTTCTTTCTCCTATTTTTATAGTCAAGTCACCTTTATTTATATAGCGCTTTTTACAATGTAGATTGTGTCAAAGCAGCTTTACAGTGATAACTGGTACATTATTTTGGCTGCACAGCAGCTCTTAAGAAATAGTGTCAATGCAGGTAGATCAAAGCACTGTTGAATATCAAATATCAATTGTCAAGTGTCCCCAATATAATTATAATATTATAATTGAACAGTCTTGTTATATCTAAAGTTTTGGTCAGACTCGACTCAAAAAGCAAATAAGTAATGCTAATGGCCATGTCACTGAACAAGCAATTGTTATTATAGTTCAAAAGGGCAAACAGTGGAAGTTATTTTATTATATGAGTTGACTCGAGATACAACAAAATGCAAAACTGGAAAGTCGCATGTGTCATCGTGACAGCAAGTGGACTTTTAAAGCTGGAATAATGAGTGGATTAAGCATTTCAATCCGCAAGAGAGGAATAACATGGATGGAACTTTCTTGGCAAGGAGAATTGTGCATCTCAGTCAGGTACAAGGGAGAAGGCTACTATAGGTAAGAGAAAACGTTTTATTTTCAAACGTTTTATTTGTTTATTGACTTATTAATAGTCCAGTTGGGGGGGTGTCTTCCCGGCCGGGTTCGAGTCCAACTTTCAAAATAATAGTCGGGCCTGGGTTATGTTGGCATTAGTGGAATTGCATTGTCATGGTTCAAATCTTATCTGACCGTTATCAGTTTGTAGTAGTAAACGAAGAGATGTCATATCGATCACAAGTTCAATAGTTCAATAAAAACTTCTTCACGTAATAACCTAGAATACAGTCTTAACGCTTGATGACTGCTCTGTTAAGTCTTCGTCGTCAGTTAGGAACCTGGGTGTGCTCTTTGATACCAATCTTTCATTTGAAGGCCATGTTTCTAGCATCTGTAAAACCACATTCTTCCATCTTAAACATATATCTAAACTACGACACATGCTCTCAATGAAATATGCAGAACAGTTAGTTTATGCGTTCATGACTTCAAGGCTAGATTACTGTAACGCTCTACTGGGTGGTTGTTCCGCTCACTTGATAAATAAACTACAGCTCGTACAAAATGCAGCAGCTAGAGTTCTTACTAGATCTAGGAAGTAAGACCATATTAGCCCAGTTCTGTCAACACTGCATTGGCTTCCTGTTAAACATCGTATAGATTTTAAAATCTTGCTAATTACCTACAAAGCACTAAATGGTTTAGCTCCCCAGTACCTGGGTGAGCTATTAATGCATTATAGTCCTTCGCGTCTATTGCGATCTCAAAATTCAGGCCAGCTGATAATACCCAGAATATCAAAATCAACCGCAGGCAGTACATCTTTCTCCTATTTGGCACCTAAACTCTGGAACAATCTTCCTAGCATTGTTCGGGAAGCAGACACACACTGTCAGTTTAAATCTAAACTAAAAACGCATCTCTTTAACCTGGCATACACATAACACATGATCAATTTATTTTTTCAAATCCGTTAAAGGATTATTAGGCTGCATAAATTAGGTCAGCCGGAACCGGGAACACTTCCTATAACACCAGATGTACTTGTTACATCAGAAGAAGAATGGCATCTACGCTAATATTAGTCTCTCTGTTCATCCCGAGGTTTACCGTAGTCAGCCGGATCCAGGCCGTATCCAGGTGAGATCAAGGACCTGCGCCTTGAAATGACCACAACGCAGCCCTGAAGTGTCAGAGATTGAGTCAACTAGATCATCCATTATGAAGGCCTCGTCGACATGACAGCCAGTGGCACAGTTCCTCAACAAACCGTCCATACCGGCGTGATTAATACGATCCTCAACTGGATGGAACTGGAATAAATACTTTGAAAGTTGCGATCCCATCTGACTTATGATAGCTACCTGAATCGTAACAAAGCACTGTTTGCCAGAGGAGAACTGGCCCCCCGACTAAGCCATGGTTTCTCCCAAGGTTTTTTTTTTCTCCATTTTAACACCTGTTTGCCACCTGATGTCACCTGTTGGAGTTTGGGTTCCTCGCCGCTGTCACCTTTGGCTTGCTTAGTTGGGGACACTTGACATTTGATATTCAACAGTGCTTTGATCTGCCTGCATTGATACCATTTTCTTTAAGAGCTGCTGTGCAGCCAAAATTATATACCAGTTATCACTGTAAAGCTGCTGACACAATCTGCATTGTAAAAAAGCGCTATATAAATAAAAGGTGACTTGACTTTTAATGTCAAGCAAATCACGTAAGTAAGTAATGTGCCCAGTCTATTCACTGGTATATGCGCTGACCTAAAACTTTGACTTTTCACATCGTTTTGTAGTAGTCTATTAAAATCATTCAAATATCGCATGCCGTTGCGATATGCATAACGCGATGTGCATGTGATATTTTGATATTTTAGATATATCGTGCAGCCCTAATAAATACTGAAATAAAATGTGTTAGTAATGTATTAAACTGCACATTAACATTAATAGGCTCTATAATTTAACAAACATGATACATAAAATGTCAGATGTAATATTTAGACAATTTCTCTGGCCTGTTTTGGACAGATTATGAAGTGTTTACTGTGAAATAGCCTAGTCCCACATCAATTAAGCTTTTGTTCACAATGATAAATTCATCTTTGCATCACAGAAATAAATTATATTATAAAGTATATTAAAATAGAAAACCACTATTGTAAATACTAAGTTAAATCTCAATATTGCTGTTTTTTTTTCCTGTATATTTGATCAAATAAATGTGGGCTTGATGAGCATGAGACTTCTTTCAAAAACATTAAAAATAGTAATGTGCCCAATGTTTTGACCAGTGGATACGGAAAGTATTCAGACCCCCTTAAATTTTTCACTCTTTGTTATATTGCAGCCATTTGCTAAAATCATTTAAAGTTCTTTTTTTTTTTTTTTTTCCTCATTAATGTACACACAGCACCCCATATTGACAGAAAAACACAGAATTGTTGACATTTTTGCAGATTTATTAAAAAAGAAAAACTGAAATATCACATGGTCCTAAGTATTTAGACCCTTTGCAGTGACATATTTAACTCAGGTGCTGTCCATTTCTTCAGATCATCCTTGAGATGGTTCTATACCTTTATTTGAGTTCAGCTGTGTCTGATTATACCGATTGGACTTGATTAGGAAAGCCACACACCTGTCTATATAAGACCTTACAGCTCACAGTGCATGTCAGAGCAAATGAGAATCATGAGGTCAAAGGAACTGCCTGAAGAGCTCAGAGACAGAATTGTGGCAAGGCACAGATCTGGCCAAGGTTACAAAAAAATTTCTGCTGCACTTAAGGTTCCTAAGAGCACAGTGGCATCCATAATCCTTAAATGGAAGACGTTTGGGACGACCAGAACCCTTCCTAGAGCTGGCAGTCCGGCCGATCTGAGCTATCGGGGGAGAAGAGCCTTGGTGAGAAAGGTAAGAAAGAACCCAAAGATCACTGTGGCTGAGCTCCAGAGATGCAGTCGGGAGATGGGAGAAAATTGTAGAAAGTCAACCATCACTGCAGCCCTCCACCAGTCAGGGCTTTATGGCAGAGTGGCCCGACGGAAGCCTCTCCTCAGTGCAAGACGCATGAAAGCCCGCATGGAGTTTCTCTGGTCTGATGAGACCAAGATAGAACTTTTTGGCCTTAATTCTAAGCGGTATGTGTGGAGAAAACCAGGCACTGCTCATCACCTGTCCAATACAGTCCCAACAGTGAAACATGGTGGTGGCAGCATCATGCTGTGGGGGTATTTTTCAGCTGCAGGGACAGGACGACTGGTTGCAATCGAGGGAAAGATGAATGCGGCCAAGTACAGGGATATCCTGGACGAAAACCTTCTCCAGAGTGCTCAGGACCTCAGACTGGGCCGAAGGTTTACCTTCCAACAAGACAATGACCCTAAGCACACAGCTAAAATAACGAAGGAGTGGCTTCACAACAACTCCGTGACTGTTCTTGAATGGCCCAGCCAGAGCCCTGACTTAAACCCAATTGAGCATCTCTGGAGAGACCTAAAAATGGTTGATTTTAGCAAATGGCTGCAATATAACAGTGAAAAATTTAAGGGGGTCTGAATACTTTCCGTACCCACTGTATAATTTAAAACATAATAGGCCTTACAAAATTTCACATGATGTGCAACAATACGTGCATGCATGAGATCACAAAAATCATGTTTTCTGTTTAGAGTGGACATATTAACGTTATATATATATATATATATATATATATATATTTTTTTTTTTTTTTTTTTTTTTTTTTTTTAAGCTCACAGATTTGAGAATCATAACCAGATATTGGCCCACATCGGACATTCTGAATGAATATGATTGTGAGATCACTGGGAACACAGGAAAGTTCTTTTCTCCAGTGCATAGAGACACCAAACACCTTGGAACGCCACTGTACTCAAACCATGTATTTGACTCATTTATATTGTTAACTATATTCTAAATAAACTACAAAATAAACTACTTTGTCCTAAAGTATTCTTTCACACTCATTCTTTCCTCACATACCTGACTGAAAGGTTTATTACGTGGGTCATTGTCTCCTCAGGTGTGAATCACAGCTTTATTCAGGATTATTCACACCTCCACGAATACTGTCGTTCTAAAACAAAAAGTGTCTTACAAAACTTAAATCAAAATATTGTTTTCTGTGAATGAGTAGGCATGATGATTTTCACATCATTTTGAAGCAAAATTTCTAGGTTTCTACATTCAGTACCTAGAAGTCTTGTGAACACATTCAGTATGTGATTTGTGGCCTTATTTCAGAGAATTAACTTTTTTATATATATCAACACGCATAAATGTTATTCTCTCAAAAATACAAAACACAAGTACGTACATGTTGCTCACATATTATGGTAGCCTAGCTCATGCTGAATACAGTATAATGACACTTTTGCCATTCATATGTTTATAAGCAACTGAAAAAAGCACAAATGTCAGGGCATGTCAAAACTTCTCCAGGGCCTCAAAATACCCTTAGACCCCAAAAGGTTAATGACCATACTGTTGATTATCCCCCCCTTGCAGAAAAATCAGACGCACACCCTGAAGAAAAGTGTAGAGTATCAGAATCCCAAAGAGCAACTCGGAGATCGATGGACCCAGGAATGCCAGCAAGCATTTGATACCATCATAGAAAAGGTGACTTCAGCTCCAATCCTTGAATTCTCCGATTCAGAGTCAGTTAGCCCGAAGAAACTTTGCAAACCTGGAACCAGAGCAAACCCCGGTTCAAGAGATTCTGAGAGCGAAACCCAGAATTCTGAATCTGAAGGTGACTCTGCAAGTTGTTACTTACCTACTTACCAAGGATTGAATGCAGAATTCTCTCTAATTCTAGACCTGAGAAGCAGTCAAAGGATGCAGTGATGGCAGGAGTTTGTTCTGAAGGAGCAGCTGTGATTAGTACAGAATTTACAGACATAGTGCATCCCCTTTCAAAAGAGTCACACAGGTACTTACCTGACTTACATGACATTGCAGATGCAGATGAAAGACTGCTTGATGAGCCTGAAAAAATAAATTTATAAATGATGAACCCTACAGGAACGGATGTGCTGAGTGACAAACCTGTACAGGATGAACAGCAGGAGTCAGATGGGCTCTCATCTGGAACCTTCAGTGGAGAAGATGAAAGGAAAGATGCTCTAACACAGGAAAGAAGTCAAGTCAAGTCACCTTTATTTATATAGCGCTTTTTACAATGTAGATTGTGTCAAAGCAGCTTTACATTGATAACTGGTACATTATTTTGGCTGCACAGCAGCTCTTAAAGAATAGTGTCAATGCAGGCAGATCAAAGCACTGTTGAATATCAAATGTCAATTGTCAAGTGTCCCCAACTAAGCAAGCCAAAGGCGACAGCGGCAAGGAACCCAAACTCCAACAGGTCACATCAGGTGGCAAACAGGTGTTAAAATGGAGAAAAAAACCTTGGGAGAAACCATGGCTTAGTCGGGGGGCCAGTTCTCCTCTGGCAAACAGTGCTTTGTTACGACTCAGGTTGCTATCATAAGTCAGATAGGATCGCAACATTCAAAGTATTTAATTCAGTTCCATCCAGCTGAGGATCGTATTCATCACACCATATTCATAGACGGTTGTTGAGGAGCTGCACCACTGGTTGTCATGTTGATGAGGCCTTCACAGTGGATGATCTAGTGGACTCAATCTCTGCTGATACTTCAGGGCTGCGTTGTGGTCGTGTCAAGGTGCAGGTCCTTGGTCTGCACCTGGATGCGGCCCGGATCCCGTTGACTACGGTAAACCTCAGGATAAAAAGAAAGACTAATAATAGCGTAGATGCCATTCTTTTTCTGATGTAACGAGTACATCTGGTGTTATAGGAAGTGTTCCCAGTTCCAGCTGACCTAATTTATGCAGCCTAATAATCCTTTAACGGATGTGAAAAAATAAATTGATAATGTGTTATGTGTATGCCAGGTTAAAGAGATGCAGTTTTAGTTTAGATTTAAACTAACAGAGTGTGTCTGCTTCCCGAACAATGCTAGGAAGATTGTTCCAGAGTTTAGGTGCCAAATAGGAGAAGGATCTACCGCCTGCAGTTGATTTTGATATTCTAGGTATTATCAACTGGCCTGAATTCTGAGATTGCAATAGACGCGAAGGACTATAATGCATTAATAGCTCGCTCAGGTACTGGGGAGCTAAACCATTTAGTGCTTTGTAAGTAATTAGCAAGATTTTAAAATCTATACAATGTTTAACAGGAAGCCAATGCAGTGTTGACAGAACTGGGCTAATATGGTCATACTTCCTAGTTCTAGTAAGAACTCTAGCTGCTGCATTTTGTACGAGCTGTAGTTTATTTATCAGGCGAGCAGAACAACAACCCAGTAAAGCGTTACAGTAATCTAGCCTTGAGGTCACGAACGCATGAACTAACTGTTCCGCATTTGTCATCGAGAGCATATGTCATAGTTTAGATATATTTTTAAGATGGAAGAATGCGGTTTTACAGATGCTAGAAACATGGCCTTTCTAACTGATGATGAAGACTTAACAGAGCAGCCATCAAGTGTTAGACAGTATTCTAGGTTATTACGTGAAGAAGTTCTTGGTCCAAAAATTAGAATATCTGTCTGCACAAAATTTTCTGAATTTAGTAGTAGGAAATTACTGGTCATCCAATTTTTTATATCAGCTATGCATTCCGTTAATTTTGTGAATTGGTAAGTTTCGTCAGGGCGTGAAGAAATATAGAGCTGAGTATCATCAGCGTAACAGTGAAAACTAACACCATGCTTCCTAATGATATCTCCCAAGGTTAGCATGTACAGCGTGAAAAGCAATGGTCCTAGTACCGAGCCTTGCGGTACTCCATATTCAACTTCTGATCGATATGACCTCTCTTCATTTACTACTACAAACTGATAACGGTCAGATAAGTATGATTTGAACCATGACAATGCAATTCCACTAATGCCAGCATAATTTTCGAGTCTATTTAAAAGAATATTGTGATCAATAGTGTCAAATGCAGCACTAAGATCCAGTAACACTAATAGAGAGATACAACCCCGATCTGATGATAAGAGCAAATCATTGGTAACTCTAATGAGAGCAGTCTCAGTACTATGGTACGGTCTAAATCCTGACTGGAAATCCTCATAAATACCATTTCTTTCTAAAAAGGAACATAGTTGTGATGATACTGCCTTTTCAGGTATTTTTGACAGAAAAGTGAGATTTGAGATCGGCCTGTAATTGACTAATTCTCTAGGATCAAGTTGTGGTTTTTTTAATAAGAGGTTTAATAATAGCCAGCTTAAAAGTTTTTGGTACGTATCCTAGTGATAAAGATGAATTTACGATATTAAGAAGAGAATCTATGACCTCTGGAAGCATCTCTTTCAATAGCTTAGACGGTATAGGGTCTAACATACATGTTGTTGATTTTGACGATTTAACAAGTTTAGACAATTCTTCCTCTCTTAAAGCAGTAAATGAATAGAATTTTTCCTCAGGGACACTACAATGCACTGTCTGACGCAATACTGTATTAAATGGTTGCATGGTTATAATTTTTTTTCTAATATTATCAATCTTGCAAGTAAAGAAGTTCATAAAGTCATTACTGCTGTGCTCTTTGGAAACATCAGAAGTTGAAGCTTTATTTCTTGTTAATTTAGCCACTGTATCAAATAAATACCTAGGGTTTTGTTTATTTTCTTCTAAAAGTTTTGAAAAATAGGTAGATCTAGCAGATTTTAAGGCCTTTCTGTACTCAATCATTCTCTCTCTCCACGAAATGCGAAATACTTCTAGTTTTGTTTTCTTCCATCTGCGCTCCATTTTTCTGGCTGCTACCTTTAGGGCCCGAGTGTGCTCATTGTACCATGGCATTGGATTAATTTTCTTAGTCTTTTTTAAACGCAAAGGAGCAACTGAGTCTAATGTGCTGGAAAAGACAGAGGCAATAGTTTCTGTTGCAACATCGAGGTCTTCTAAGCTGTCTGGTATGCTAAGGCGATGAAACTGATCAGGAAGATTATTTATAAAGCATTCTTTAGTGGTAGAAGTGATGGTTCTACCAAATTTATGGCAGGGAGGCAGTTTAGCTGTTTTGACTAAATGTAGTATACACGAGACTAGATAATGATCTCAGATGTCGTCACTCGTTTATCATTTGTTTATCATTATTATCTCTCTTTTTTATTTGTTGAACATCAATAAAATTTTTACCATTAAATGGGTTTGGAAGTTTTTTTGTTTTTACTAATTTGGGGTACAGACACAGTCTCTATGTGATAATATCTAGGTGTAAGAGTTTCTATGTGTTGGGATTTATCTGACTTCTGTAACGTGAGGCAGCTAGCAGACGGTCGGTTTAGCCAGTCTGTCTGCTTCCTGACCTGGGCCCCAGTTTGTCATGTTTCAGCTCTAAGACTAGAAAGAAGAGTTCATTCAAGTCCCTGAGACAGCTCAATGGAGACTGGCCAGAGTCTGGCAGATTTTCCTAGATGCTCGCAAAGACATTGTGAGCCACCAAGAAAGCTACAGTAAATACTAGTTTTCTCTGGTTGTGCAGTCATTACTGCAGGGGCTCAGTACAGCTTTTGCTGTATCATTAGAGGTGTCTGATTCTCTCAGAGACACCTCTCTAGGAATGTATAGTGAATATCCTTCTGCAGTGACTTTGCAGCCTAACGCCGGTTTCACACTGCAAGCGTGAGTGGCGCATGAGCAGTGCATATTTTTTTTCACCATACATGTTAACCAATGGGTGCATTCACACCTTCAGCAGGAGCAATGCGTGAGTGTCAAGTAGGAGCGTCGCGTGGGGTTTCGGCGCCAAATCTATTTTTGCTGCACTGCTGACACTCAAAGTGAAAGCACACTTTTGATGGACAAAATAAATATAATTTCACACAGAAAGTGTTCAAAATGCACAGAATGAGCATGTCTAGTGTGTTTAACAAGAATTGGAGTACGTCAAGAGAAAATTAAGAATCAAAAATATCTTATAGAAGATTTACCCATTTACACTTGTTTTTAATTATTCAGTTTGGGTTAAAGTATGGTGCATTATAAAAAACTAAAGTAAACTAGCCAGAAAATATATAGGCTATAAACATTCTTTTAGTTATTACACAGACAGCTATACAGGCTCTAGCATACCCAAATCAAACCAGAGTTTGCGGTCTTCTAAACATGTGCACGCAGCAGATGATGTAAAACACAAAGCTTACCTCATTTATGTGCAGCAATAGATGACACAAGGCTTTTATTTATTTTTTTTATTTTTACGTTTATATGCGAATGTTGTACACCTCCCCATTTTAACAAACTTTCAAGACTATCGAGTTTGTAAATTATGGAGGACCAAACCTGCAGAAATTAAAAATGAATAAATGAGTAAATGAATGAATATATATATATATATATATATATATATTCATTCATTTATATATATATATATATATATATATATATATTCATTCATTTACTCATTTATTCATATATATATATATATATATATATATATATTCATTCATTTACTCATATATATATATATATATATATATATATATATATATGTGTGTGTGTGTGTGTGTATGAATAAATAGGTAAATAAATGTGACAACAGGAAAATAAATAAATGAATAAACGACTTGATAAAATAAATAGGATTCATTTTTAATAAAATTCATTTTTTCCCTCCTTAATTTATTATTTTCTGCTTTTATGTTTTAATTATTTCTCATTTTATTTATTTATTCTTTTATTTATTTTAACATTTATTTTATATTTACTTATTTATGCATTCATTTATTTTTATATTTATTTATTCCAATATGTATTTATTTCCAGATTTATTTATTTTAACGTTTATTTATTTCAACTTTTTTAAAATTTATTTTCATATTTATCCTTAAATTTTTTTTGTTATGTATGATAATTAGGTGGGTTGGTCTTGCTCATAGGGCTTGCTTACGATTGGTTCATCATTGATTGAAGCGCTTGCTCGATTACTCTGGCTTTGTAGTGACAGGTTGTAGCTCTCGCGTGTTATTCACCTTATTTCTGCTACAACAAGGGTGACGCCATTGCGTTCGTTTTGTCATCTTACTTCTGGTTGAGAGGGACCTAAGATAGTCGCCAGCCGTAATCCTATAGCTGTAACGGTAGATTAGATTAAGCGGTCGGAGTGTTGCGGTGCACTTTACAATTTACACCCACCACCTTCAGACGAGGAGCACATGAAGCAATGGCTGAAGGCCCTACACTTGAAGTGCCCACCCAAGCGCCCTTATGTGTATTCGTACCATTTCATGCATACATACCATCTTATACATATTAACACTAGTTAGAGATTGTGTGTATATACGGTCTCGTTTTTAATGCCGCCTACATCTGATATGAAAACACAATGCGTTGATCTGGCGCCATTATACACAACTCTGCTGAGAAACAACCACCTCTGTCAGCACACAGGGTTGACATTGGATGCATTCCATTCAGTCGCCAAGCACCTTACCAATACATACACCAACAGCTTCCAGCTACACACTTGGGATCAGCTCCTGATGACTAATAAAGCTGCATCTTAATTTATTGCAGGGTGATCTTGCTTAAAGGTTTGGTGTTTCAAAACCTGGTGTTGTGATAAATTCATAACTGCAAATTCAGGGTCCTGGGATACCTTTGTCCAGGTGATGAAGTAAACGCAGACAGAGCCTTCACCATTACCGATCTCCTCTATGAAAGGAAGGTGAAATTTGTCATTCCAGCATTCACCAAGAGAGGCATGCAACTCTCTGAAGAAGACAGCACCGACACTAGGCGCATCGCCAAGAGGTCATATGACTGAAAAAATTCAAAATCCTTTCTTATAACAGTTCCAATTAACCTCAACCCTAAAATTCATAAAATTTAGAGAATTTGCCCTAAGTAAACTTCTAAGCAACATAATTTCTGTGACCAGATGTTATCTATCTGTAAATTATTTCTATAAACCTTTAAAATATGATCAGTTAAGTTTTTTTTTTTTTTTTTTAATCTTTACAATGTGGCCAGATGTTAGCTGTCAGTATTTTTTAATAAAACCATATAATGTGAGCTCTTAAAACTTAAAGGAATTAAGTCTTCTGATTTAAAAGTCATGTCAAGTTTGCAAATGAATTCCATCTTGGTTTATTACATATGAAAATTAAATGGTGAAATATTACCTCTATATGAAGGTCAGTAAAAGGTTTCTCTAGCTTCCTGATAACAACAAACTTACAACTGATTTTATAAAACTTGTATTAAATTATACATTTTCTAAAACAAATCACAAAGTTATCCCTTGTTTAACAAAACTGATTTAAAATAATTCCAGTCTACATGCTGCTCCATCAACTCCTGATAGTCCCCATAGGTTTCCTCTGGCCACTTCTTCATACCATCTACCCACTTTAACAATGACGATGGATGGGACAATATGTGATCATCTGTTCGTTGTATAAAGTTTTCTCCGTGCTCCTAATTTAAAACATTTACGGCATTAATGTTATTTGTCATTTTGCTAAAGTTACAGCTTGCTATCAACAATCTTCTAACCAACCATCCACTGGGTGTCTTGACTCTAGGCGTCATCTCCCTAGCGTCTGACGTCGACGGTTCCAGACTCGATGACGATGATGCTGTGGGGATCACATAAGTAGTTAAATTAAACGAAAGTTAAATGTTTCGGCATAACACGAATAACATTCTGTGAAAATAACTTACAACTCTCCAGCTGCCGCCATTTTCTTTGAAAACTCTGATCTCTACCGCTTAGCTGGCCTGATGATTCTACGCGTGAGCTCTTAACCAAGGATGCACTGAAGCTACAGAAGGACCGCCTTCCTCATTTCCATGTTACACATGGAAAAGTAAAAATAAATGAATTAATAAATAAATCTAAAAATAAATACATGTGCAAATAAATAAACCTGAAAATAAATGAATGCATACATACATAAATGTAAAAAAAAAAAAATGTATAAAACACAAAATAATAAAGGGGGGAAAATAAATTATAATTTTATTAAAAATGAATCATATTTTATCATCATTTATTCATTTATATTTTTTTATACATTCATTTATTCATTTTTAATTTCTGCAGGTTTGGTCCTCCATAGTAAATGGCCAACTTATAAAAACAAATGTATAGCTATCTTTGTAAAGAAATGCTCACTTTATATGTAGCTTGGAGCCGCTGCTGTTACGCTATACAAACGCTTCCAGTGTGAATAGTCGCACAGCTGCAGTGACGATGTAGTCACGCTCACAAGCCGCTCAGGCTTGCAGTGTGAAAGGGGCGTAAAGGATGTAGAGGCACCTGTATATAAATCACAATCCTTTCAAGGTGGGGAGAGAGATTGTAGCGTGTAACAGGTCTGACGTGTCACACTTGTATATTATTCAATATGGGCCAATAGATCAGAATAGGAAGGTAGCACAACGGGTAGGGTAAAAGACCAGAGAGTCTTGTTTTCTAATTCAATTGAGATTTTGTATTAAATAAGAAAATACTCTTTTGTAATTTTCTTGAAGTGTGTAAATCTCAGATACCAACAATTAACAGCGTACAATAAATGATAATATTTGTAATCAACCCTCTTTTTGGAATTTCTATGTACTTGGATTCAGCAGCTTAAACAGTTCAACTGGAAATCAATGGGCTATATGCACGGAGCGTTCTTTAGAACTTCCACATTAAGCTCAAAAACTTCCAGTGAAATGTAATTTGCTGGTGTTTTGAGCATCAGTAGTGTGATACTTAGTTTATAGTCAGAATATAGTCACTTAAATAGTCAGGCATAGCATTAATTTAGTTATTCAAACATAAGACGTCATAAAAAATGAATAAATAAAGACGTACCTCATTGTTCCTCCTCGGCTAAATTCAATTCGACCATCAGTTTTCACACTTATGTGAAAAAAAGCTTCAAAAACTAAATATTGTGCACTTTAGATAGATTAATAGAATAAAATGTGTGTTTTTACAAGTGTGCTGAAATCATTGATCTTCCGCGGCACTGACTGACAGCTGCTGTAATTACAAAGGGAAAGCGCGGTGTTCGCTTTCTGTCATGAATCACAACAAAGGTTATTGTTTTTCTTAAGATTTTTTGAGTACTTCATACTTCACATTGACAAAATGTATTTTTAAACCTAGTTATTATATAATGTTTAATATTTAGTCAAAAACGAAGTGAAAAACGATTAGAGGAAATGCCACCTGCTGGTTAAAGTGGTAATTATTGTCTTTTATTTTTAAATAAGTGTTTTCTATCAAATGTTGAATTTCCTACATTTTGAAACGTTCGGTTTTACAATGGGGACTATCTCAGAAGGATGAACAAGTAATGTTTGTGGTCATCACATTAAAAATAACATTTGAAGTGCTGGGGGAAAAAAATGGGTGTTCGTGTCTTATTACAGACATTGCGTTTTTAAACGGTCCCAATAGCTTCGTCTTTATTGCAATCAATAAAACTGGTTTATTGGAAATATAGGTAAATGTGATAAGTGCATTCAAATATGAATACAACATTAAAAAGTCAACCATTGATGGTTTTGTGTCGATGTACAGCAACTACAGAATGAACAGCTAACAGTTCACCGGAAATGCCTGAGCTGGCTTAAGGACAACCAGGAAGTAACTGTGCATAGTCCATTCTCATTCACTTTGTACAATAAAAGAATAAAATAAAATTCAACACTGTCTCAGTTTGTTTGTAACCCAACAAAACTGAAGAAAACAGTAAATAATATTCTCAAGACAAAATATTACACTCAATAACTTGAATGCTCAGAATTTGTTTGAACACTCAATTTGATTCAATGTACAGAATGTGGGTCTGTTTTTTTTATTTATTTTTCAATTTATTAGGCTAAATTACTATTTTCCCTCAAAATGTAATAGTCTTTTCAGTTAGATGAATCAAATACTCAAGATTCACTGAATTGATTCAGTTAACCTGAATTCATGAATCAACCGATTCAGTTCAAAGAATGTCTTTCATTAAAAAAATCCGGAAGAAAAAATAGCAAAAATAAGATCTCAGTGAGTTCACGTCCTGTTTACCCAAAAGCAAAAAGGAAAATAATTCTCCTACCAGTTTTGATATAAGCACAGCTAAACAGGCAAATCAGATCCGTGGGTGGCCCGCCATTTATATGCTTAATTGAGTCTCATGTGTCCGGGATGGAACAGGAAAACTCATCAATCATCAAAGATGATCACATCTCTTTAAAAAAAAAAAAAAAAAAAAAAGCTTTGTAAAAACACAAGGCAGAACAATAATCAATCTTCGATTCAAATACTTTCATCAACAAATATCATGTCTATACTTAAAATAACATTTAACTCATTTTAAAACTTATTGAACACAATGACACTTAAACATCACAATTTGTTATATTTAATTGACTCGTTAGCATTTTCACAGGTGACTATAGCTTTATCCCAAGTGCAAATTAGCTTTGGCTTGCGCTATGCATTAGCGGCCTATAAACACACTATTATCACACTCATAGTTCGCTGCCGAATTTGCAACACTTTTCTTGCATAATGTCAAGTTAACATTTGAAATATAACTCACCAAGGCACGACTTTGATACGTGATTTGATTTCGCGGTGCTTTTATGTACCATGGGTCTGCGTCAGCCTCTATTTCTAATTCTCTGTCTCTTCCTCTTCTTAATCCGGCGGCAGCTTTTCCAAATTATCGCATCCACTCAGAAATCCAATCCTTTTGTTGTATTTAATCAATTTTCTCTCTATATCAAACGTTCTATGCGGGGAGTTTCTGGAGATCGCTCCGTGCAACTGCTTCATCTAACACTCAGTCAGACACACACACTCTCATCAAGTGAGGTTGATCTGCCCTCTCCCTCTCCCTCTGCTCACGCTGACTGCGGCGCCGGCGCGATCTGAATGTGCTGTTTCAATTGACTCATAGGAGTGCCTGTCACTGCAGCACAATCAGTAATTGGATAAAACTCTTTTCCTTCTAAAACACCTTTTTTCTGTCTTTCCTTTTCTTAACTTTTTCATCTTTTAACTCCTTAACTGGTAGCGTGGGTTACACACCTCTTTGTTTACTGCTACAAACTGATAAAGATCAGGGCTGGATTTCCCCATAACTCTGTCTCTTAGCTCGCTACGAAGACTCTTAAGGTATACTTTAACTGAAGATATACCTTTTCTAGGTGTGTTCCCCGAACTATACCTTCTTCTTCGTTGGAGTTTTACGGCAGTTGGCATCCATAGTGTTGCATTACTGCCATCTGCTCGCTCACTTTAACTTAGTATCTTAATTAAATCCGTCCTTCCAGTCCAGTCCTCCTTAGAAAATTAAATAAATATCTCCGTCCTTGGTCATTATTTCCATATGTTACTATATTTTTAATATTATACTCTGCTATACCCATTTCCCGTAGCTGATTCTTGAATTCTTGCCTTTCTTGCATATATTTCCTGCATTATATAAAGATGTGCTCAATTGATTCCTCCTCCTGACATTCATCACAGTCCTGTCAGGTGTTTTCCTATAACATGAAGAGTTTTGTTTAGCTTGCAATGTCCTCAGTCTATTTATTATGACCTTTTATTTTCCTTCTTACTTTCCATACCTACCCTATTTTGTATCATGTACAGATGTCTCCATTTAATTTCATTGTCCCACTGCTGCTGCCATTTTTGCATTATCTTTTTCCACACTAAACTCTTCCCTTCTGATTTTGATAATTTAATCAACATGCTCTTTTTTGTTGCTTCTTTTGCCAGTCTGTCTACTTTCTCATTTCCCTGGATGCCCACATGCGCTGGCACCCACATGTAGTGATGTGTTTCACACACTGGGGAAGTTCTGATTGCCCCTAAACATATTCTTAAAGCTCGTGCTTGCACAACATCAATTCAGTTAACACAGATTTTGCTGCTGACCGTACACAGTACAACCATAATCTAAGTTGGACCTTATTAGTGCAATATAAATATATTTCAGAGCTGAAAAACTTGCCCCCCATTCCAATCCTGCAAGACACCTCATTACATTAAGCACTTTTTTTGTACTTTATATGTTCTCTCCATGTTAGTTTTGTGTCAGGAATCTAAAACACTCTACTTTCTCTAAAGTGGCTCCATACATTTCCACCTGGGATTCTTTATCCTTCTTTTTATTTGTAAAGATCATTACTTTTGTTTTTTTCCACTGAGAACTTAAATCCCCATTTTCCCCCCACTCTTCAACTTGATTAATTCCCTTTTGTAATTTCTTATTAATAAAGTCTTCATTTCTTCCTCCCTTCCATATAGCTCCATCATCCACAAATAGGGATCTCCCCCATATCCACTGGAAGCTCTGAGTATATATCATTTATCATGATGGAAAATAAAATTGGGCTAATTACACTCCTATGTGGTGTCCCGTTTTCTACTTTATATTGATTTGACAATATTTGTCCTATCTTTACCTGTATCATTCTTCCATTTAAAAAATCCATGATCCAATTGAACATTTTCCCTCCAACTCCCATTAAATGCAATTTAATTAAAAGTCCCTTCCTCCACATCATATCGTACGCCTTCTCCGCCTCAGAAAACACTGCCCCCACTGTCTCTTTGTTTACTTGAGCTTTTCTTATCACATCCTCTAAATTTATTACCGGATCCATTGTATTTCTTCCTTTTCTAAATCCGCTTTGACAACTAGCAAATCATATTTTTACTCTCCAAAAAAAACATAAGTCTTTCATTTATCATGCGCTCCATTAATTTACAAATATGTGACTTAAGTGCAATTGGCCTGTAATTTCCCGGCCTACTTGGATCTTTGCCAGGCTTTCTAATTGGAATAATTACTGCCTCTTTCCAACCTTTTGGTAACCTTCCCTCCTCCCACACTCTGTTATAAAACATCAATAGTTTCTCCTGACTTTCTAGACTTAAATGTTTTAGCATACTGTAACATACTTTGTCTTTCCCTGCCACAGTTTTCCCTTTCCTATCCAATGCCCTTTGCAGTTCTCCCATGTTAAAAGGGACATCTTGACCTCCATTTCCATTATTTTTCCTGCATATTGCACCCATATTCTCTTCCTTTGTTCTTTCTCTACCTCTTTTTCCCTCCACTGACAAATTATTAGAACTATTTATTTTAACAAAAGCTTTTGCCAACATCTCTACCTTTTCTATATTAGTTACTGCAGTCTCATTTCCTTCTATCAAAACTGGATAACTCCATTCCCTTCTATCACCCCCCATCTTTTTAACCATACCCCATATTTCTTCTATTGGAGTTGTGTTTCCAATTGAATCACAATTTGTTCTCCAGAATTTCCTTTTTGCCTGTCTTACTGTCCTAAATTCTGCCTGGCTTGTTTATACTGAACCATATGTTGAAAATTGTGTGTCCTTTTAACTAACTTGAATGCTTTATTCCTGTTTTTAATTACTACCTTACATTTATCATCCCACCATGGCATTACTTTCCTTTTATTTTTCCCTTTGCTCTTTGGGATAGCCTCTCTTGCTGCTAACGAGTTTCTGCCTCGCTGCTCAGAGTGGTTTGCGTCTGTAACTCCGTATAGCTTCGGAGCTATAGTCATGTCATCCTCTCCTAGCATTGTTACCTGTTCCATTTGTCACATGTTCAGTATAGCTCTCTCTGTCAGCGATGAGGGATTTACATGTCATAAATGTAGGGAAATAGTCAGGCTGACAGAGAGAATCTCAGAATTAGAGACACGCATCCAAACTTTAATCGAGGATAGTAAGAATGCAAGGGCTTCAGATACTGTTTTGGATGCGATTAGCTTAGTGAACTCTGTACATTGTTCGGTTCCGGCTGTAGAGCCCGTGCAGCAGGGCACTTGGGTAACGGTGAGGCGGCCTAGCCGCGGAAAACACCACTCTTCCGTTCCAATAATAACATCAAACAGGTTCTCCCCACTCAATGACGCACCCACTGAGAATCCTGTTGAAAGTGCCCTAGTTATTGGCGATTCTATTACACGGAACGTGAAAATAGAGACACCAGCCACCATAGTCACATGTTTGCCGGGAGCCAGAGCACCTGACATCAAAGCAAATTTAAAAGTGCTGGCTAATGCTAATCGTAAATACTCTAAAATTATTATTCACGTCGGCACTGATGATGTTCGACTTCGCCAGTCGGAGATCACTAAAACTAACATTAAAGAGGTGTGTGAACTCGCAAGTACAATGTCAGGAGAAGTAATTTGCTCTGGTCCCCTTCCTGTTCGTCGGAGTAATGAGATAGTTAGCAGATTGTCATCACTCAATGGCTGGCTGTCTAAGTGGTGTCCACAAAATAATATAGGTTTCATAGACAATTGGAAAAGTTTTTGGGGCAGACCTGACCTGTTGAAAAGAGATTGTATTCATCCCACTCGGGATGGTGCTGCTCTTCTCTCTAGTAATATGGCACATAGTCTTAGCCCAGGTCAGGAAGCAGACAGACCGGCTAAACCGACCGTCTGCTAGCTGACTCACATTACAGAAGTCCGATAAATCCCAACACATAGAAACTCTTACACCTAGATATTATCACATAGAGACTGTGTCTGTACCCCGAATTAGTAAAAACAAAAAACTTCCAAACCCATTTAATGGTAAAAATTTAATTGATGTTCAATAAATAAGAAATAGAGATAATAATGATAAACAAATGATAAAGCTTGGGTTGTTAAATATTAGATCCCTTTCTTCAAAATCACTTATTGTAAATATTATCACAGACAATAATCTAGATGTGCTGTGTTTGACAGAAACTTGGCTAAAACCGGACGATTACATTACTTTAAATGAGTCTAGCCCTCAAGGTTATGATTATCAACACAATCCTCGTCAGAAAGGCAAAGGGGAAGGTGTTGCTGTAATTTATAGTAATATTTACAGTATTAGTCAAAAGTCTCTCACATATAATTCCTTCGAAGTAATGGTACTTTACGTAACATTATGTAAGTTGACATTTGTGTTGGCTACTATATACAGGCCACCAGGACACCATACAGACTTTATCAAAGAATTTGCTGATTTTCTATCAGAGTTAGTACTAGCTACAGATAAAGTCCTTGTTGTTGGTGACTTTAATATCCATGTAGATAATAAAAAAAGACTCATTGGGATTGGCATTTGCAGACATTCTAAACTCTATTGGTGTTAGACAGCACGTGTCAGGACCCACTCATTGTCGTAACCATACTTTAGATCTAATATTGTCACATGGAATTGATATTGATGCTGTTGGAATTCTGCAGCAGAGTGACGACATCTGAGATCATTATTTAGTCTCGTGTATACTACATTTAGTCAAAACAGCTAAACTGCCTCCCTGCCATAAATTTGGTAGAACCATCACTTCTACCACTAAAGATCGCTTTATAAATAATCTTCCTGATCAGTTTCATCACCTTAGCATACCAGACAGCTTAGAAGACCTCGATGTTGCAACAGAAACTATTGCCTCTGTCTTTTCCAGCACATTAGACTCAGTTGCTCCTTTGCGTTTAAAAAAGACTAAGGAAATTAATCCAACGCCATGGTACAATGAGCACACCCAGGCCATAAATTTAACAGCCAGAAAAATGGAGCGCAGCTGGAAGAAAGCAAAACTAGTGAAGAGAGAGAATGATTGGGTACAGAAAGGCCTTAAAATCTGCTAGATCTGCCTATTTTTCAAAACTTTTAGAAGAAAATAAACAAAACCCTAGTTATTTATTTCATACAGTGGCTAAATTAACAAGAAATAGAGAACTTCTTTACTTGCAAGAAAAAAAATTATAACCATGCAACCATACTGTCAACTACAGTATTGCATCAGACAGTGCATTGTAGTGTCCCTGAGGAAAAATTCAATTCATTTACTGCTTTAAGAGCGGAAGAATTGTCTAAACTTGTTAAATCATCAAAATCAACAACATGTATGTTAGACCCTATACCGACTAAGCTATTGAAAGAAATGCTTCCAGAGATCATAGATCCTCTTCTTAATATCATAAATTCATCTTTATCACTAGGATACGTACCAAAAACTTTTAAGCTGGCTATTATTAAACCTCTTATTAAAAAAACCACAACTTGATCCTAGAGAATTAGTCAATTACAGGCCGATCTCAAATCTCACTTTTCTGTCAAAAATACTAGAAAAGGCAGTATCATCACAACTATGTTCCTTTTTAGAAAGAAATAGTATCTATGAGGATTTCCAGTCAGGATTTAGACCGTACCATAGTACTGAGACTGCTCTCATTAGAGTTACTAATGATTTGCTCTTATCATCAGATCGGGGTTGTATCTCTCTATTAGTGTTACTGGATCTTAGTGCTGCATTTGACACTATTGATCACAATATTCTTTTAAATAGACTCGAAAATTATGCTGGCATTAGTGGAATTGCATTGTCATGGTTCAAATCATACTTATCTGACCGTTATCAGTTTGTAGTAGTAAATGAAGAGAGGTCATATCGATCAGAAGTTGAATATGGAGTACCGCAAGGCTCGTACTAGGACCATTGCTTTTCACTCTGTACATGCTACCCTTGGGAGATATCATTAGGAAGCATGGCGTTAGTTTTCACTGTTACGCTGATGATGCTCTATATTTCTTCGCGCCCTGACGAAACTTACCAATTCACAAAATTAACGGAATGCATAGCTGATATAAAAAATTGGATGACCAGTAATTTCCTACTACTAAATTCAGAAAAAACAGATATTCTAATTTTTGGACCAAAAACTTCTTCACGTAATAACCTAGAATACTGTCTAACACTTGATGGCTGCTCTGTTAAGTCTTCGTCGTCAGTTGGGAACCTGGGTGTGCTCTTTGATACCAATCTTTCATTTGAAGGCCATGTTTCTAGCATCTGTAAAATGCATTCTTCCATCTTAAAAATATATCTAAACTACGACATATGCTCTCGATGACAAATGCAGAACAGTTAGTTCATGCGTTCATGACCTCAAGGCTAGATTACTGTAACGCTTTACTGGGTGGTTGTTCTGCTCGCCTGACAAATAAACTACAGCTCGTACAAAATGCAGCAGCTAGAGTTCTTACTAGAACTAGGAAGTATGACCATATTAGCCCAGTTCTGTCAACACTGCATTGGCTTCCTGTTAAACATCGTATAGATTTTAAAATCTTGCTAATTACTTACAAAGCACTAAATGGTTTAGCTCCCTAGTACCTGAGCAAGCTATTAATGCATTATAGTCCTTCGCGTCTATTGCGATCTCAGAATTCAGGCCAGTTGATAATACCTAGAATATCAAAATCAACTGTAGGCGGTAGATCCTTCTCCTATTTGGCACCTAAACTCTGGAACAATCTTCCTAGCATTGTTCGGGAAGCAGACACACTCTGTCAGTTTAAATCTAAACTAAAAACGCATCTCTTTAACCTGGCATACACATAACACATTATCAATTTATTTTTTCAAATCCGTTAAAGGATTATTAGGCTGCATAAATTAGGTCAGCCGGAACCGGGAACACTTCCTATAACACCAGATGTACTCGTTACATCAAAAGAAGAATGGCATCTACGCTATTATTAGTCTTTCTTTTTATCCCAAGGTTAACCGTAGTCAACCGGATCTGGGCCGCATCCAGGTGAGACCAAGGACCTGCGCCTTGACACGACCACAATGCAGCCCTGAAGTATCAGCAGAGATTGAGTCAACTAGATCATCCACAGTGAAGGCCTAATCAACATGACAACCAGTGGCACAGCTCCTCAACAACCGTCCATACCGGCGTGATGAATACGATCCTCAGCTGGATGGAACTGAATTAAATACTTTGAATGTTGCGATCCAATCTGACTTATGATAGCAACCTGAGTCGTAACAAAAACACTGTTTGCCAGAGGAGTACTGGCCCCCCGACTAAGCCTGGTTTCTCCCAAGGTTTTTTTTCTCCATTTTAACACCTGTTTGCCACCTGATGTGACCTGTTGGAGTTTGGGTTCCTTGCCGCTGTCGCCTTTGGCTTGCTTAGTTGGGGACACTTGACAATTGACATTCAATATTCAACAGTGCTTTGATCTGCCTGCATTGACACTATTCTTTAAGAGCTGCTGTGCAGCCAAAATGATGTACCAGTTATCAATGTAAAGCTGCTTTGACACAATCTACATTGTAAAAAGCGCTGTATAAATAAAGGTGACTTGACTTGACTTAAATAGTGAGGCATTGCATTCATTTAGTTATTCAAACGGAAGACGTCATAAAAAAATGAATAAATAAAGACGTACCTCATTGTTCCTTCTCGACTAAATTCAATTCCACTATCAGTTTTCACAATTATGTGGAGGAAAAAGCTTCAAAAATTAAATATTTATTGTGCACTTTAGATAGATTAATTGAATCAAATATGTTTTTACAAGTGTGCTGAAATCATTGATCTTGCGCTGCACTGACAGCTGCTGTAATTACAAAGGGAAAGCGCGGTGCTCGCTTTTTGTCATGAATCACAAGTTATTGTTTTTCTTAAGATTTTTTTTGAGTACTTAATACTTCACATTGACAAAATGTATTTTTAAACTTAGTTATTTTATAATGTTTAAAATTTAGTCATAAAAGTAAAAAACGATTAGAGGAAATGGCTGATATATGCGCAAATAAATGCTACTTTGCCTCCACCTGCTGGTTAAAGTGGTAATTATTGTCTTTTTTTATTTTTAAATAAGTTTTCTATCAAATGTTGAATTTCCTACATTTTGAAACGTTCGGTTTTACAATGGGGACAGTCTCAGAAGGATGAACAAATAATGTTTGTGGTCATCACATTAAAAATAACAAGTGCTGGGGGAAAAATGGTGTTCGTGTCTAATTACAGACACAGCGTTTTAAACGGTCGCAATAGCTTCGTCTTTATTGCAGTCAATAAAACTGGTTTATTGGGAAATTAGGTAAATGTGATAAATGCATTAAAATATGAATACAACAATAAAAAGTCAACCATTGATGGTTTTGTGTCGAGTTGGCGCCGCAATTTTTTTTTAACAAACTATAAATGTCTTTTTTATATAGCCTTGTACTTCATTAGAATGTGTATTTAAATGTCTGAAACCTAAACTAAACCTGATGTGGTTAAAAACACTGAATAGTTGTGATATATGACAAGCACTGAGCGCGTCTGTCTCTTGTTCAGCGCCAAAGTACATTTAAATTTAGCAGTGAATCATTGCATTTTATTCTTTGCCATTTATCCTAACTGAACACTTGATAATTATATTCGCATAGACTGTCAGTAGTGATAAGGTATAGCTAAGAGTGGTCCAGACCAACCTTACGAACGAATGACTTACAGAAGGTATACTTAACTATAAGACGTCAAGGTATAATTTAAGAACGATGTAGAGTTAAGCAGGTTGCGGGAAATCCAGCCCAGATAAGTATGATTTGAACCATGCCAGTGCAATTCCACTCATGCCAACATAATTTGCGAGTCTATTCAAAATAATGTTGTGGTTGATAATGTCAAAAGTAGTACTAAGATCCAGTAACACTAAAGATATCAAAGAGATACAACCACGATCTGGTGATAAGACCATATCATTACTCTAATCAAAGCAGTCTCAGTACTATGGTGCGGTCTAAATCCTAATTTTTTTTTTTTAAATATATAGCCTAAGTTAATAGAAAGTCATTGGAAAGTCAAATACCATTCAATGGCAAACCACTTACGTTCCTGTGGCTATGCTCTCATTGTTTGGAAATGACAAACCACATTTACTTGAAGATCTGATTTCTGAAATGTTCTGTTCACACAGCTTACAGTACCAGCCTGAAAACTTTCTGTATGAACAAGCAATAAAAATCATAAGCCCATATTATATCCTTGTGATTGTCATAAATATCACATGCACAGTAGGCCTATGTCACAATGTTCTGTTAGATTCATTTTCATGGACATTTAGTTTGTATTCATTAGTTCCCTGTTTACTTTGTTCAAGTTTCCACCGACCCCTCAGTTTCCATGGACACCCATCACCATTGTTCTCATCACCGTCACCATTTAGTTCCTCACCTCCAGTCATTAATTTGTCTGGTATTGTTTGTGCTACGCACACTGTTCATTTGTGTTTCACTTGGATTATTAAACTACATTTATATTGGAATTCCTACATCTACCTTCCTCTCTTGGACTAACGTGACAGAATACCGGACCCCTATAAAAGGATACAAATTTATGCACAACTCTTGTGCCTGGACCACTGGAACGTTCACTGAAGGACCACATCAGGGATGTTTTAGATCTGGTGTACCTTACAAGCTAATCAGACAACTTGCTCTGTGTTTTTTACTGTGCTGGCCTTTAGCAAGCCTCCCAGGGAACGGTCCTGGTGAGGATTATGTGGAGTGGGTGCTGGTGAACAATAGTTTGAAGTTCACCACTGGCCCCAAGGAGGACACCATTAGCCCCACTTTCATCCCAGAGTCCAGCCCTACACCACCCTGCTGTGTGGACATGATGCCTAAGCCCACCACAGAAGGAGAGCCAATGCCTTCTGTGATGGGAGAACCAATGCAAGGAGGAGCGTTTGAGTGAACCATCGCTCCAGAGCGTGGATCTCATGAGATGTCTAACCAGGTGTGTGAGCTGGCAACATCATGCACCACAAAGGAAGTCATTGTGGAGTATGAGCGGATGGAAAGGACCTCGTACGGCCAACAACCTCTTTAAATGCCAAAAATGTTAGAGACATTTAAAAGTCTTATATATTTCCATCAATTCATTATTTCTATAATGAGTCTTGTCTTTTAAGACCACAATGGGAAACAGGCTATCTGAAATATGGAAATCTAAAACAATCTGAATAGTTTACTGATTAATTTTCTCTGGTATGCATTAGATAAACCAGAAAGTCTGTAATAGCCTGGATCTGGATTAATATGACATACTCTCTACCCAGTGCCAGTCTGGAGGGGCACAGCGAACCAGTCTGTAAACAAAGTACTACCTACATTTTTCAGCTTCCAGTGTAAAACTATTTGACTAGCAGTAAATTATGTCATGGGCAGAGTGCCCATTCATACACAGCTAATTTATAAGGCATTCTATTCCCTTCTAGGACCTCTGCCAGCTCAGATTGGACACAACATAATAGTTTTAGGATTTAAGAAGGTCAGTGTTTCATTAATAATTGCCAGAAACTACACAAGGAATGAATGGAATGAAAATATGTCAAACAGAAATAATGTTGAAACTTCTCTGACTAACAACTCTATCCACATTGAGGTATTACTGGAAATGGCCACTTGTCTCAGATCAAAAATGTCTTCTCCAGGCTGTTCAGAATTAGACCTATTATAAAGCCTCATGTACAAACATTTCATACAGTGCCATTATAAAAAGTGCTGGCCCTGATCGCAAATCAAATAGCTACGTTGCCATCTCTATGCGTCTCTCAGAAACCAAACCAGCTCTCTGTCAAAAGTAGCCAAATAATCAACTAAGATACTGAATTAAACACATTTTCTACTACTTGAAATGTATATTTAAATGTTTTAAACCTTGTACGATATAATAGGTTACATCATATTTCTTTGTCTCACGCCATTTATGTAGGCTATTCTTCAGATTTGCATTTGTATGCATAGTAAAAGTTTATATACAATTTTCAGCCACTGAATATTTTCTTTTTAACTTCATGTTCTCTAATCAGCTTATAGAGTCCAACTCTTATTTGAGGTTGTGAATGTCCTGACATTACTCTGTCAAAGTCCCTCTGAAAAAAAAAAAAAAAAATATATATATATATATATATATATAAATAAACAATATTTTTAAACCGGGTTCCCAGAGTTGATGCAAATACTTGCAGCAGCTCCATGGCCGATTCCCCTGAGCAAAGACCTCCTTTTCCAGGCGAAAGGGGATGATTTGGCACCTCCACCCCGAATGGTGGGCCCTCGATGTATGGCTCCTCGACAGGAACCTGTGGAACTCCCATCTAGAGCCCTGAACACCATTTCTAAGGCTAGAGCCCCGTCCACGAGCCGTCAAATGGTCTGTCTTCTGCAGCTGGTGTGCTACCCATGTGGGGTCTATGGCTCTTAGGGCCCTCAGGGGACCTCCCTTCGAACTACTGCAGTCGGCCAGGCTGGGCCAAGTTGGGGTCAATCTGCCTTAGCACGGCATTGTTGAACTAGTTCCCCATAGCGTCTTCGATGCAATAAGAGTGAACCATATCAAAAGGGAACGATACTCGGTTTCTAACGTAACATCGGTTCCCTAAGATAACAGGAACGAGTATTGCATAGATGGCCATGCTAACAGGCTTCACAACTGGGTGATCGTCGCTTCAGTCAATTAAACCTGATTCCTATGGCAAAGCGAGCCGCTTATATAAGCAGATGCCCCGCCCATTCTGGCGGGCACCGTGCCCACTACTGCAGGAGATGCACCCATTGGTTTGTGCACTTATGCTGCATTGCCATAGGCTCGTGCAGTTCCAACTCACCAGCCAATCAGCTCACACAGAGCCCTGCTCGGCTTCTGGCTTGTGCAGTTGCACTGCTTTGTTCAATTTTACATACGCTTCAAAATCGGTGAAAAAGGAGTTTTTCCCATAGCATCTTTGATGCAATACTCATTCCTGTTATCTCAGGGAACCGAGGTTACATTAGTAACCGAGAATGATTTTGGCTGTACAGCAGCTCTAGAAGAAAATAGTGTCAATGTCCAGCTTAGGCAAGTTCAATGTTGATTCTTTTCCATTGTAAAAAAGTTATTATTTTGTTAATTAATCTATAACAGCAGCTCGGGAGAAAATAGTAATGTCATCGTCCAGTTCAGTTCAGTTCTCATACAAGGGTGTCAATGCAGCCAGATCAATAATTTTGTTGAATATTAAGTGTCCCCAACTAAACAAGCCAGAGGCGACAGTGGCAAGGAACCCAAACTCCATCAGGTGACAAAATGGAGAGAAACCTTGGGAGAAACCAGGCTCAGTCAGGGGGCCAGTTTTCCTCTGGCCAACAAACAAACCGTATATGATTATGATTCAGGCAGCATTACAGGTTAGAAGTCAGAGTGGATCGGATCATTAAAAATATTGAATCTAGTTCTATCTGTTTGAAGATCAGATTCATCACGCCAGTATGAATCTTAAATCAAGAAGCATTTTCTAGACAAGTAAAAATTATTGTCTTGTTTTCAGACAAAAATAAATCAAAATTAAGTGAGTTTTTCCTTAAAACATGCAAAATAATCTGCCAATGGGGTAAGCAAAATAATCGTAATAATAATAATAATGTTTTCGGTTGAAATAGCTATAGTCTTTTTTATTTTTAATAAAAGTGTTTTCTATCAAATTCGTTCAGGTTTTACTAATGTGGACAATCTCAGAAGGGTGAACAAATAATGTTTATGGTCATCACATTAAAAATAACATTTGAAGCGCTGGAAAGATAGACTACAGTGCTTAAATACAGACACCTCATTTTTTATTCAAATGTTCCCATTAGCCTCATTTTTTTGTTTGTTTTTGCAATCAATAAAACTGGCTTACTGACAAATTAGGCAAGTGTGATAACTGCATTAAAATATAAATACAACATTAAAATGCAACCATTGTTGATGTTGTGTCGATGTACAGCGAGTGAATGACAGCTAACAAATTACCGGAAATGCCCAAGCTGGCTTAACGAAAACCAGGAAGTAACCGTGCATATGGTCAATTAAGTCATTCAACTGATTAATAATGGTTAAACGATTACAGAAATGTTATTCATTTTAAGTTTTTTAAGTGTATTGTTTAACTTGTTTAACATTATGCAATTCTTTAAAATGAGTTTGTACCAGAAGTCACACTGAACAGAATGAAAAATTAAATTCAATTAATTTCAAATTAAGTAGCCTAGGCTAAACGAGTCAGCTTAGTTAAATTATATGAAAATATTGGCCTAATATAATAGAACATAAATGTACTAGAAACAACTGATTAATTCCATGAAATCAGTAATAGATTAAATAAAGATTTGTTCATACATTGGTACATCTAAGGTGTTAATACGTAAACATTTTTATTTAGCACATTTATAGTGCTGTCAATTTGTCAGTATTGTACATTTCAGTGTCTATGGAAACTTAAGCAGTTGTATGTATGATAGAACCACACTTTATATAAAATAATACACACTAAAACTAAAAAGAGATGTCCTGAGATGTTTGGGCTTTGACAATAGAATGTAACAGTAATGTTCATTGTACAATCAGCAGCCTGGATTATTGGTTGACTTTTTCTTCTGTTACCACCCCCTTTACCCAAGACCACGACCTGTGTAAATTCCTCCACGAAACAGAGAGCAGTGAGAACAAGTCAAAGTGGAAAATCACAAGTATCCAAAGGAAAAAAATATCAAGCAACATGCTGAAAAATACCTTTGCCATAATCTGTGCACAGGTATGCAACATTATGTTTAATGCTGTACTGGCGTAAAATGTTAGCACCTTTTTGCTCATGATATAACTTGCATGTGGCTGCTCTTCTCAGGTGGCTGTCTACGCTCTGGTATGGGCGCAGTGCCCCTCTCGCTGCAGCTGTCCGGCTGAACATCCGCCGTGCGCTCCCGGTGTGAGCATAATTCTGGATGACTGCGCCTGTTGTGTAGTGTGCGCCAGGCAGCACGGTGAACTCTGCTCTCAAACCAATCCCTGCGAAACGCGAAAGGGTCTCAGGTGCGTTTACGGCGGTGGTGCACACAAGAGGACTGGTGTATGTGTAGGTTCGTTTTTTTCTCTCTCATGCTGTCGTATTGGCTTATTACCTTTTTTTTTTTTTTTTTTATTTTATTTTTTTTACCAACATGCTTCTGGGATCTGAAAGAGCATTTGGAGCTGGACATGCTGACTTGTGACATCAGCTAAATAAATAAAAGAACCAGAGCTTCGTCATAGTAATGCAAAGGTTTTTTGTAATAGTTGTTGTTTTTGGCATAAAGTCACACTGACAGTATTTGCCACACTGCAGGCTACTAAATGTCAGCAATTTGTGCTGATTTTAATTAAAGCATTTATTGTAAATTTTTAGATGGTAAGGAGAATCTTGGAGCAAAAAAATCCAAGGCTCTCTTATAAGCAGCACATAAATATAATCAGCACATAACACAAGATCTTTGCAGACTGCTGTAGGTGGTTAAATAGATTAAGAGAAAAAAAGACCATAGTACAATAATGGTTGTACTATATTTTACAGCATGTGCACTTTCAATGTACTTACAGTGTACTTACCCACAAAAGTACTGAGTAGTGTAAGGTAACTACATGGGTTAAGACAAGTTAAGGTTTAAGTGTAGGTTCAGGGTTAATACCTTGTTAGTGTCATAACTACAGTAACTACATAGTATGTTCATGTGAAACAGGACTGTAAAATAAAGTGCTACCACAATATCATTCTTCTACAATTTTTTTCTAAATATATACAGTTATATAATTATTAGTATAATTATTATGTATTTATTAAATAGTATAATGTTTAAATTACAAACATAAGTCTGGAATCATCAATAAAAATAAAGTTTGAACTGAGTTTGCAGTTTGAAAAAAAGAGGATTTGTTTTTTCTGTGAGTGTACTATGTCAGATCTATGTAAGCAATGACATGCTTTAAAATAATGATTGTAACAGAAAATGGTGTATGCTGTTTCTCCATCACAAAACATGTTTGCATGTTCATATAGTGAAGCTCTTGTCTTTGTGTCTCCAAATAGCGCATGAAGGAGATGCATGCCTATTAGGTGGCACTTTCTATCAAAATGGAGAGGTATTCTTTCCGAGCTGCAAATATCAGTGTATCTGTAAGGATGGTCAGATTGGATGTGTGCCACGCTGTGAACTGGATGTGATGCTTCCAGGGCCTGATTGCCCCTTTCCACGGAGGATCCAAGTTCCAGGAGAGTGTTGTGAGAAATGGGTGTGTGATTCTCATTCGGAGATCAGTGCACTTGGTGGCTTTGCAGTGGCTGGTGAGAAACACAGTTACACAAAACACTCACACTTGATTTATTGGAGGAATAATTCACCTAGAAATTAAAATTGTCATTATATATATTTTTTTTTCTTCTGTGAAACACAAAAAAGAGATATGCAACGTTTGAGCTTCTGTTTTCTATAAAAAGAAAATGAATAGTGCAAAGTTCTAAAAAAAAAAACCCCCCACAATTATAGCACCATAAAAGTAGTCCATATGTGTAACGGTGTGTTACCCAGGAGGAAGTAGGGAGGAGAGCAGGTTTCCAAATAATAATCAAAGGTTTTAGGATGAATCCAAAGGCATGTAAACACATGCAAAATAACAGTGATTGGACAACTGAGGGAGGTGAGTGGTGTGCTTATAAGTCCTGTGTGATGAGGGCTGACAAGGAACAGGTGTGATCAGCTGATGGTGGAGTGAGTGCAGGTGAGGGCCAGGGAGGATGATGGGATATGGAGTCTTTGGAGTCCAGGACAGACGGTGACTGTGACAATATGATTTTTACATTATATTCCAAGTCTTCTTAAGTCATATGACTGCTGTCTGTTATAAACATTTTAAGACTTCAATCTTATACTGATAGTCTTCCCCTCTCCCATAGTTCTCTTTGGCACTTGTATTTAAATATAAAATTGGTCCATTAGACACCATTGGTACCATTAGTTTAGCATGTCACTAATCGTTGTTGGTATGTAGTGCACAAGTTGTATGGATAACTTGAATATATTATTCTATGGAAAACAGAAGCTCTAACATTCTACCGAAATATATTTTAGTCCTTCACAAAAGAAAAAAATAATAATGTGGGGTTTGGTTCCCCCCAAAATGAAATCTCTGTTGTTGTTCATTGCTTTAAGTCATGATATTTTGTACTTCTCAACCTATTTAATTTTTATCTACCATGTCTATGGCAGCTTACAGGCAGGAAGAGACAGTTGGCATTGACCAGTGGGACTCCAGTGTAAACTGTATTGAGCAGACCACGGAATGGAGTGCCTGCTCAAAAACCTGTGGTATGGGAATGTCCACCAGAGTAACTAATAAGAACCAGCACTGTGAGATGATCAAGCAGAGCAGACTTTGTATGATCAGACCCTGTGAAAGCCTGAACAAGCAGAGAACCACAACAGTATGTCAGCAACTGGATTTTCCCATAAGACTGCTCACCACCTTACTGTAGTATCAAAAAGACTGTCAATAACATGTTTGGGTCATATTTCAGCTCAAAATACTAACTAGATAAAAAGGTTTAAGACAATGTTGATGTTGGCTTAAGAAAACCTGTCCAACCATTTTAAAAGTATTAAGATTTATGTAGTTTGAAGTTCATTCATGCGTAATGCGTATTACTTTCTCTCCTTTTTTTTTTTTGACCTTGTAATTCTTCATCATATATCATAATTTGATCTTCCGGTGAAGTAAGTGAATTGACAAAAATAAATAAATACATTTATTTTATAAATGACAATAATAATAATAATAATAATAATAATAAATAGTTGTAAGCATAGGCTTTACTTCCCTTTTATGCAAAATGTCTTGTTTTTGTTTTGATTGTGGGGTGTATTATGACCTGGGCACGTTATTGTCAGAATCCATTTTTTGTCTAGGGTGAAAACTATAATGTGATGTTGTTATTTTCTCTTTAGAGGGAAGACAGGTGTCTAAGAACAAGGAGAAACACTGAAACCTACTTCACCTTCAAGAATTGCACAAGTGTCCAATCCTACAAGCCCCGGTTTTGTGGGCTGTGCAGAGATGACCGGTGCTGTACCCCTCACAGCACTAAGACAGCTCAGGTGGAGTTCCAGTGTCCTGAGGGCAAGATCATCAGGAGACCAATGATGTTTATTAATACCTGTGTTTGTCATCATCACTGCCCACGTGACAACAATATCAACCAGCTTTCTGCCAGCACCGGTTACAGTGGACTTCAGCTCTAATAAATACAATGAACTATGAATAAATATGTGAAGTTCATTTAATCATGTTTATACCTTTTGGGTAATTAAAGTGTATAAGATTTGTACAATTAAAGAAAAAAACTGCTGTGTATGTTTTTTAACCTGTAGAGGGTCTGGGGATGATGAAAAGGTGATGACCACTACGATCCTAAATATAAAACCAAATGGCAATGTTAAAAAACCTGCACACTTAATAATTATTATTTGTTAAAATGGTTCAGAATTAAAACAAAAAGTATTTGGACACTTACGGGTTGTCAAAGGGGAACATGTTTGTTAATACTTAAAAGAGGTAGTTCAAATGAAAATTCTGTCATTCATGTCATTCCAAACCCACTTGAACAAGACTTTTGTTCATCTTCGAAACACAAATGATCTAACCCTTACAAAGTTACACAATTACTTAAAAGTATTTTCCTTTTTACGGAAGATGATTTGCAGTTCAGTATAGAGCTGGCCGTAGGCAAATAACCCTCACTGAATGCCATCTGACCACCTCGGTTCAGCTGGTCTTGCTTCAACTGTTAAGAAACATTCCACCAATGTCACATGAATTCTTTTCTTCGAAGGTTTGTGTAAAAGTGACCTATCCCAGGCCCTTGTGACCTGAAGAATGCAGTGTATTTTGTGTGACATGTCAGTCACTCAACTGAGTGGAATTTTCTTTCTTTCTTTCCATCTAAGGTCTTCTACATTCTAATAAGGTTCTGATTTTAATTAAATATTTCTGAAAACAAGAATTGACTTTATTTTTTTTTGTAATATTTTGTGTAGTTTATAGACTAATTTAACTAAATCAATGTGCACATTATAAGGTTTCAAACATAATTTAGTTTTACATCTTATATGCATTTCCTAATAAAGCTGTATTAAAAAAAAAAAAAAAAAAAAAATCTTGATGTGAAAATGTTTCATTCCAATGAAAAGACATTAACTGACCCAAAAATGAAAAACAAGCATGCAGATGAAAGTTTGAAAATTTAAACAAATAAAAGACTAAATCTAAAGACTAAAAATACATTTTTTATTTTATTTTTTTTAAATTTTTAATCAAATTTTTTTAATTTTAATTTAAACAAAAGAGATATGTAGACAATCATACAGCAGTGAGTAAGAATCAGAACAAAACATATTCATGATGAGTCATTACTATGGCCTACAATGATTCCATGATTAACTTATTACAATTAATTTGTGAAGTATTAATATTTGTGTTCAATAAAAATATCTGAACATGAGCCAATATACACTGAATGACAACACTTTACATAAAGATATTTTTATTTAATGTCTGAATTTAATTCATTAACAGATAAAAAAAAATAAAAAATCTGTCAACAATTCTCTTGTACTCTGCAAAAGCAAAGGAACAGTTAGATACAGTATTATTGCCATCACACATATTGTATAGGTTGTATATAGAATATAAACTCAAGTTTGAATAATCTGCTTCATTCAAATAAGTCCTCAATGCGGTACAAATTAATAATAATTAATTACATCAAATTGATTTCTATTTTAGGACATCAAAGGCTAACAAAAGTACAAAGCAAAGAGCATAGACTCAACCAAAGTTCACAGTTTTAGAGCTTTAGAGTATTTACATTAAACTTTGAAGTGCGAAAAAGCCAATCGTTTTTATCATAGATGTCATTCACCAACAACTGTGATCTCGGGTGACTGCATTAAAGGGGGTATATGTAAAAATTCCTTGTTATTAGGGACACCGGTGGCAGTTGCGAACTTGGGGCTGGCACTAGGCATGTGTAACGCTAGTTCACTGGAAGCAAGTTGTAGAGGAACCAAGTGCAGTGCAGTTTATTTCTTCCAACAAGAAACCAACATTAAACAAAGACTTTACATGGCATGGCTTGGTATGGCTTAGCAAAACAACAAACATGAACATAATCTTACCCACAGTGGTACAGGGACAATGCATGACAAAGAGACATGGCAAACACGAGGGTTTAAATACACAAGGACTAATCACCAAACAAGACACCTGTGCAAAATCAACCCAATGAACCAATGACAACATAGGACACATGACAACATGGAAACACATGGCAGGATCACATTATAAAACCAAACCAAACAAAACAAACAAAAAAAAAAAAAATACAATACAAAATACAACACAATACAAACACAAAACCAAACGTGAGAGCATGGGCCCAAACATCTGTCTTGCCCACCCAATCAGAATTTAGGTACTACAGTGACCGGGAGTGGACATGTTTGGTTCACTTTGTTTTGTCATGGCCACGACATATTAGGTTGTGGGAACATGACAATATGTTGTGGCCACAAGATCATTTTGTCACATTAACGACATACCCAACAGCCATGTGTTGTAAGCAGGGCTCTGAACCGTTCAAGGAATGAAAACAAAAATGGAAACGAATAAATACAGGAACATAAACAAAAACAAAATCAAGTTTAATTGTTCTGAACAGAAATGCATTTGTGGAATTACCATTAACTGGTTAATAATGTTATTTTATTGTTCTGTTTAAGTTTTGGCAGTCAACCAATCATGGATTTCAAATAGTACAGCCTACTGGCATCTAGTGGTGAGGTTGCGAACTGCAACTAACGACGCACACCCCTCCCTTTCGGAGAAGCTACAGTGGCTGTCTGTCTGACATGTCGTCGTCTGAGAGAGTAGAAAGTAGCTTGTGTGAAGCAATGAAGTTTCTTCTTCTGACAAACAACAGTCTCTGCTTTTAATAAACCAGATGATGACTACTACTACTACTACTACTTCATGCGTATTCAACGTAGTGAGGATGCAAGCTGCCTCTAAAAACACAAACGATTTAGAAGAAGAACAACATAGTGACGAAACACGCTCTATAGAGTGTTTGTCCATTTAGGGCTGCTGTAGAAACATGCTGGCGCATAATGGTGACTTGACATGGAGGGGGGACCCAAGGTGTATGTGATAGAAAGGGCTCATTCTAAGGTAATAAAAACATAACGGTTCATTATGTAAGGTCTTTATGTACCATTGCATTTCTGCCAATAGACTTTCCAAACTTTACACATCGCACCTTTAATGCTTAAATACAACATACTTAATGCCATACTTCTGATTGAATGGGCTTACTGGCAGGACAGACAGAGCGCCTCGAGATGAGGAAAGTGCCTCCGGAATCCACCTGCTGATTGTTAGTTTAGTGGCTGGGCAGCCCTCTTGGGGGGCCTAAAGCATATCAACAACTGGTCAGTCTTTTTCGCCGAGCAGTCGTACAGAAGTAGATGTACTTTTTTTTTTTTGGTCCACCAACACAGGCAGAGGATGAGGGCCTGTAGGACTATAAGCCAAGACCAAAGGTCTGAAGAGTCAAGTCAAGTCAAATCACCTTTATTTATGTAGCGCTGTTTACAATGCAGATTGTGTCAAAGCAGCTTTACAGTGATAACTGGCAAATACTTTTTGGCTGCACAGCAGCTCTAGAAAATGCTGTCATTGTCCAGCTTAAGTAAATTCAGTATCGAGTCATTTCTTTGTAAAAATCAATAGTTATTAATTTAGTTAATTCATCCATACATCGGCTCTGGAGAAAACAGTGAAGTCATCATCCAGCTCAGTTCAGTTTGCATACAATGGTGTCAATGCAGGCAAAAACATTGTTGAATATCAAGTGTCCCCAACTAAGCAAGCCAAAAGGCAACAGCGGCAAGGAACCCAAACTCCAACAGGTGACAAAATGGACAAAAAAACCTTGGGAGCCAAAGTGCCAAAATCTACACAAACCATCTTTCCCTAGACACAAAAACACCAAACACCCGGCATTAGGAAAAGCATTAGAAAAATCACTTATTACCCTCTAATAAACAAAACAAAACTTGGTGTCCTTCAGGTCCCTGAAAAACTTCTTGATGCCATTTACTTTGAACAGTAACACACCAGAAAATTCATTTTTCTCTGGAATGATGGATCTTAATAACAAGTGAGGGCGGCCATCTGTAGCCATAGCAAATTAATGATGTGCATGTCTGCGTCTCTCTTGCCTCCCATGAGCCTACTGAGTTTTAACAAGTCAAGTCAAGTCAAGTCACCATTATTTATATAGCGCTTTTTACAATGTAGATTGTGTCAAAGCAGCTTTACAGTGATAACTGGTACATTATTTTGGCTGCACAGCAGCTCGTAAGGAATAGTGTCAATGCAGGCAGATCAAAGCACTGTTGAATATCAAATGTCAATTGTCAAGTGTCCCCAACTAAGCAAGCCAAAGGCGACAGCGGCAAGGAACCCAAACTCCAACAGGTGACATCAGGTGGCAAACAGGTGTTAAAATGGAGAAAAAACCTTGGGAGAAACCAGGCTTAGTCGGGGGGCCAGTTCTCCTCTGGCGAACAGTGCTTTGTTACGACTCAGGCTGCTATCATAAGTCAGATATGATCGCAACATTCAAAGTGTTTAATTCAGTTCCATCCAGTTGAGGATCGTATTCATCACACCGGTATGGACGGTTGTTGAGGAGATGTGCCACTGGTTGTCATGTTGATGAGGCCTTCATAGTGGATGATCTAGTTGACTCAATCTCTGCAGATACTTCAGGGCTGTGTTGTGGTTGTGTCATGGTGCAGGTCCTCGATCTCACCCGGATACGGCCCGGATCCGGCTGACTACGGTAAACCTCGGGATAAACAGAAAGACTAATATTAGCGTAGATGCCATTCTTCTTCTGATGTAACGAGTACATCTGGTGTTATTGGAAGTGTTCCCGGTTCCGGCTGACCTAATTTATGCAGCCTAATAATCCTTTAACGGATTTGAAAAAATAAATTGATAATGTGTTATGTGTATGCCAGGTTAAAGAGATGTGTTTTTAGTTTAGATTTAAACTGACAGAGTGTGTCTGCTTCCCGAACAATGCTAGGAAGATTGTTCCAGAGTTTAGGTGCCAAATAGGAGAAGGATCTACCACCTGCAGTTGATTTTGATATTCTAGGTATTATTAGCTGGCCTGAATTCTGAGATCGTAATAGACGCGAAGGACTATAATGCATTAAGAGCTCGCTCAGGTACTGGGGAGCTAAACCATTTAGTGCTTTGTAAGTAATTAGCAAGATTTTAAAATCTATACGATGTTTAACAGGAAGCCAATGCAGTGTTGACAGAACCGGGCTGATATGGTCATATTTCCTAGTTCTAGTAAGAACTCTAGCTGCTGCATTTTGTACGAGCTGTAGTTTATTTATCAGGCGAGCAGAACAACCACCTAGTAGAGCGTTACAGTAATCTAGCCTTGAGGTCATGAACGCATGAACTAACTGTTCTGCATTTGTCATCGAGAGCATATGTCGTAATTTAGATATATTTTTAAGATGGAAGAATGCGGTTTTACAGATGCTAGAAACATGGCCTTCAAATGAAAGATTGGTATCAAAGAGCACACCCAGGTTCCTAACTGACGACGAAGACTTAACAGAGCAGCCATCAAGTGTTAGACAGTATTCTAGGTTATTACGTGAGGACGTTTTTGGTCCAAAAATTAGAATATCTGTTTTTTCTGAATTTAGTAGTAGGAAATTACTGGTCATCCAATTTTTTATATCAGCTATGCATTCCGTTAATTTTGTGAATTGGTAAGTTTCGTCAGGGCGCGAAGAAATATAGAGCTGAGTATCATCAGCGTAACAGTGAAAACTAACACCATGCTTCCTGATGATATCTCCTAAGGGTAGCATGTACAGATTGAAAAGCAATGGTCCTAGTACCGAGCCTTGCGGTACTCCATATTCAACTTGTGATCGATATGACCTCTCTTCATTTACTTCTACAAACTGATAACGGTCAGATAAGTATGATTTGAACCATGACAATGCAATTCCACTAATGCCAACATAATTTTCGAGTCTATTTAAAAGAATATTATGATCAATAGTGTCAAATGCAGCACTAAGATCCAGTAACACTAATAGAGAGATACAACCACGATCTGATGATAAGAGCAAATCATTAGTAACTCTAATGAGAGCAGTTTCAGTACTATGGTATGGTCTAAATCCTGACTGGAAATCCTCATAGATGCTATTTCTTTCTAAAAAGGAACATAGTTGTGATGATACAGCCTTTTCTAGTATTTTTGACAGAAAAGTGAGATTTGAGATTGGCCTGTAATTGACTAATTCTCTAGGATCAAGTTGTGGTTTTTTAATAAGAGGTTTAATAATAGCCAACTTAAAAGTTTTTGGTACGTATCCTAGTGATAAAGATGAATTAACGATATTAAGAAGAGGATCTATGACCTCTGGAAGCATCTCTTTCAATAGCTTAGTTGGTATAGGGTCTAACATACATGTTGTCGATTTTGACGATTTAACAAGTTTAGACAGTTCTTCCTCTCTTAAAGGAGTAAATGAATTGAATTTTTCCTCAGGGATACTACAATGCACCGTCTGACGCAATACTGTAGTAGACGGTTGCGTGGTTATAATTTTTTTTCTAATATTATCAATCTTGCAAGTAAAGAAGTTCATGAAGTCATCACTGCTGTGCTCTTTGGAAACATCAGAAGTTGAAGTTTTATTTCTTGTTAATTTAGCCACTGTATCAAATAAATACCTAGGGTTTTGTTTATTTTCTTCTAAAAGTTTTGAAAAATAGGCAGATCTAGCAGATTTTAAGGCCTTTCTGTACTCAACCATTCTCTCCCTCCACAAAATGCGAAATACTTCTAGTTTTGTTTTCTTCCAGCTGCGTTCCATTTTTCCAGGGGTACAGACCCCCTGAAACATTTGATACGAAGGAAGGGAGGAAAGGCACATGAAAGAAGCCTCCATTGCGCTATGATTGGTTTGAGTGAGTAATCCCACCTCTTGAATCCTTATGCATGTTCCGCGTTTGCAAATCAGTCTGAATGAACCATTTCCTACATTACTCTACTAACATAGTCTACTTGAAGGAGTGAATGAAATCGAGTGAAGTCGATGTGAATTCGGACACTGCACCGTAAGGGCTGCTGCGTTTATATAGTTTGTGCTTGCTGTTTAATAGTCATTTGAAACTTAGCAAACTGGCAGCTCTAGTAGTAATGAAGATTTATTTTGAACCATTATTGAAACTAGAATGTAGTTTCTCTAGCCGTTGAGCATAAATTGGTTGTACACTCGTTATTGCGGTGCATTGTGGGATTGAATGAGTGCACTCGATAATATTTATGATTTTGGACACCACTACAAATGGTTCAAATAGCGCCCTATTTAAGGGTATGAGGCGATTTCGGACACAACCTTGGTTTTTATAAACGGAAAAATAATAACATTGTCGTCATGTACACAGAAGAGGGCAGACTAGGTATGTACAAAATAACAATAAGTAAGTACAAAAAGTCTTTATTGCAGTTTAAGGGAGAACAGAGTAGGTATGCAACAGGTGAGGAATATGTCAGATGATAATAGACTGTAGACTTAGCTGGTTGTGACTCGGTGTTGCTGGTGCAGGTGACGAGGTAGTGAAGGCTGATGAACGGAGGATCCAGGAAGACAACGATGAAGGGTAACAGATGAAGACAGACAGAAGACAGATGATGGATCAGGGACAGAAGACAGATGATGGATCAGGGACAGAAGACAGATGATGGATCAGGGACAGAAGATAAATCTCTCAGGTGAGTATATAGGAAGCACTTTGTTGAATCCTAGAATTGTGTCTGTGTAGCTTGTCATAGACAAGACCAGACAACTGTGGTGTGGATGGTGACTGCTTATATAGGGAGTGCTGATGAGTGTTAACGAGGGTGATGGTTTGCAGGTGCCGTTGATTGATGATTGAGTGCAGGTATAGAACACGAGGAATGCTGGGAAATGTGAACGTGAAGGTGACTGAACTGGTGGCTGTGACAATTGTTAATGTAAAAATACAAAATAGAATTGTATTTGGTTTCTTTTTTATGTAATGTAATGTTGTTTAACTAGGAAAATGTGACAACATTAGGTGGGACATGAATTTACATTTGATTTTTTCAGTGGCATAGGCAGAATTTTATTTTTGGCCAGGCCTGGGCAAAAGCGAGCGGGCATTTTCACATTGTTACAATCTTACCGGTGTATTAAGCACACGAACGAGGAGATAGAGATAATAGAGTCTTTACTAGAAAATCCGATAGGAGAATACAGGAACAGACAGGAACATATACCAGCATAAACACGAACAATACCCGACAACCTAATCCACAGAAACAGGAACTTAAATACACTGATGAATGAACTCAAACGACGAACAGCTGAGATGAATGTGATTAGTGTCCATGGTGACAGATTGTGGTGGGAAACTAGAACAAAGGAACACGTGACAGATGAAAACAACAAACAAAGTCCATGTGACTGAAACATTACACCCCCTCCCGGAAAGGCCGTGCCGTAGAGAGAGGGGAAGATGAAGATAAGATGCTGAAGATGATGTAGGAGGCGGTTCAGGAGGCGGACGGCTAACCGGGAGGAGGCAGAGAACAGGAGTCCAGGGTGGTGCAGGAGGTGGTGAAGTCCGGGAGGTGGCCTTGAACAGGGGCTGCAGGCTGTTGTGCCAGGCACCAGCCAGGGTAGTGCCCCACGGCGGCGTTGATGGAGGGAGGAGCCATGGAAGGGAGTTAATGATGACCGCCATGGGGAGGACCATAGTCAACAACGGCGAGGATGGAACCCACCACGTAGTTGACGAGCTGAGGTGGTGGAGAGATGGTGACGATCCAGCTGCGGTCACACCAGGCTCTGTGGAAAGGGAAACAGAAAGGTGGTGAGGCTTGAGGAGAGAGACATGGAATGTGGGGTGAATGCGGTACTCAGGAGGGAGTTGAGGTTTATAAGTGACAGGGTTGATCTGCTCCGTGATGGTTAACGGGCCAATGAACCTGGGACTCAGTTTACGACTTGGGAAGCGCAGTCGGATGTCCCTGGTGGAGAGCCAGACCTTCTGTCCAGGTTGGTATGCGGGAGCTTCGGAACGGTGAAGGTCTGCGGTCATCCTGCGCCTCCTGAGGGCACATTGTAGTTGGTGGTGTGCTGAGTCCCAGACCCTCTCGCTCTCTCGGAACCAGTAATCGACCGATGGTACGTCCGATGGTTCCCCAGTCCAGGGGAACAGTGGGGGTTGGTAACCGAGTATGCATTGGAATGGTGTAAGTCCAGTAGATGGTTGACGAAGGGAGTTTTGTGCGTACTCGGCCCAACCCAGATACTGGCTCCAAGAGTCCTGGTGGCCATGGCAGAAGGTACGGAGGAAGCGGCCTATTTCCTGAATCTTCCGTTCCATCTGCCCGTTGGATTGAGGATGGTAGCCCGAGGATAGATTGACAGTCACACCTAGGAGGGAAAAGAACGCTTTCCAGACCCTTGAGGTGAATTGGGGACCCCTAATAGAGACAATATCCTCGGGGATGCCGAAATAACGAAAGACATGATTGAAAAGGAGTTCTGCTGGCCGTGGGAAGTCCTTTTAGGGGAATTAAGCGACAGGATTTGGAGAATCTGTCGACTATTACTAGGATGCAGGTGAGGTTATTGGAGGCTGGGAGGTCAGTAACGAAGTCCACTCCTAGGTGTGACCATGGACGGGCAGAGGAAGGAGCTTGCCGGATGGTAGATGGCGTAGACTCTTTGACATGGCACATTCCCTGCATCCCTGCACGTACCTTCTGACATCAGCAGCCATATTGGGCCACCAGAAGTGGTCTTTCAACAGCGAGAGGGTTTCATTGACCCCCGGGTGGCCAATGCCTAGTGATGTGTGGGCTGAGTGAATCAGAGGAGTGCGTCGTGCTCGAGTGATATAATGGTGATCCGGTGGACAACCTGACGGAGTGTTGATAGAGGCATTGGGGGAGGGCAAGGTGTCAGGTGACCAAGTGATAGGGTTTACAAAGATACTTTCTGGTAAGATGGATACTGGTTCTTCGGAGGTTTCTTCTGGAGTATGGAGTCGAGAGAGAGCGTCAGCTTTGTGGTTTCTTGATCCGGGTCGGTAAGAGATGGTGAAATTAAAACGGGTGAAGAAAAAAGCCCAACGGGCTTGTCTGGGGTTGAGTCTTTTAGCAGCTCGGAGATATTTCAGGTTCTTATGATCTGTGAGTACCAGAATGGATGTCTGGCTCCCTCCAACCAATGCCTCCACTCTTCAAGTGCCAGCTTGACAGCTAGGAGTTCCCGGTTGCCGATATCATAATTTACCTCCGCCGGGTTGAGCTTGCGGGAGAAGAAAGCGCATGGATGGAGGCGGCTAGGGTTCCCCTGCTGCTGAGAGAGGACCGCTCCTACTCCGGTGGTGGAGGCGTCCACCTCCACGATGAAGGGCTTGTTGGGATCAAGATGAACCAGGAGAGGAGCGGTACTGAAGGCTACCTTGAGGGACTCAAAGGCTTCGGTGGCAGCTGGAGTCCAGGACAGAGACTTGGGCTTACAACGGAGTAGGTTGGTGAGTGGACTGGAGATGGCACTGTAGTCTTGGATGAACCGTCTGTAGAAATTTGCGAAGCCGAGGAAACGTTGGAGTTCTTTGATGGATTTGGGTGTGGGCCAGTTTTTGATGGCTTCCACCTTTCCCTCGTCCATCCGGATGCCACTGCGATAGATAATGTAACCCCGAAACTTCACTGATGACTGATTGAAGGAACATTTTTCTGCTTTAAGGAATAGCTGGAACTTCCTTAGACGTTTCAGGACCTCCGTAACGTGATGGTGATGTTCGGCCATGCTCCGGGAGTATATCAGGATATCATCTATGTAGACGAGAACGAGGAGGAACTCCCGGAGCACCTCATGAATGAAGTCCTGGAATACGGAGGGGGCGTTGACCAGGCCATACGGCATGACGAGATATTCATAGTGGCCTGTAGGTGTGACGAAGGCGGTCTTCCACTCGTCCCCCTCGCGTATCCGGATGAGGTAATACGCGCTGCGGAGGTCCAACTTGGTGAACAGTGGCACCACGGAGGTGTTCAAGAGCTGCTGGGACGAAAGGAAGGGGATATCTGAACTTGACTGTTATGGCGTTAAGTGCACGGTAGTCGATACAGGGCCGCAAGCTTCCATCCTTTTTCGCCACAAAGAAGAAGCTGGAAGCCGCAGGGGAAGTCGATGGACGGATGTAGCCCTGAGCCAGAGCCTCCTTGATATACTCCTCCATGGCTTTCTCCTCTGGGATTGACAGGGGATAGATTTTTCCCCTGGGCACTGACTCACCCGGGAGAAGATCGATGGCACAGTCCCATGGCCGGTGTGGAGGCAGATTGGAAACTCTTTTAGGGCAGAATACGTCACTGAAGGGGGCGTAACATGGGGGAATGTCTTCAGTGCGTCTCTCGAGGGGACTTTCGATGGAGGTGGTTAGTACTGGAAGATATCCGGAGCGTGGAGAGCGAGGAACCGGTAAGGAGGAAAAACAGTTTGGAAAACACGTGTCGCCCCACTTCAGGACTTCGCCGGTTTTCCAGGAAATGGTAGGGTTGTGCTGCACCATCCACGGGCGCCCTAAGATAACGTCAGAGGTGGACACCTCCAGAACCAACAACTGGATGTTCTCCGTATGCAGGAGTCCAACTTGGAGTTGAATGGGTTCTGATATGCAACTAACGAGCCTTCTTCCAACTGGTTTTCCAATTATTGATTGGATCTGGTAGGTAGACGGCGTTGTCTGGGTCTTGAGCTGGAGTTGGCGGCAGAGGGTTCCGGAGATTAAGTTTCCAGCTGACCCAGAATCGAGGAGCGCAGTAACTGTAATGGAAGTTTTGGCAGCAGTAAGTTTAATCATAGTAGTGAGTGGTTTCATGGAATTGGAGATTGGAATGATGGCACTCATCAATGGACAGGGGAGGGCGAGTTGGGCATGCGGAGATAACATGCCCAGGAGAGCCACAATATAAGCATAGATTCTGGGTCAGCCTCCTCCTTCTCACCAATGGATGAGTCGTAAGCGGGTTCTCCAAAAACTTCTCTGAAATGTTCGACGAAACTGGAAAATGACTGGATAACAGGGTTATTCTGTGACCAAATAGAATCTGCCCATTGGAGTGCCTTACCGTTTAGTTGGGAGATTAAAAAGGCAACTTTGTTGATCTCGGTGGGAAACAAGTGCAGCGGCATCTCCAGGAACAGCGAACATTGCAGGAGGAATCCGTTGCAATCCTCCGCCGAACCAGAGAAGGGCACCGGTCTGGCCATGGGACTGGCGTAGACTGGCGGTGAGGAAGGGGTGACGGTGTTCCCGGATGTGATGGCGGTGTAGATGGATTAACCGGGAATGTGCAACGCAAAGCGTCTACCAGATTCTGGAAGGGATCGGGATGGCTCATACTTGTGTAAGTAGTTTTTGGTCCGGTCTTCTGTTACAGTATAAACAGGTCAGAAACCAAAGATGTTGTAAAGATGGGTTTATTTACACAAGTAGAGCCGGTAGTGGTGACAGGTGAGTTTGGTGAAGTAATTGAAGTGCCAAGGGAATGGTGAACAGGTACTGATGTATTTTCTGGATTGCAGGATGGAATGGCTGGAGCACGATAACAACGAGGAAGGCAGACGACACTCACACACGGACCAGGAGACACAGGAGGATAATCGAAGACGCAGGAGTAAGGTAAGTAGTTCAGGGAGTAATTTCGATAAGCCAGAGGTAGGTACCTTAGACATAAACGAGACCAGACAATGAGGGTGAGTGTGTGAGTGTCTTTTATGGTGCTGGTGATTGTAATACTGATGAGGTGCAGGTGTTAGTGATCAGTATTCTGGTGAAGGAGTGCACTGTGATTGGAATGATGGAACCTGGAGTGTCTGTGACAATAATAGACCCAATAATTTTATATGTTTTTGAGGCCTTTGAGTTCAAAGTTTTTGACATATTCTTAAAGAAAGTAAAAAGGGACTTAAAAAGGGACTCTATATCATTTTAAAATTGGGATTAAAGATAATTGATTCTGGCTTTTTGCAGATGAAATTTACCCAGAAGACAAAGTAATACTACAGTGTAATAAAGATTAACATTGTTAGAATGAAAATCTGAAAAAAGATAGATTCTGTAATTTGTACCAGTTTGTTACAACAGAGGAATACTAACATGATACATTTTGACCAAAAAGACTTAGAAAATGGGCAATGATAATACAAGTTATTTAATTCAGAGTTTGGAAAACAGATACTCTATTTAGATCATGTATAGGGAGGTTTCGTGGAGTTAAAGAAAAAGCATTTCTAATAAAGAAATTATTGCATTTTTCATCTAATACATGAACACCATTGATTGGAAGTGTAGGAATATAATTGTTTAAACAGCCATATCTTAAATGTGCTTCAATCAAAGTTTTTATATTGACAGGGATACTTTTAGTCACATTATTAAAATCTCCTGACGTATTTATAGCATTTTTCAAATACATAAAATCGGAAAAAGAAAGAAGGTCCCCTTGAGCACTGAACAAATGAGAAACAAAAAGAATATTTTGATTCACCCATTCCTTGAAAAAAAGTGATTTGTTACCAGACAGTACATTTTATTCATTTGTTTGTACCTTTGTTCTGTCTTGGTGTTCCTTTGTTAAAAGACAGACATCCTAGAACGAGTTCTCTGTTCTCTTGTGGCCCATACCAGGATTTATTTTAAATACTTTTTGCCTAAACTCTTTTGACTTGTTTTGGATTTATACTGTATTTTTTTTTTACATTTGAAGATTTATTGGACATTGTTGTCTTCAATAAGTCTACCGTGGATCTGTATCCTCTTCAGTCCCTGCACTGGATTCTTGTACTTTCTGCCTGTGTTTATTCAAGAGGATTTTACAGTAAGTAAAACCTCAAGTCCTGCCTGCCTTCATTATTTTAATGTTTACTTGAAACCAAAATACTGTTTAATGTAATGAACTCGGGATGAAAGATAGAAAAACTCAACCCAAGGCTGTTATGTTTATAGATGATCCATTAAATAAAACAGTGTGAACAACAAAGGTATCCCAAGAAAAAGAATCTCTTGTTGGACAATAACCTGCAAACTGCCATATAACCACCAGTCTGAGCTATTTTCTTTAAAACGAGCAGAATAGCTTTAATGGCATAGAATTGAAACAAAACATTTTGCAAATGTTAAAACAAAACAGGTTTCATAACAGTTTACAGTAAAGACATTAAAAAATGGTTACTTTGAGCACAATAAACATCGCTGTCAACACATTTATACAGTATTATTACAAAATTCATAAACAAAAAAAAGTTTACTCATGCGTATAATTTACGGTCATAAAGTAGAATGTAAAAAAAAAAAAAAAAACACACTTAAGGACTAGCAATAAAAAAATAAGGTAACACTTTATTTTACAGTGTCCTTGTTACACGCTACATGTAGTTACGATAGTGATTACTATAAATTGTGCATAATTACATGCAACTAACCCTAAAACACACCCTAACCCTATAGTAAGTACATGTAGCTAATTATTATTTCTCAGTACTTAAATGTATAACTGCACTGTAACACGGACACCTTAAAATAAAGGGCAACCAAAAATAAATATAATAGATTCTATAAAAATATACACCTTACTTCTGCATCCTGACAGTTATGATGTAGGGAATGCTAATGCAGGAATGCAGTGGCTTAGATCTCACTCTCGTATGTGTGCAAGTACACTTTTAGAGAGAGAATCTCCTCATAGGTTCTACTGGTGCGACGATAAAAGTCTAGTCCTGTAAGTAACTCCACGTCCCGTAGGCGTGCTGTGTGTGTCTTCATTAGTTCCTCCACCCACTTTGACTCGTCTTCTGAACTCTGGGTGACAAGAAGTGTGTTTAATGTTGTTTTTGCCTCTGACTTTAATTTTAGATTAAAATTAAAGACACTGTTTTCAACTAAAAATGGAAAACTTTTTATGCATTTTGGCCATTCATTTACACAACAACGGCGTTTTGGGGGACAGAAAATGCAAACTTTGCCGTTTTTAGTACATTGTTGTCATGTAAACACACCCTGAACCTGTACAATTTAAAGGGGCTATATGTAGAATTCAGAAACCCTATTAGTGACACTGTTGGCTGTTAAGTGAACTGCAGCCAACAAACCAGCTTGTGCTTTCACTCATGCTCACATAATGTACAAGAGACTGAACATGATTCAAGGCACTGATATACTCATGCCGCAGTTAAGAAAGCATCTGATTATAGTGATGTGGATATTTGCAGATGAGGTAACTGAAATTACACTGTTATGATAGTTTGATTAAAAAGTATATTTGAGACTAGATATAGCTATGTGAGACTATAGTTTGAATTAATTCCTTTTATTTGTATGACACATTGACATTACAGTACAAAATAGCTCTTTTGGCATTATCCTGAATATTGTATAAGCACTCATTTCATGTGTCATTGAACGGAAGAGAGGTTCTCGTGAGTGTGCATAATCGTCACATCCTTTGGATTTTCTCAGCGAAACCAGTCCGAGTCCTTCACATAAAAATCAGTCTACAGGCTTTCATAAGCTGCGTCTCATTTTGGAGGCTGCGTCCTCCAGAAGCTGCATTTGTAGGCTGCATATGTCATCAAGGATGTCTTATTTAAGAAAAGTAACTTTGAAAAAAAAAAGTAAAATTGACTGTTATTCCTCGAGAGGTGTAAAATACTGTAATTCCTTTCTTACTTTGCAATCTAATGGTTACTTTTCTTAAATGAGACCTCCTCGATGATGTATGCGGCCGACAAATGCGACCTCCAGAGGACGCAGCCTCTGAAATGAGATGCAGCTATAGACAACCTAGGAAGTTGGGGAAGGTCTCGTTTTTTAAGTTTCGTTACAAACTGTTCACCCATTGGCAATATAAAAAGTGATTAATACATGAAAATTCTTACATATAGCCCCATTAAACTCACTCAAATTATTCAGCTCTTGCATTTAAGGATATACTGGGTTAATTTCACCCTTTTATTCTATACCATCTGTGACCTGCTGTTGTGTACCACTACAGGAAATAATTGAACGTAATGAGAAACACATTTAGTAAGTATAATTATAATGTAAGCAATGTAAACAGACAGCTTGTATTTTAAAGCACTTACATGAACTCAAAAAAATTGAGCTGAAAAGCTGCTAAAATCATTGTTGTGAAGGGAATACTTTTCTAGGTGGAAAAAACTTCTGGTTATATATATATTACCAATTTCAGGAGCACAACTACACATATGTTGAGGGGTATGCACATCCACAATGGAATTTTTAAAAGTATGATTTTGATGCTCCTGTCCATGTAACTTTTTTGGTAAGTGATTGTATTAGCAGAAATTCTTCTGACAGCTGATTAGTTGCATATTTACTATCTTACATAACAGTGATGTTGTTAGACTGCCTGCTAAGCTTCCATTTACCAATGTATTTACTGTAAATGTGTGGTAATAAACAGCATGAAGAGGAGAAGAGAAGAAGAGAAGACAGGAAGAGAGAAGAAGAGGAGAGGACTTACATTACAGGTCTCATCATTATCTGATCGGTGTGGAAGGATGAACGAGAACACACTGAGAGGGCCAGCACAGGAGTCAACAGTCTGTGTGTAATCCAGACAACTTGTAACAACAATGTAGTAATGAGTTGGGATTTGCACAGAGCCACTGACATATCTGTAAACAAAGAAAGGGTTACATACTCAGACTGCAGGATTGTATAAAATTATGTACATATTAGGGCTTGTACCACTTGTAAAAATGTTAGTTCTGTGTCAACTAGCCATGGATCATCTCAGATGCACAGACATTCTTTCACTTACATACTGTCTGTCAACACAGCATTGCTTTTGCCAGAAAAAGCAAAAACCACTGATGTAACATGTGGAGTCATTTACACAAGACAAACACTGTGGAGTCATTTACACCAGATAAACACTGACCCACAGTCCAGTCAACTACTGGTCAACTTTTTTGGATAACTAGTACAGTCATACTGTATGCATACGTATGTCTACACACCCCTGTTTAAATAGCTGGTTTTGTGATGGAAAAAAATGAAACAAACATAAATCATATTAGAACTTTTGCATGTTCAATGTAAAAATTACAACCTATGTAATGCCACTGAAAATTAAAGCAACACATTTCAGAGGAACAAAAATGATAAAAAACTTGTAAAAGCTAACTGCATTACTGTCCTGAAATAATACCTAGTTGATGCACCCTTTGATTTTATTACAGCAACCAAGACTTGGCAGAAAGAGCTGCAACATGCTGTAGGCCTCTTGACAGCCTCCTTTCTTTGTCTTCTCATCAATTTTGGAGGGCAGCCCTGTTCTTGATAATGTCACTGTTGTGCCATACCTTCTCCCACTTGTTGATGACCAGTGTTGAGGAAAGTTACTTTTAAAAGTAATGCATTACAATATTGCGTTACTCCCTAAAAAAGTAACTTACTTGTGTTAGTTAGTTACTTTTTATGGAAAGTAATGCATTACAATCATTTTGCTTTACTTTTTCTCACCTGGGCTGGGCCTGTTTGTTTGTTTTTTATTAACAACAAAAAAGTTATATTTTTGGAAAATGTAAAGGCCCTTTCATACGAAAAGTGAAATGAATAAGCTTCAGGCTGATCACAAATGTGATGTTTATCCAAAGTAATTTTTGCTTTGGAGCATCGAAGGTCAACAGCAATTGGTTAACATTGGTTAATAAAGTGAGATTAAATACATAAAGTATATTAGCTTAATTTAATATATTTAAGTATTGAAGGCTTGTGCAATATTCTGGGATTGCATTTCACTGTTTTTATTCAATTTGAGGTATAATGACTGTTTTTGTGCAAGTGAGATGAGTAAATGCTCACATTTAGTCTAGAACCACAATAACCGTCATCTTTACACACAATGCCTCTGCACTTACCCTCGATTTCTCTCAACATGGCAACAGGAGAGCTGTTAGTCAATACATGGGAAAACACAGTAACTTGCGTTACTTATTTGAAAAAGTAACTCAGATATTTTGTTGTAAATTTAAAAGTAATGCGCTACTTTACTAGTTACTTGAAAAAGTAAATTGATTACGTAACTAGTTACTTGTAATGCGTTACCCTCAACATTGTTGATTACTGTCTTCTTCACTGTGATACAGTATACCATGATACAGTATATCTAAGGCCTTGGAAAATTTTTTTTGTAGCTCTCACCTGAGCAATACCTTTCAACAATGAGATCCCGTTCGTAAGCTCTTTGTGGCCCGTGGCTCTGGTATTAGCATACAACCAAGAAGATGTGTGTACTATTTCACATGAACTTAATGATTAGTTAATTATGAACACACTCACAATCCCAATTATATCACACTCATGCAGATTATTTTAATTTTTTATCATTTTTTCTCTGGAATGTGTCACTTTGAATTTCAGTGGCACTGCATAGGTTGTAATTTTTACATTAAAGGTGCAAAAGTTCTGATATGATTTATGTTTCATTACAAAAACCAGCTGTTTTAACAGGGATGTGTATACTTTTTATATACACTGTATGTGCACTTAAATGAATGAATGTAATGTATACTTGAAAAATATTAAAAGACAACTTACTGTTTTATTGTCTCTGCTGAATCTCTAAGACCATTGTAGTCATAGTCGAAGATGGGCCCGACGACCACATTCACTCCATTTCTCTCACTAGCATAACGTTTAACAAGTGATTTCTGGAAATAACCCCACACACCTGAAACAGTCAAACAAAGATATAAAGAGAGAGACAGTAAGATGAATTGTTAGAAGACAGTTAGGATGATAAAAGCATCTTTAAAGGGCAGAACAAAGATTAAACATTTGCATAATGATTTGTGTAAAAGGTTTAATTGAACATGAATTTCAGAATTTTTTAGTATTGTGAATTCTAGAAGTTTGCTGGAAATCGCAAAAATAGCTGTTACATTCACATGGACTTTCTGTTTTCATCTGTCACATGTTCCTTTGTTCTAGTTTCCCGCCACTATCTGTCACCATGGACACTATCACATTCATGTCAGCTGTTCCTCGTTTGAGTTCAATCATCTGTGTATTTAAGTTCCTGTTTCTGTTGATCATGTTGTCGGGTATTGCTTACGTTTGGATGTTAGTGTGTGTTTCTCCTGTGTTCCTGTATGCTTCTTTGGATTCTCTAGTAAAGTTTGACTCTGGATATTACATTCCTCTTCGTGCGTGTGTCTACACACCTAATACTGTAACAATAGCATCTTGTGCTTCAATGGAAAAAAAAAACTGACCTCTTGTACAAGAGCCTGATAAGATACAGTACAATAGCCTATGATGCGATAATACAGTACTTCATTGTCAGACAAAGTGTGATTTTTTTTTTTTTTTTTTTTTTTTGCATCACAGTATCTATGTTCAGAATTTCTCAAACCGTGACAGTCACATAATATGAATTTCCACATTATACATTACATACATAAAACACAATTAAAATTTCATTCCCATAATACCATGATTTCTGTGATTGTGATTTTTGATTAAGTGCCTTATTGAATTGCAAAATCACCTGATGCACAAAAGAGTGCTTTAAACTTACTCTATTAAATCTTGGAACCATGTACCTCTGGTTTAATGGTAATGATACAAATTCATTATACAGGTTACATGCACACATAGCAGTGTCACAAATTTGCATAAATGTTTAGTGACCTAGAACAGTGCTTATCAAACCTGCCCTACAGATCCCCCACCACTGAACATTTTGTATGTCTCCCTCATCAGACACACCCAATTCAAGTCTTGCAGTCTCTACTAATGAGCTGATGAGTTAAATGTAAGTCTAACACAATCAGGTGTGTCAAAATACTATACCCCCACCCCCCACCACCACCAAGGTGAAGCCAACAGCTCGTGGGACCGAGGTGAAGCCGGGGGCTCAGAAGACCGCGGTGGAGCCAGAGCAACTAAGGACAGTGGTAGAGCCAGAAGGAAGGCAGAACCCAGTGGAGCCAAAGGGGAGGGGAGGTGAGCTGAGGCACAGCTGGAAGCCTGGAAGCCCATGGTGAGACCAGGGTGACATCTGACCAAGGTGAAGCCAGAGGGATGAGGGAGCCTGGTGGAGATAAGGGAGCATGGAGACAAGTGGGTCACCAAGCCGAGGCGGAGTAAACCGAGGCGTGGCTGGAGATCAGGAAGCCCAAGGCAGGGCCAAGGAGAATGGCAGAGCCAGTGAAGCAGAGGAGAGGAGCTCAAAGGAGCCATCAGTGGTGAAACTGAAGAGGTAGGTGGCTCTTCGGTTGAATGGAGCCAGCAGAGACAAAGGCTAGGAGTTGAAGAGATTTGGCAAAAGAGGAGGGAGAGAGGGTAGAACCTGGGTGGAGCCAACCTCAACGAAGGAGACAGTAGAATGGGCAGAACCAGAGGTGATGAAGGAGACAGGGGGCTGGATGGGACCAGTGGAGCCAGGAGGCATTGTGAACTGGCATAGTCAATGATGTCATCTATTCTGATATGGAATCAAACCTTCCTCAGTAGTGGGAGTATGGGCGGAGTTCCACTCCATGCCATCTCTCTCCACTAAAATAGCCACAGGGACAGAAGTTGGTGCCAGCTTTCGCAGACTAGTCAGGCTCAGGCACCAGGTTGAAAATGACTTCAGGCATTTGCTTGGGTTCTGGCATTGTGGCGGGCATGGGCTCAGGATCGGGGTCTGCGGTGGGCTTTGGCTCATTGTCCGTGGCAGGTGTGGCATGAAACTGGATGGGCTCTGGGTCCGAGGTTTTCTGTCCGCTAGAGGTCACTAGAGGCCTATTCAAAACAAAGGCGTAGCTTGATGATGCCAAGTTTGAGTGTGGAATCTTGGGAGATGTGGTCTTCACATCACAGCCGGTGGAAAACAATTGGGATAAGGCTTGGGAAAAAAATCATGTTCATGGATGAGATTATTAATGTTACTGTAGTATGAAGCAGAGCAGGACCGAGTGTTGTGGGAGCTGAATGAGGCCACTGGAGCGACTGCGCAACACACGCCTCACAAGCAGCATCAGGTAACACAGCTCTGTTTATCATGTTAGATACATTTGAGTGTTGAAAATGTTATAACATTACTCTGTGCGTTTGCTCGGTGGCTGCTGTGAGACACTAGATCGATTTTAGAATATCATACTAAATGCTGGATGGCTTGTGTTGATAAATGGCATGCAATTAATTTTAAAACGTATTGTATGATGGAGAAAATGCTGTATTACTGTTACTAAAAATAAAGCTGCATCTGATTATGTTATGTTAGCTACTTCACAAAATAGTGTTTTTCTCTGAGGCATGGTAAAGCATTATACTTGCAAAAAATCAAGAAAATTAGACTATAAGACTAAACGTGTTGAGCTATATAACAATAATTCGTTTTCTGTCCATAAATATATCAAAACAGTTGTTCCCTTTGCCTATTAAAACATGTAAATATTAAAGCATCTTTGGTGTTTCCATGGTTTCTACAAAATAAAACCGGAAACCGAGGGTAACGCGGGTATGACAGGTGACTCCTCACATGTCCCGGAGCATTGGTTAAAATTGCAATTTTCTCACGATTTACAAATACATTTTTGCAAACATTTGGGATATTGTAAGTACTCAAGTGAACAAAATATAGAACACAGGCCTAGTGGTTTTTGGATATTTTACTGCAAAATTCTTACATATTGCACCTTTAAGTTGCTTTTTTTTAATCTTTTTTTTTTGTCTTAAAAATGACAGTGTGAACACTAAGCTAACCAGGACTAAATGTATCATTTTCTTTTTTGTCTTTACCAAAAGAACCAAGAGAACTGAACAACAGGTGCGAACACACTCTTAGTTGGTCAGTTATAGTCACTGTGTTTGAATGGTGTTCTATGATTAATATTACTCCTGCAATCTCCTGCTTGTCCCTAGTTGAAGTAGAAATAAAGTTTGTTTTGGATGCTCCATTGTCTACAAGTGATTACTACAACCACTCACTTGACAGAGTAATCAACCGCAAGAAAGAAAAAAAAAAAAAAGGACTTACAGGCAGTTCACCTCCTCCTCCTTGAACAAGAGGTCTGGAGGTCAAGGAGGTCATTCCAGGCCCACTTCCCAGACCACACTCTTTGTGTTCTCTTTTTTACGGGACTCAATGAGCAGTCTAAGGCATGCCTGCCTGTGAAAGGTCCTCAAGGGACGTTTGTGGCTTATGTGGAGTGGGTATTCCTGCAGTGCAGATCCTCCTTCACTGTATGTGAGGCAGAGGAGGAGGACCCCTTCAGTCCCGCCCCTGCCACGGGCCCAGCGATGAACCCCGTGCCTGCCACGGAACTCCAAACCCAAGTCTGAGCATGCCATGGACCCCACACTAGAGCCCACTCCAGCGATGGAGCCAGAGCCAGCCACCGCATCCATGCAGGAGCCAGAGCTGGCCACAATATCACTTCGAAGGCCAGAGCTTACTGCCAGGTCAGCCTAAGAATCAAGTGCCTGTTGCTCAGTCCAAGCCAGGCTCATGACTCAGCCTTGGCCTGTCAGTCCATTGGCTCTGCCTTGGACCCTCGCTCTCTAAGTTCAACTGTGGTCTGTCATTCCTTGGGCTCCACCAGGCTCATTTGATCCACCAGCTCCACCTTGGTCCCTCTTTGTTCTGGTTATATTGCGGACTTCTGGACCTCCGGCTGAGCCTCAGCCCTTTACCCCTTTGGGTCCACTGGGTTGCTCCTTCCCTTTGGCCCCACCTTTGTCCTCACTCCCTCTGGCATCACCTCAGTCTGCCAAGCCCCCAATTGACTCCACCTTGGTCCTGCAAGCCGGCAGCTCCACCTTTGACTTTCAGGCATTCAGTGTCGCCTTAGACAGTCATAATTTTGACTTCCGGCTTTGTCAGTTGGTCCCCAGGCAAAGCCACTTTAAGGCAAGCCTCCAAGGTTAGTAAAAAAAATAAAAATGTGAAGACTAGAGGCTGTTTTTTTTTTTATGGATGTCAATTGAGAAGAGGTTTCACTATGCAGAATAAACTTATTTTATGGGAAAACAGTTTATTTAATTAGTTTGCCCTTAAACATTTATTTTGGATTTATCTATTTAAGAGTTTACAATGAAAAAAATGACAGCACTTCTTATCCATTTCTATGGTATCCGCAAACAGTGATTGACTGTCGCACAAGAAATTCAATGACGTCAAGGCTGTAATGTGATTGGTTATCAAGGCACACTTAATCCAACAGGTTGTTACTCTTTCTCCACCGGCAGAGCCACGGACGAGATATCTTTTTTTTTGCCTGGACCATCAGCAAGGCTCCATCCTAACTCCTCCCTATGTCAGCTCCGCCATAGGGTCTTCCTCTGCCAGCTCCACCGGTGTCTTGTCCATTGCCAGCTTAGCCATGTCCACCTCCATAGTTTTCAGGCTTATTTAGTTGGTTATTGTCATTGTTTTGAGTGGTCGTGTTCTAACACTTTAGTATAGGGACCACATTTAAACTATTAACTATGACTTTTCCCTCAATAAGCTCCTAATTTACTGCTTATTGATAGCAAGTAAGGTAGTTAAGTTTAGGTATTGGGTAGGATTAAGAATGTAGAATAAGGTCATGCAGAATAAGGCAAATGTAAGGACATTTGTCAGACCGAGGCAGACTGAGGCAAGTTTATTAAGACAGAGGCATGGAAACTGGCAGACGGAGAATGCAGGTGAGTGGTGGCACAAGCACTTTTGAACAGTCACTTAGCTGGAGTAGTAATTGATGAATGTCTCTTTGCAGGAATGGAATCAACGAGGGATGGAGAACAGACGAAGGAAGACGGGAGGACGAAGACTCGGATGGCTCAGGTAAGTGTTGAGGGAGTGAGAGTCTTCATAGTGTTTCTGATGTGGGTGGAGCGTGTAGATCTGGTGACGATGTGTTGGTGTTGGTGGGTGCTGGCTGTGACTCCGTGACAGCATTAATATGTGCTTAATAAGTACTAATAAATAGCCAATATTCTAGTAATATGCATGCTAATAAGCAACTAGTTAAAAGACCCTAAAATAAAGTGTTACCATCTTACTCCTGCAATCTCTTGCGTGTTCCTAGTTAAATTAAAAATACATTTTTTGCTTTGGATGCTCCATCATCTTTAAGTGATTACTACAACCACTCACATGACAAATACATTAATTTATACAAACAAAAAATGTTTAATTAGTCAAATAATTCAGAAATAGCTCTTTAAGTTTAGTACAGTATAGTAAGAGAAGATAAAACATGTAAAAAAACAAACAAAAAAAAAACAGAGAGCATATTCTGCTGTAAGCTATGGAATGGGTTGTGTCCCTCTGTGGGTGGCAGCTCAGTTAACTGCCTGAGACCAGCACAGCTAATCTAAAGCAGACACAACATTCATCACTGCGCTCTCCTTTCACCTCTGCTGCCAAACCCTCTAAATACACATTTACAGATTCCAGGCAGATTACATGTGGGGAGTCTATTTGTAAACCTCAACAAGTATAAAGAAAATTTTATTTACGTCTAAATTATGTTTTCTGTGAATATTTGTGTAAGCATTTTTGTTTGGGTGTCTTTGTGAGGGCTCATTTCCTATGAGAGGATGCAATATATGTGTACAATTCCTTCTTCTGAAACAGAGGTGTCTCTCGGGTGGCCTGTTTTCAAAGTCCCACCACAGGCCACACACACATACAGCTTCTAATTCACAGACAGATGTACAAATGGATTTACCTAGAGTGAGTGGGCACACACAAGAACATATGCACACAATTTCATTTTAACCTTTTTTTTTTTGTAGCGGTTCCTGGGGGCCATTATGGTTTAGTAAAAACATGATTTCCTAAAAGATACAAACCAGTCCAGCAAACCTTATAATACTATTTGTAAATACCTTATCATAAACGATAAGACTAAAACAGCTTGTTTACATTCTTGTCATATGAAAAGTGCAGATGGGAACGAAAAGTTATCCGGGTGATATGTTGACAATATGCAAATTAAAGAGTCAGAGCCTGTTCATTTAGTGTTGGGTCACAAACAATCAGAGCCAATGATAATAAGGTATGGGAAATCCAAGAAAAACACAGAGCAAACCAATATGTTCGGATAATGTCTCTCTCTGGAATTTCAAAATAATTACAGAGAAGAAAATACCCTCCCTTATACCACACGCTCTCTGTTCTCTGCAGTGCCTTCTAGCAGCAACTATTGCAACCATGTCAAGCGCAAAATGAGTTAAGAAATGTTTTTTGGGGGGTGCTAAATAATTGCACAAATACCAGTAAATTGACTAACGCAAACCTTAGTAAATCACGTTTACTCCTCCAATAATAATCTCCTCCTATAAAGTTTGCGTCTGAAAGAGAAAATCTTACAAATGCATATGCAATAAGGCCAGCCTTTAAAAATTAACTGTCCATGTCACAATTATGTTCTGTTATGATCATGTTTTCATTATATTTAGGTTCTGTCTTCCCTATGCCTGTCATTTGACCCAGTTTGTCTAATTAGTCATCACGTTCACCTTTTCTGTTAATCATCTTGTTAGTCCCTGTATATATATACCCTGTATTTTAATCATCTTGTTAGTCCCTGTGTATATATACCCTGTGTTTTCCTGCATTCCTTGTTTGTTCTCGCCTATGTAATGTTGTGTCAGTTTGATATCCTGTATTATCATATATTAAATAGTAATATTAAAGACTATTCAGCTTAATCTTCTTCTTCTTTGTGAGTTCAACATAACCAAGTTGTGACAGAAGAACGGACCAAACAGTTAATTTTTTGTGTCGTTTTCCTTTTTTTTGTGTGTGTGTTTTTTTCCCAATGGATCTACCAGCCTTCCAACTTCTCTGCCTGGAGCAGGGAGACCGTCTGCTGGAAGAAAACACACAGGACTTCCTCCATCTTGTGTGCCAGATGCAATTAACAGACCGCTCGCTCTGTTCATTCTACTATGCCAGCCTGAGCAAGCGGTCCAAGGCATGCATTACAGCGGACATTCCCAAATTTCAGAGAAAATTTCACTGCATTCGTGGGGTGGGTGCTGGTGAACAACAATTCACCGTTCACCATTGGCTTGTCAGAGGACGACACAAGCACTCTGCATCCAGATGGAGATACGAGAGTCAACCACAGACCGTGGACTTCAGCCTGCCACAACCTACGAGACTGAGCCTGAAGAGAGGATGGAAAAAGTCATTGCCCCCGAGCCTGAACCACAAGGTGTGTCTGACTAGGTGTGTGAGCCCACAACATTGTGCATCGACGAGGGAGGGTTTGTGGAGTACGAGGGCTGGGAGGAGAGCCCAGCCTACAATTCTGCCGTGTTGGATGTGTTCGCTATGGTCGCTGGAACATTTTTGGGATTATGGGGGGTATTTTGTGACATAATTCCCCGGTTTACCCAATCCCTACTGGTTCTGCCCAGTCCTGAACTTCCTGTTTCCCCCGCAGGTTCTGTCCAGCCCTGTATCTCCTTTGATCCGTCTCCTGCCTCCTCTAACAGCCAGTACCTCAGCCCTGCCTCCACTGGTACCCTTCATCCCCTCTTCATCTCCTGCAACTAACCGTGTGGATCTGCTTAAGTGCTTCAGGCCATGAGCTCCGCCTAGTCCAGGGGATCCCCTGGCTTCGCCTCCAGCCTCTGAACCCAACACTCCACCACGGCCTGTCGACGCATCGTCTCCGCCTTGAGTCCTCCCTCCCTCCCTCGGCTCCACCGGAAACCTTCAGCCTTTCGACTCCACCGGGCTCCCTCATTACACAGGCTCCGCCTTGGTCAGACATCTCCTATCTGCACCTTTGGTTCTGTCTGGCCTCGCCTTCCCCCTGGCTCCGCCTTCATCCTCAGTCTCACCAGCTCCTCCTCAGTCTTCAGGTTCCCATGTTCCACCTTGAATGCGGCTCTACCTCGGTCTCCAGTGCCAGCAGTGTTGTGTGGGCTCTTTGGCAAGTCGGCTCCACCTGGGTCTCCATCTCCAGTGGCATCTCCATTGGCCTATCAAGTCTCCACCATGGCCCTTCCTGCCTTCAACTCCACCCTGGGGCCTCGTCATGGCTGGTCTCCGCATCAACATCTGGCTCCTCTTGCTCCGGGCTCCCCCTTGGCTCCTCCCACCCTCCACTTCCCCTTGGACTCTTGGACACTTGCCCCTCTCCATTTCCTCGTCCTCCTCCAGAGCCCTGTCCCTCCCTCCTCTGATGTACTCTTTATGGCGCAAGGATGTGCCTTCCGGGAGGGGGAGCTTCTGTCACAGTTATGTTCTGTTATGATCATGTTCCTTGTGCCTGTCATTTGACCCAGTTTGTCTAATTAGTCATCACGTTCACCTGTTCTGTTAATCATCTCATTAGTCCATGTGTATATATAACCTGTTTTCCTGCATTCCTTGTCTTTTCACATCTATGTAATGTTTCATTTGATATCCTGTATTATCTTCTGAGCTTCGTCATTAAAGACTATTCTACTTAATCTTCTTCATTTTCGTGAGTTGAACACAACAGAGTTGTGACAGTCCATGCCTTTTCATCACAAAATTTTTTATCACATTTTTTTTATTATTTAATTTCATTTAAGGGTGTGTGTGGGGGTGGATTTAATTTAGTTAACATTACCTCCATGGTTTATTGGCCCATGGGTCTATCAGTTGATCTTGATGTTTATTAAATTCGTACCTCCTACCTATACGGGACTTATGTTTAAAGCTGAAGTATGTAATCTGCCCAATTATTAAAGTCTCGATGAAAGGGAAGTAGCTACAGATCTTTTGTTCCATATTGTGACGTCCATCGGAGTGTAACAGATTATCGAAAAAGAAAAAAACTAGGACGGGGACTTGCTTCTATCTATCTATAAATTGTTGATTCGATTTTGAGATTAGGGCGTGGCACTCAAAAATGGAGGCACATGAACGCAAGCTTGCAGGGGCAGGGTTTTAGCACACTAAATGAAGTTCAGATGAGGAGCTTGTTCATTTAATCCCATCAATCATGTTACAAGGGTATATAAGCAGTAACTTAGCCTACCTCCCTCTGATGATATTTCTCCAGCATCCCTCCTCCTTCCCTTCTCCATCTTTAGGCTTATATTTGTCACTTTAGGTATTTTTCAACAGATGGTGGGTAATCTAAGAGCTCAATCTCAATTCAAGATCAAACTTTCAGATATAGAGAGCACATCAAATCTGTTTCCCCCTTGCTCTTTAGTTATATGACAAAGCAAACTCATTTTTCACCAGAAGGTCCAAACATGACATTTTGATTAATTAAAAGGTCAAATTTAAAAAAAGGAAAGAAACATATACACAAATGAATTGTTCACAAAAAGATCTATAACATGCATTCACTAAAAAAATATTTTAAGACTTCAAAACCTTTAAAGGGTTAGTTCACCCAAAAATGAAAAATCTGTCATTAATTACTCACTCTGGTAACACTTTACAGTAAGGTTCATTAGTTAATTTATTAACTAACATTAACTAACCATAAGCAATACATTTGTTACTGTATTTACTAATCTTCATTAACATTAGTTAATGAAAATACTGTTGTTCATTGTTTGTTCATGTTAGTTCACAGTGCATTAACTAATGTTATAAAACGGTTAGTTCCTGTCCTTGATTCTAATTGGTCAATAGCTGTGTTTTATTCACGATAAAACACGGCTATGACCACTTCACCCAACGGTTCTGTGTATCACTACACAACACCGATAGCAACCACTCTTAGCAATGTAAACTGTATGTTCTCAATTGATATTGTTCATTGAAGCTTACTGTAATAATCAGTTCGTAATAACTTCGTTCATCTTCAGAACACATAGATACCTCTCAGATTTCATCAAAAATATCTTAATTTGTGTTCTGAAGATAAACGAAAGTCTTACGGGTATGGCAAGTAATTAATGACATAATTTAAATTTTTGGGTGAACTAAGCCTTTAAATTATTGTGGAAGTGCTGTTATAATCTTGGCTGACTCAGCGTGGAATCAATGCAAGCATTAAAGGAACACTTACGTTTGAATGCTGGATACATTGGTACAGTATTGGTAATGAGAACAGCATCATATCTCGGTTCCAGAGTGGAGGAAAGCTCTGTCAATTATAAGATCATGAAAAGAAAATATTTTGTATTTTTGTATATTGTATATTGTAGACAATTTTGTGTGAAAGCACAAAACTAAAAACACACTAAAACGGTGTACTAAAAACAATGTTCTGGCCCAGTCTAGACAAAAATAAGTCCTTGTTTTGGCCAATTCTATCAATTGAGATATACATTTTAATTTTATCCTCTTGCAAAGTTTTGAGCCCTACAAAACTTGATCTTCAAGACAGAAACCCAATTAAGATTAAGCCCAATCCTGTACTAATTCTGTCTGTCTGGTTTCTGGAATTGGCTTAGATTTAGTATGTGAAATTACTTAGGCTAGGATGTACACTATAGAGAGAGAAGGAAGTCTCACGAGGTGGATAAAGGAAGCTGTAGGAGATCTGTTTGTCTGCACGGTAGCTTGAGCAGGACTGACTGTAGGCTGAAGGAACTCTAATATCAGGCCGAACACAGTTACTCAGAGCCTCAGTCAGAGGGGTGAAATCTACCTGCAACAGAAGAGGCCACACAGTCAAGTTTAGACTCTAATACAACAGACAACACTACCCTTTTTTTTGTGTGTGTGTGTGTGTGTGTGTGTGTGAATTGATTACAAACTACCATAGTTTTGTCAACTGTACCTGCTTAGATACAGTATAAGATGTCCAGAGAGGCATAGACAAAGCTTCACTGTAGCCGCTAATGTAGTCACTATGATGAAGGATGAAGTATTTGGTGCGGAACATGACCGCTGGACGACCATAAGGAAGATTCTTGTTGTCTAAAAAATGAGGGGGAAAAAAAAAGGAGTAATCTCTTAATATAAATATAAATATTTCATTCAATACTACATCAAATAAAAGTCCACAAAACCAAAAATGTTCATAAAGCAATAATTTCTGTTCAGAAGACTTTAAAGTGCCTGATTCATATGGATTACAATGCCTTTATATAGGTTTTGAAGATTGAAAGTTTTGGTTGCATGGACTTTCAGTGGATGAACAAAAATGATATTAATTTAATAAAATATATTTGTGCTTTGAAAATGAACAAAAGTTTTTGGCTGAATAATAAGCCAGGCAAGGGTTAGTTCACCCAAAAATAAAAACTCTGTCAATTAATTGCTAGCATGTTATTGTCATGTGTATGTTCTGATTTTGTTTAATTATAGTTCCTGTGTTTTTTTCTCATTTTCTTTTTCTTTTTCTCACACCTGTTTCAGTTTCTGTTAATCCCATATGTATTTAAGCCCTCAGCTCATTCACCACTTTGTTCGGTGTAGTTTGTGCTATATATATATATATATATATATTTTTTTTTTTGCTAAGCTTTCTCCTGTGATCTCATGCGTGTTCTTTTGTTGATTTTGTTGATTGGAACAGCCACACCTTGACAGTTATTCCACAATATTTCCCACAGGATTTTGTGAGACTTTGGGGGGTGGACCTCTGTCTCTTTTATTCTATTCTATTCTATTCTATTCTATTCTATTCTATTCTATTTCTATGACAGTAATAAGCCATATATTGCTAAACAAATCTACTGTAAAATAAATGAAAATGAATAATTCATAAATGCATTATTTTACTTTACACTATAGTAGGGAAATTACAATACTTTTGTCCTAATTTCTACACTTGCAAGAGCTAAACCCTTGATGGAGTCTTGTAGTTATGCTTAATTTGGCAAAAAAAAAAAACAAAAAAAACAAACTGCAGTTTCTGTGAAAACAGGTTTACAAACATGTCTCATTACAAATCTAGTGAAATGCTGTAATCATGAATGGTTGGAATACACTAAACTCACAGCAGAGATGGAGTTCACTGCATTCATCCAATAGAAACTAGCTATTATGAGATGTGGAAAACCCAACGTTAAAGACCTTTTATGTTATAAAAATAAGTTTGAATATATATTTGGTTCATTATGAAACTGTGAACACTGTTTCCCATATGACTTTCTTTCTTCTGTGGAACATAAAATGAAAAACTCTGCAATGTCATGATCTTTTCCACACAGTGAAATTGAGGGGGACCAAGGCTTCAGTATTGTCCTTTAGCCACTGCATACTTGGAAGTAGTTTTGGATAAAAAGTCTGTTAAATGCATAATGTAATTATCAGTGAATAACTTCTGACATATAATGACTCCAGAAGACTTTGAATAAAGTACACAAGTCACATGAACTACTTGACAGATCATGTTTTTTGAAAGCTGTGGTCATTATGAAGTGATGTTATATGAAACAGATTGAGTGTGAAATACACAATTTTTTCCTTTAGTGTTTCTTGGAAACAGCATGCAAAGTACATGAGAATGACTAAATACTGACAGAGTTGTATAATTGGGTCAGCTATTTCCTTTCAATCGGCAAATAGTTTTAAGATAACACTTAATATGAACCAGAGCAGCTAACTGTTAAGTGTACATCAAAAAGCTGTTTGGCATCACTAAACCATTCCAGAGAGAAGGGAAGTTAGTTACCATCAATAACTTGTCTTAGTCGTTGATTGAGCTCTTCCACTTTGTTCTGTAACAGACAGAGCCACAGTGACTCCAGGTTATAGCCTCTTACAAGGGCCACTTTCAATGCCCTCTGCCCCCTACTTTTTGAACGCAACTGCAAAAGATTAAAGGTGAAAATCTCCAGCAAGAGATCTACATCTGAGCAGAAGGCAAAAGCACTTTCAGAGGCAAGGGGAGGAATCACTATGATCCAATACAAGGAATTGGAAATGTCAAAATGATCTAGGCCAGGGGGTTTCAAACTGTTCCTGGAGCTTCCCCAGCACTACAGATTTTTGGATAATTCTCTTCTTTAACCCAAGTGAATTAAGTCATCAGCTAAATAGTAGAGTATTCCATGACCAGAGCTGGGTGTGTCCAAGAGAAACATCCAAAATGTGCAGTGCTAGGGAGGCTTCAAAATACTTTGAAAACCCCTGATCTAGGCAGTTTAAGAGAAAAGCAATGGCAGCCAACTATTGTTTCTGAGCAGGACAAGGAAAAAACTTAAAGACATTAAAGCATGCAACAATGATAACTGATAAAATCATGGGTACACGCACATGAAGCCCTTTACGAAATTTTATCAGGGCTTCGGCAATTAAAAATAAACTGTGATAGTATGTGAAATGCAACAGTAAAGACTGCTTTAGAATCTGTTCATCTACTTCATTAAACTGCAGTCATAAGATGTTGCACAATAATCCTGAACTGTCAGTTTTAAAAATAGAAACAAACAGAAGGAACTAAATCTACAAAACTATAATTATTAAAATAGAAACAATCAGAAAGAACTAATGCTACTAAACTATAATTTCTCAGGAATTATGAGTAATGTTTGCTATGTGAGTGCAGTGATGTTCTGGGTCGTTGCCAGCACATTGCTGAATTGTTGCTTACTAGCCGAAAACAAACATGCCCATCACCAAGTGTTTATGATGTTCTGGTCCCCAAATATGATATGGGTCCCTACTTCAGTGAAAGAGATGTTTTTTGCTTGATTTATTGTCTGCCAGATAAAAATTAAAAGAAAAATTAGAAAAGTAATAGCACAATAGGGACAAATTATGTACCAGAGTTTGATATTATATGGTAATTATAATCAACAGCAATAGCGATGCTTGCCAATAATAACCTAGCTTTTAAGTGTTTAGAAAAAAACCTTTCTTAACAGAAGTGTAAGAAGATTCATAAAGATCTGAAAGTACTCTATTACTGACCTTGTCTTCACAGGTGCATCCCAGATCATCGTTAATAGCTGTGACTAGTCCTGCAGGGTTTGGCTTGGACACTTCTTCAGGCATGCTGGGTATGTATACAGGGGTCCTTAGGAGCTGGTTAAGGCTACCATGGGTACCATTGTTAGGGGCCGGCTTCAAGCCAAGGAGATCTGGGAAGATCATGGAGGCAAAAGATGATGTGCTGGCACACATTGTAAAGCATTAAACAATCAAGTGTTATTAGAATTGCCAAGTATGCAGTTGTTATGGTACTGAGCAACTTTTACGTTTGCTGTGGCTCCTTTTTATTTTTTAATTATTTTTGAATTGTTTAAATTGTATATCTAATTTTGAATTTGAATTTATTTGAATTTCAATTAAATGTATATGAAATAATTTACTTTTAATCAATCCCAGATCCTAACTGATCTCTGACGTCAGACATGCACACTTTACTCACTATGCCACTAATGCATTAGTTCAGGGGTGACAAACTCCAAACCTGGAGAGCCACAGTCCTGCAGAGTTCAGCTTCAACCCTGATAAAAACTCACCTGCCTGTAGCTTTCTAGTAACTCTTCAGACCTTGATTAGCTCGTTCAGGTGTGTTTGATTAGGGTTGAAGCAAAACTCTGCAGGACTGTGGCTCTCCAGGACTGATGTTTAATTAATTAATACAGAAAAATAGTGCAAGAACTTGGGGAATTTTTTTAACTTTTCAGAGTTTTTATGCTGCTTATATCGGAAAATGCTTATACTACATTTTTTGCTTTGGGAGTGGATATATTTTGAGCTTGCCTAATTTTGGTTGGATTTCTGTATTGAAAAATGAATGTTGGGTAACACTTTAGAATACTGATCCTTCATTAATGAATAACTACACAGGAGCAAATGAGTAATGCATTATTAACACTCAAGTAACAACTATTAACTAACAAGAAACTCTGATTAATAAATTAGTAAGTAATAGTGCTCAGTTGAAGGTGGTAGTTCACTATTAGCTTAATTAGTAACTACAATTTTTTTCATACCTCCTAGAGAACTACTATATACAGGTTCATAATTAATGTGAATAATGCATAATGTATAATTAATTCTAAAGTGAAGATCATGGTAACCCACTAGTAATGACTGAAGTATTACCAAATCCTTCAGAAGGAATTACTAATTATATGGATCAGTATTCCAAAGTGAGAAACATGATAACTCTCTAGTAAGTACTGAAGTCATTGTAAACATTTGAGGTTTTTGTAAAGTATTGGATAGTAATAACTCAAGAGTTACTACATAATTCTAAAGGAACTACTAATTATTTGGATCAGCATTCTAAAGTGAAGATCATGGTAACCCCCTAGTAATTACTTAAGTGTTACTAAATACTTCAGAATGAATTACTGTACAAAACTGTACAAAAACCTCAAAAGTTTACAATGACTTCAGTAGTTACTAGAGAGTTATCATGTTTTTCACTTTAGAATAATTCCTTCTGAAGGATTTGGTAATACTTCAGTCATTACTAGTGGGTTACCATGACCCTTACTTTAGAATTAATTATACATTATGCATCATTCATGTTAATTATGAACCGATATATAGTAGTTCTTAGTAGTTATCTGGGAGGTATATAAAAAAAAGTAGTTACTGATTAGCTAATAGTGAACTACCACCTTCAACTGAGCACTATTACTTACTAATTCATTAATCAGAGTTTCTTGTTAGTTAATAGTAGTTACTAGAGTGTTAATAATGCATTACTCATTTGTTCCTGTGTAGTTATTCATTAATGAAGGATCAGTATTCTAAAGTGTTACAGAATGTTGTAGTCAGGATCAAGCCTAGAGAAAGGTCATTTTCTCACCACACATGACATTGTAAAGCTCAATATTCTCAAATGGTGGGATTTTTGTCTTGAATTTAAAAGCTGGTCCATATCCAAGGAAAATAGTCTGAAAAAAAAGAAAGAAAAAAAAAGGCCAAAGTAAGTAAGTAATGTACCACAAATCTTTAACATAACACTTTCAGCTGTAGCCATGAAAAAAGCTATTCAAACAACAAACCTGCATGCTGTTGATCTTATTATCATATCCATGATCACCAGCAAACCCACATTTGCCATGATTCCTTTTTGTTTCATAGAACTTTCTGTTTCAGACAAGACACAACCACAGTAGGTAATTGCAGGTCCTATCTCAAGGGAAAACATTAGGAGCAGACATGCAGTAATAGTTAAAGCCAACATTCGAAACCTGTTGTACAGGTTTTGTATTCAAAAAATGATTTAACTAGAAAAAAAAGTATGGCAGAACTCAATTTTATCAGTCGCAATCATTTTTGTGAATTGTGGAGACATTCCATGGGCATAATGGTTTTTATACTGTACAAACCTTATTTTCTATTGCCCTACACTACCCCTACCTCCTAAACCTACCCATCACAGAAAACTGTTTTTTTTTTTTTTAACTTTCTCAGAAAAACTCATTGTATGATTCATCAGCCTTTTGAAAAATGGGGACATGGGGTAATGTCCTCATAAGTCACCCTCTCCTTGTAATACCTATGTCATACTACTACGTACTAGGAGTTAGTATTGTCAGTATCCATGACCAAATACCAAATAACTACTTTAAGTATTTAATTTTTTTAAAACATTTTTTTAATTACTTTAATTTTAATTATGTTTAATCATAAGTAGTTTTTTTAATAATAACACATTAATAATAATTTAAAACACTTGTAATTTGGGAAAGTTATTTTCGAATAAATAAATATAGCTTCAAAACACACATCACCCATTGTAGCCAGTAATGAAGAGAAACACATTAGGCAATAAACAGTTTTCCAGTTTAACAGTTTGCCTTCAGTTTATCAGACAAGAGCAGTGAGTGATATCCTGTGCAGTGAAGCCCAAAATTGCCATAATTATTCCCTTTGACCTTTTCCATACTTGATGCAAGTTTGGATACTTGTTCTAGGGTTTTTATGTGTTTGTGGAATTGGCAGCAATTACAATATGGCTTTCTCTAGCACACACTTGCAGCACAGCTGCAGTTAATAACTAAACTCAGTATCCATTCTGAAAACCTTCTCCCACCACCACATAAGAATTTGTCTAAATATTTATTTATTAGAGTGGGTCACAAGTCTATCACTTAATAATGTTGCAGATGCCATGCTTACATACATTAACATAAAGACTTGACTTGACTTGAAAGTTAAAAGTTCAGTGTTTAAATTCCCTAGCATAAATCAGTATTTAGAAATCACTGAACATGCTGAGTGAAGCTGTGTGCTAGAGCCAAAAGGCTCGACTGAAGCTCACTTAACCTCAATATTCACGGTGCTGTAAACTGTCCATTTTTAATCAGTGGAAGTCAGAAACTTTGTTAAATCCATAGATTCCAGCAATATGTCTTAGTCCCCAAAGCATACAGCATCTTTAAATAACAAGATACCTGCTCATAAATATTCTATTTCATTTTGTAAAACCTGAGTAGTTGATTTAACTGTCTGCTTCATGCAAGGACCTACAGGCCAGGTGAGACTGCCATATGAAGTAGTTCACTTCACGACTCTGGTGCCACTGATTAGACAGGACTATATCTCTACTAGTCTGCCTGAAAGCTTTCTTTCATTAGGGCTCTAGTGTCAGCCAAAGCAAACGAAGGAGGGTGTCCCAACCCGGCTGTGAGGAACCGTCTTTGGACCAGCCTCTCTGTTTCTGCATCCTCATTTACGGTGGAAGTGTTGTAAACCTCTGGGTAATTTCAGTGACCTCATTGATTTTCTGTTTAAGAGTTCACAGCTTTTAATTTCAGTTGGAAATGAACGTATTATGGTGTATTTTTAAGTGTCTGAAGTTAAGGGCTAAACTAAAAAGGTACTTCAACTGAGCAGCATAATAGACTTCTATCAGTATTTTTGTCTTGCTTTCCACCAGTGAAATATATGTCATTACATTACAAGCAAAACTGAAAGATATTCATACTTTGAATATATCTGAATATATTTTGAATTAAGCCTATTTTATAGTTCAAATCTAAGAACACTTAGTGAGGTTAATATTTGTAACAATAAAATATTACAATAAGGCTCAATTGGTTAATGCATTAGGCATTATGAACTAAGAATGAACAATAGTATTTATCAATCCAGATTAATGTTATTAAATGTCAGCTTTTTGAACTGCAAGAGTTTTACACTTTCTTCGTATGTTGAATACGGAAGGCGGTCTGGCAGAAGCTATGTATTTTACTTCATAACTTGTTAAATATGGATATTTTTTACACAAATGTATCGATTCACTTCAGAAGGCCTTTATTAACCTCCCGGAGCTGTGTGGAGTACACGTTTATGATGGATGGATGTGGATTGAAGCACTTTCTTCAGCTCATACTCCTGACCCCTGTTCACTGCCATTATAAAGCTCGGATGCATCAGGTTATTTATTAATATACACTATATTGCCAAAAGTACTGGGACACCCCTCCAAATCATTGAATTCAGGTGTTCCAATCTTTTTCATGGCCACATGTGTATAAAATCAAGCACCTAGGCATGCAGACTGCTTCTACAAACATTTGTGAAAGAATGGGTTGCTCTCAGGAGCTCAGTGAATTCAAGCGTGGTACCGTGATAGGTTGCCACCTGAGCAAGAAGTCCATTCGTGAAATTTCCTCACTACTAAATATTCCACGGTCAACTGTTAATGGTATCATAACAAAGTGGAAGCAATTGGGAACAACAGCAACTCAGCCACGAAGTGGTAGGCCACGTAAAATCACAGAGCAGGGTCAGCGCATGCTGGGGCGCACAGTGTGCAGAAGTCGCCAACTTTCTGCAGAGTGAATAGCTACAGACCTCCAAACTTCGTGTGGCCTTCAGATTAGCTCAAGAACAGTGCGTAGAGAGCGGTGTAAATCACGCCACCATTGGACTCTAGAGCAGTAGAGACGTGTTTTCTGGAGTGACAAATCATGCTTCTCTGTCTGGCAATCCGATGGACGAGTCTGGGTTTGGCGGGGGGTTTGCCAGGAGAACGGTACTTGCCTGACTGCATTGTGCCAAGTGTAAAGTTTGGTGGTGGAGGGGTTATGGTGTGGGGTTGTTTTTCAGGGGTTGGGCTTGGCCCCTTAGTTTCAGTGAAAGGAACTCTTAATGCTTCAGCATGCCAAGACATTTTGGACAATTTCATGCTCCCAACTTTGTGGGAACAGTTTGGGGATGGCCCCTTCCTGTTCCAACATGACTGCACACCAGTGCGCAAAGCAAGGTCCATAAAGACATGGATGAGCGAGTTTGGTGTGGAGGAACCTGACTGGCCTGCACAGAGTCCTGACCTCAACCCGATAGAACAACTTTGGGATGAATTAGAGCCTTCTCGTCCAACATCAGTGCCTGACCTCACAAATGCGCTTCTAGAAGAATGGTCAAAAATTCCCATAAACACACTCCTAAACCTTGTGGAAAGCCTTCCCAGAAGAGTTGAAACTGTTATAGCTGTTAAGGGTGGGCCAACTCCATATTAAACCCTACGGATTAAGAATGGGATGTCATTAAAATTTATGTGCACATAAAGGCAGGCGTCCCAAAACTTTTGGCAATATATTGTACCTCTGATTGTGTTCATCAGAAAGAAGAAAGTCATATATACCTAGGATGGCTTGAGGGTGAGAAAAGCTTGGGCTAATTTTCATTTGGAAGTAAACTAATCTTTTAAGAATTTTTTCTTTGAGCATCTCTTAAGAAACATTCACAAATGTATTTTTTAACTATGAAGACTGATATTTAATTATGTGTTAGGTTATTTACCGTGCTATGTGCCATTTCCTCTCAACCGTCAAGTGAATCTCCTCGATTCTGTGGTTGTTGGCATAGTGCAAACGTTTGGGAAGGTGCTGCTTCAAGTATGGTTTGAAGTGCTGGTCTGGCTTTTTACACTGTAGGAGAACCAAGTTTCATGTCTGGTGATGTACAACAGTGCATTCTGTACCAAAATATCCTAAGTACATTTTAAATTAAACCATTCAAATAATCAATATACAGTGGTCCCAAAGGGTATTTAGAGACTATGGAGACTAAAGTCACACAAATAATGCTGGAATTTACTCAGGACTAACTTTTAGTGGTGTTAACCAACTTTTTTAGTGGTTAAATAAAGTAAGTTCCCCTCAGGTTCACAGAGGTGTGGCAGGAGAGTAACCACAGGTTTAGGTCATTACATTAACTAAGGACAAGTCTTACTAATTTTGACAACCAGAAAGTGTTACATTTTGGGACCACTGTAAAGCTTGTTTAAAATGTTATGGTTTCTTATAAAAGGCTTAGTAAAGTATTAATATGATGTAAAGTTACAGTAAGTATATCATATAAAGCATTTTAAAGAATGTCACTCACTGTAAGGTTTGCTACAACTGCTTTTGCATCATCTAGAGAGAAGAAAATACAGAGAAAAATGTAATTGTTTTTAAAATGAAATAATTCCTAGAATTATACTCTATTCCAGTTTCCTCACTAAGTCACATGCTCTCAATTGAATTTTTGTACTGTGACATTTCATTAACATAAACCAATAGCCCACACAGCCTAGGTGACATCAGCCAAAAAGGAAAAGTCATTTAGGCACAGTAAGCTATTAAAAAATGAGGGAAACATTTTTTTTTAAGGACTAATGTGTGCTGATAAATTGTGAGAATTAGGAAAAAAACATTGTAGCCAATTTTGATTTCATATTGACTTAAAACAAAACAACAAACTTGTAACAAAATGTGTAAAAAAGATGTTAGGAGAAAAAAAAATCTTTTCCCTCTTAGATGTTTTGCTCTGGTTGTACCCAGTTATTTCAGACACTAAAGATATATTTACAAAAACAATTGACAAAAAAAAAAAATGTTATTTCTGATGCAACTAGACCAGGACAGGCTATAATTCTCATTCTGCTTTTTAACTACTAACATTTAGAGTTGTTTGGATTTCGGGCTCTGATTCTTCCCAGAGAGCCAGGAATTAGGATGATGTCCTCTGTGTTGGACATGTAAGAGCTTAGGAACTCTGTGCGGTCACAATGAGCTTCCTCCATGCCTGAAGAAAAGACATTTATAATTGATATGCAGAAAAAAAAGGGTATCATCACTAGAAACTCCAAACCAAGTATTCTAAATGTAGTACCATGGTCTCCAACCAAGATGATATTGACACAGCGGTGCAGTTTCATCTGTTTAAGGCCATTCATCAGCTGACCAATCACCTTATCAATCTCCCTGAGTGCACTGTCAAGCTGTAGAATGAAGCAACATTAGTATAATGCTCAAGGTGAAACATCAACAGACTTCAAATTTCAAATTTACTTGAGGAAAGTTTGAATTGACACACTATGGTTAGTGAATGTAAACAGTGTTTGCAGTGAGTCTGCATTTGGGCTGAGAGTTTGTTTGCAATTACTGCTACATTTGCAACACGGCTATATACAGGTGCATCTCAATAAATTAGAATATCGTGGAAAAGTTAATTTATTTCAGTAATTCAACTCAAATTGTGGAACTTGTGTATTAAATAAATTCAATGCACACAGACTGAAGTATTTTAAGTCTTTGGTTCTTTTAATTGTGATGATTTTGGCTCACATTTAAGTGCCACATTCACATCAGCCTGTGGCACTGCTCAGGTGTAATGGAAGCCCAGGTTGCTTTGATAGCGGCCTTCAGCTCATCTGCATTGTTGGGTCTGGTGTCTCTCATCTTCCTCTTGACAATACCCCATAGATTCTCTATGGGGTTCAGGTCTGGTGAGTCTGATGGCCAGTCAAACACAGTAACACTATGGTCACGGAATCAGCTTTTGGTACCTTTGGCAGTGTGGGCAGGTGCCAAATCCTGCTGGAAAATGAAATCAGCATCTCCATAAAGCTTGTCAGCAGAAGGAAGCATGAAGTGCTCTAAAATTTCCTGGTAGATGGCTGCATTGACTGTGGACTTCAGAAAACACAGTGGACCAACACCAGCAGATGACATGGCAGCCCAAATCATCACTGACTGTGGAAACTTCACACTGGACTTCAAGCAACATGGTTTCTGTGCCTCTCCACTCTTCCTCCAGACTCTGGGACCTTGATTTCCAAATGAAATGCAAAATTTACTTTCATCTGAAAAAAGTACTTTGGACCACTGGGCAACAGTCCAGTTCTTCTTCTCCTTAGCCCAGGTAAGGCGTGTCTGACGTTGTCTTTGTTTCAGAGGTGGCTTGGTACGTGGAATGTGACAGTTGTAGCCCATTTCCTGAAGACGTCTGTGTGCGGTGGCTCTTGATGCACTGACTCCAGCTTCAGTGCACTTCTTTCAAAGCTCTCCTAAGTTCTTAAATCGGCTTTGCCTGACAATCTTCTCAAGCCTGCGGTCATTCCTTTCACTTGTACACCTTTTCCTACCACACTTTTTCCTTCCAGTCGACTTTCCATGAATATGCTTTGGCACAGCACTCTGCGAACAGCCAGCTCTTTCAGCAATGACGCTCTGTGGCTTACCCTCATTGTAGAGGGTCTTGATGATCGTCTTCTGGACAACTGTCAAGTCAGCAGACTTCCCCATGACTGCTGTTGGGATTACTGACCTAAACCCAGTATTTATACCCTGAGAATGGTAATTTAACAGAATTTGAAATTAAATATTCTAATAATTTGAGATACTGTTTTTTTTATTTTGATGAGAAGCAAGCTGAAATCATCAAAATGAAAACAAAAAAGTCTGGAAATATTTTACTTTATGTCTAATAAATCTAGAATATATCTAAGTTTTACTTTTTGAATTAAATTACAGAAAAAACAATTACTTTTTCATGATATTCTAATTTATTGAGATGCACCTGTATGTTTAGATGAAATATGTGTGTGACTGAAGCTGTTGTAAGAGACAAGGTCAGACAAGTGATCTCCTGAACTATATGATTCCTGTACACTCTGCTTACCTCGGTGCTATGGGGTCCTAGTTTGTGGCCATAGGTATCTAGCTGTTCAGAATGCATTGCATAAACATATGGCCTGCAAAAACACAGACACCTGTTACCTTTTAACCCAAAAAAACCCCAAAAACGAACACAAAAATACAAAAAACAAATAGTATCTAGTACTAGTAAATAGTACTATCTACAAGGCCACAGTTACTATAAGGCTAACATTAGTTTAAGTCTAAGATTAAAGCAACTAAACACTAATAATGTGACTGTTGAGATAACCACATAGTGAACCCAAAGAGAAATATATAAGTCAATGCTGCATGTCCCATTCATTATAAAATACAGGGTACTGAATTTTGTGGAGTAAAAAAGTAATGATTGGAGGGATTTTAGAGGAGATTATACACATTTTTAAATAAAATGCTAAACCAAAAATGAATGTTAACAAAGCATTTAGGGGGGTGTTTACAATAAATAGTACATACTGACCTCTCCGCAACAGGAAGGTGAAGCCATTGCAACATAGTCAGAACTCTTCTTTCCAATGGAATGCCACTGTTAATATACCACACATCAGAATTGGTGCGAACACATACATACTACATAAAGACAGAACATGCACAAAAACAGCCCTTTAAAATACTTTAGTCAACATATTCAGGCAAATTTAAAATTTAAAAATATTGCTGAATTTTTCTTCGAGCTGTAAGCTGGCCAGTTAATTTGGCAATCCTTTGTTTCTTCGGGTGCTTTCACACTTGGTTTGATTGCCTGGACCGAACCCGAGTTCGATTGCTCCCCCCTCCCCCTGCCCCCACTGGACTGTGTTCACATTATATTATTTGGGTCCGAACCACGGTTCGTTTGCGTCATCAAACCAGCAGCTGTTTACTCCGTTGCTTAAGTGCTAATGTGAAAGCACCCTTAGTTTGAGGAAGCAAGAAAGGTTATTTCAATCAATCTCTACAGGAAACCCTTTCCCCACTACCACCTCCACTCATCCTGACCTCTTGTCCAGTCGTATCAACATTAGGTAAATTTAGGCACTAAGCTCAGGCTCCCTCAACCTATTGGCTTAGATAAGAATAGCCAATTTAATTTCCTCCAACTTTGAGGCTAAAGGAAGTAACTCTGAAAAGCAGCTTTGCCCTTCCAATTTGCTGATTTCAGTATGCAGGCAGTATGCATCTAAAGTATGCAGGGCCTTGATTTCTGTATATAGGACCTTTTCTCACAAAAAACAGTTCAAGCTGTCTCTTTCTATGCCTGAGTGAAAAAAATGCAGTCTGAAAGCCCTCAGTGAGTGCACATGAGGAGAGCTTTGTGTTTTATTCCTAGGAAAGCATAGGACGTGCCAGAGAGCACATAGAACAAAAACAAGCATGTGATTTCCTCTGTCGTATGAAATCTTACTTGTGCAATTCAGTTGTAATTTTCATGTCCTTTTAAGAAAATGTGAGTGGTGCTTGCCTGTGCAAAACTCTACATGCCATTGCTTTGTGGTTTCTATGGTGGTGTTTGTTTTACTGGCCCACAACATGCCCACATAGGTCCACCTAGGACCTAAGTCTCTATGACATTATGGTCCCGCATGATAAATCCTGTGTTCATTGTAAGTGTATGGAATTCTTTCTGCTGTTTAAAATTCCATCAGGCTGAAATTGTGAGATTGCAAACCTCTCCTCAACAAGTCACATGATTTGAGGTATCACTCATGTCCATAGCTAACCGTATGGAATGAGTTATTTAATTAGGCATGTTATAGAATAAAGTTACAAATGACCATCAAAAAGACATTGTTTGCATTTGAGTTTGGATCATGTTGACTTACACTGGCCAGAAAAACGTACCAGCCTTTACTCCCTGTTTCACTGCTGTTATCCAGATCTAGAAATGGAAGAAAAAGTGTTATCAGAGAAAACATATGTTGTACTACTGTGTCTTCTGTGGAAAAATAGTTTTTTCTTTCATGTTTCTAAGAAAAACAATCTGTCTCTCATTTCATACATCAGACAATCTGATAGATCACTGGAGAAAAACAAAGTTTAGGGATCACAATTCACAAACGAGAGACAACTGTTCTATGTGTTGGGTAATTTTCACAAGTTTTTGGCAGAACTTTTCAAACTGCAGTGATGAGACTGTGTAAGTTTCATCCATGATGGCCTCATTTACCGTCACAGCTCAGTCAGTGGTGTCTAGAATCAGCCAGAAGAAATAAAGTTCAGTGAAAACTAAGAATTGATTCCAGCTGTTGGGCTAATAGCTGACATATGTGTTGGAGATGTCCCCCTTTTTCTTCATGTATATCGCACATGATCATAGATCTAAAAAACTCACTGACATTATGCACATGATTCCACTGCTTGCTGTTCCATAAAACCGTGCAGTTAGGTACTAGTTCTAAGACAAGGGTTCACTGTTTAAAATGGGGACATGAATATGACTCAAAGTAGTCTACACATATGTACATGACTGGATGGACCTTTGATAGTTGAAGACTAAAAACGCTGTATTTTGCATGCCAGGCCAGTAGCTGGCGAGGTCATTTTGTAAAAACAAACTTTCAATTTCAGCCTGTTTGTCACATGAAGCTATCATACAGCTCCAAAAGAATCGAAATATAGTGCACACATTCTATAGATTACTTTCATGGTTCTTATGGAACAATGTGAGTAAATGATGACAGAATTTCATTTTTGGATGCACTATCCCTTAAAAAAAAAATATGGAAGGGCAACTCACAGGTTGTCCTCCCCACCATCGATGGTTGAGCTTTTCTTTCCCACGGAAGTTAAAGTTAGCATCAAAGCCAGGGTCATGCATGGAATTACCCACAATTCCATGTGACTCAGGATAAAGCCCCTAAAGCAAAGAAAAACAAAAGAAAAATGTTTAAATCAAACTTTAAGATGCAACAGAAATAATATAATATAAAGTTGTGCTCGTAAGTTTACATCCCCCTTGTAGAATTTGAATCCTATTATTAAACAAAGGAACCATAAAAATGGATTTTTTTCACACACAAAAACAAAGTCTTGCAGATTCTGCAAACTTATGAGCAAATGTAACAGAGGGTACACAAAATTAACACATACCGTTGCAATTGTATACAAATTTGGGTAGGTTTTGGTGGGGTACATAGGTCTCATGTAAGGTGCATGGGTTCCACATGATCCTACAAGAGATATGACAAGTCATTTTAGAAATCTCAATCAAAGGCATCAATTTAGTATATATATACATGTGTATATATATATATATATATATATATATAGTTCAAATGTAATTTTCAGAGCTCACAACTTTCACAAATGTTTTGTAGAGTTTCTGTCTACTAAAAGTTTTGGAAACTTTAAACTGTACTTCTATTGTACAGTATATTGTCTTTTCTAAGTTTACTTCAGGAAAGCTTAACATACAATACACTCATGTAAAGCAATATATACTATATGACAAATAGTAAATATACTGCATTATCACGCAGCTCTCTACATAAAGTTAAATATGTATGTATTCTGACACTATTGGATAAGAACTGAACTTAGCTGGACGACAACATTACTGCTTTCTGCAGAACTGCTCTAATTTAATAACTGATGATCTTTACAATGGAACTAAATCAACACAAAAATTATTTCAGCTTAACAGTGACACTATTTTCTTTTAGAGCTGCTGTACAGCCGAAATGAACTGTTTGCATCATTGAATAATTTTCCTGTTATCACTGTAAAGCTGCTTTGAAACAATCTGTATTGTATAAAGCGCTATATAAATACAGGTGACTTGACTATATCCAACTTTATCCGCATGCATACAGTACACTTATGCAAAGCGATATATATTCTAATCTTACCTGCTTGATTGCTTGTATCATTGCAAAATGTAAACTATATTATCGCCCAGCTCTACTCTGTTAATTGCAACTATAAGATATGATGATATTAAGATATTATAAACATTGACATTATGATTTTATGTATAGCTGCTTTGACACAATATATTGTGAAAAGCTCTATACAAATAAATTTGACCTGACTTGACTTGACAGAGTTCAGAAAAGGCAAAGCAAATTACCAAAGGGCAATTATGTGGTTACATAGCACATTTGTAAGCATATCTAAGGGTTCTATGTTCCCCAGATTTATATGGTACATATTCAACACATGAAAAAAAGGTCTTATGTTCCCAGGGTTCTATTCTCAATCTCAAATCTCACTTTTCTGTCAAAAATACTAGAAAAGGCAGTATCATCACAACTATGTTTCTTTTTAGAAAGAAATTGTATCTGTGAGGATTTCCAGTCAGGATTTAGACCGTACCATAGTACCGAGACTGCTCTCATTAGAGTTACTAATGATTTGCTCTTATCATCAGATCGTGGTTGTATCTCTCTATTAGTATTACTGGATCTTAGTGCTGCATTTGACACTATTGATCACAATATTCTTTTGAATAGTCTCGAAAATTATGTTGGCATTAGTGGAATTGCACTGTCATGGTTCAAATCATACTTATCTGACCATTATCAGTTTGTAGTAGTAAATGAAGAGATGTCATATCGATAACAAGTTCAATATGGAGTACCGCAAGGCTCAGTACTAGGACCATTGCTTTTCACTCTGTACATGCTACTCTTGGGAGATATCATAAGGAAGCATGGCATTAGTTTTCACTGTTATGCTGATGATACTCAGCTCTATATTTCTTCGCACCCTGACGAAACTTACCAATTCTCAAAATTAACGGAATGCATAGCTGATATTAAAAAGTGGTTGACCAGTAATTTCCTACTACTAAATTCAGAAAAAAACAGATATTCTAATTTTTGGACCAAAAACTCTTCACGTATTAACCTAGAATACTGTCTAACACTTGATGGCTGCTCTGTTAAGTTTTCGTCGTCAGTTAGGAACCTGGGTGTGCTCTTTAATACCAATCTTTCATTTGAAGGCCATGTTTCTAACATCTGTAAAAACGCATTCTTCCATCTTAAAAATATATCTAAACTACGACATATGCTCTCAATGACAAATGCAGAACAGTTAGTGACCTCAAGGCTAGATTACTGTAACGCTCTACTGGGTGGTTGTTCTGCTCGCCTGATAAATAAACTACAGCTCATACAAAATGCAGCAGCTAGAGTTCTTACTAGAACTAGGAAGTATGACCATTTTAGCCCAGTTCTGTCAACACTGCATTGGCTTCCTGTTAAACATTGTATACATTTTAAAATCTTGCTAATTACTTACAAAGCACAAAATGGTTTAGCTCCCCAGTACCTGAGCGAGCTCTTAATGCATTATAGTCCTTCACGTCTATTGCGATCTCAGAATTCAGGCCAGCTGATAATACCTAGAATATCAAAATCAACCACAGGCGGTAGATCCTTCTCCTATTTGGCACCTAAACTCTGGAACAATCTTCCTAGCATTGTTCGGGAAGCAGACACACTCTGTCAGTTTAAATCTAGACTAAAAACGCATCTCTTTAACCTGGCATACACATAACACATGATCAATTTATATTTTCAAATCCGTTAAAGGATTATTAAGCTGCATAAATTAGGTCAGCCGGAACCGGGAACACTTCCTATAACACCAGATGTACTCGTTACATCAGAAGAAGAATGGCATCTACGCTAATATTAAGAGGTTTACCGTAGTCAACCGGATCCGGGCCGTATCCAGGTGAGATCGAGGACCTGCGCCTTGATACGACCACAACGCAGCCCTGAAGTATCAGCAGAGATTGAGTCAACTAGATCATCCATTGTGAAGGCCTCATCGACACGACAGCCAGTGCCACAGTTCCTCAACAAACCGTCTGTACCGCCGTGATGAATACGATCCTCAACTGGATGGAACTGGAATAAATACCTTGAATGTTGCGATCCCATCGGACTTATGTTAGCTACCTGAATCGTAACAAAGCACTGTTCGCCAGAGGAGAACTGGCCCCCTGACTAAGCCTGGTTTCTCCCAAGGTTTTTTTCTTTCTTTCTCCTTTTTAACACCTATTTGCCACCTGTTTGCCACCTGATGTCACCTATTGGAGTTTGGGTTCCTTGCCGCTGTCGCCTTTTGGCTTGCTTATTTGGGGACACTTGACATTTGATATTCAACAGTGCTTTGCATCTACCTGCATTGACACCATTTTCATTAAGAGCTGCTGTGCAGCCAAAATTATATACCAGTTATCACTGTAAAGCTGCTTTGACACAATCTGCATTGTAAAAAGCGCTATATAAATAAAGGTGACTTGACTTGACTTTCCCAGTTCAATGATCAGTTAACACACATTAAGTAAACTTTTTAAAAGGTCAGGACTCATTTTCCCAGGGTCCTATCAACTTTATAAACTTCTAACCCTAACCTAATGAAGCTATGACCTTTTGTGATTCGTTCTTCTAACCATTATGTTTAGTTCCCTCAAGCCATACGGCAGTGCTGGGGAACAGAAAACCCCTTTGACAAGTTCCCACAATAACCCATGTCATATTAAGCAAAAACAAAGCTTGGAAATTGTTTTCTGATTCGCACACCGTAAAAAAATAAACCTGTAAAATTCACAGTAAAAAAAAAAAGAAAAAAAGGCAGCTGTGGTTGCAAGCACTTTTAAAAAAACATGGTAGCAACATTTTAGATTTTATGGGACTGAATTTACAGTACAAAAGCTAGTGCCACCAAGATGTTCATTCATTCTGTGACAGGCCTGTACCAGAAACATAAATTATTAGTTCATAGAAATTATTAGTCTTCGGGCCTGAGCCATTCGTTCTTTTGTCATATGATAGCTGTATTAGATACATAAATTAGTTAATAATTCTCAACCTTCCTTAAAAACAATTGCGTAGTTATTTTTTTTTTTTACTCTCACGGTCAAGTGATGCGTTTCTGGTTTAAAAATTTATAAATTTGTGAATTTTTGTCATGATGGTTCTTTTTCATAACTCGTGATGAATAAACAACTCAGACCCGAAAACATGGGAGATGAATGAATAATTTCTGTTTCCGGTACAGACTACATAGCTTCAGTCTGTGGGGATGTGACGTTACCAAAAATGAACTACTCAGATCAGAAGGTGAGGTGAACTAACCTGACAGACTGTTTAGCAATGAATGAATAATTTCTATTTCTCATAATTTGGCCCTGGCTGCGTTATAATTTTATCTTATTCTAAATGCGATCAACATTTGCGTGTTGATGTGTTGGGTTATTTAGCTACTAACATGTAACATTTTAATTATATTCTGCTGAAATGAACAAAATGAACGAAATGACTTAAAAAAGATGGTAACACCATGGTAACACACATGGCACTAAAATAATGCAATAAACATTATTTCATTATTTACACAACATAAGATGTACCATAAAACCCTAATGTACAGAATTAATAACAAAAATTAACAAGAAACAATTATTTAAACAAAATACCATCAAATGTAAAGTGTCACACAGAGAATTGTGGGAATGTCAGTTTACTTTTTTTTTTTTTTCAGATTATAAGATTACTTACAAAATCTGTACATTTAACAGGACTTTTAATACGTAAAATGTCCTGTTAGATATATTACAGTTTTTCACTATATAGTAATGAAACTTGCCGTTACAGAATTAACACGTTTCTACCATAGCAGTATTTTACAGTGTTTTACCATTAAAATTAAAATTATTAACACCCTGGGAGCATAGGACCTTTTTTCATGTGTTTTTATGTGCCATACAAATCTGGGGAGCATAAGACACTGAAAACATAGAAATGACACCTAAGATTTTTACCCATCCGTTGTGGATAACATGGGCTTTGTCTTGATGTTGAGGGTACTTGATGCATGGTCTCAGTTTCAAGCAGAAAGAGTGACCTGTGCAATGGCCTGTGATGCACTGTATGTTCATTACTATACGCTATTACCAGTTAGTGGCAACTAACGTAATGCGTACTGTTGAGCAATTTCAGTTTTAAAAAAATAAAAATAGACATATCATTGGGTCGTTTTGGAATAGGACTGTGACCTAGAATCTGATATGAATAAAAACTAATTTGGATCAAATTGTGATGTGCCTAATGTTCAAAGATGTAAACAAAACAAAACAAAACAAAATATATATTAAATATATTAACTTTATAAAAATCTTCATTCCGGAGCTTTTTGTTCCTTAGGAAATTAGAAAAGTAATTGGAATTATTTGATTAGTAAATCTGTATATTGTGTAATACATTTAATAAATCTTTAACTGATTGACAGCTTTAGTCAATGTTCATTTATATTCAGTTTGTTGATTTTAATGAAAAGACATAGTTCTTACTGAGTTTCTCGATATTGGGGATCACTGTGCTTCCTCTTTTCATGTAAGATGCACGAAATCCATCAACAGACAACATGATGACAGGGGGCCGAACAAACCTAGATAAGCAGAAGTATTAGTACACCAAATACAAACAAAATGAAATTAGGATTTGTTGCTAAAATGTGTCCTTATTTGTAGTGGACAAGTGGTCTTTTATTTGAATGTTCTTTTTATAACAGCCTTCCTTAGGCACTATTCATATGTTTAGGCTCAAAATGTCACACTTAATGTGTATGCATTAACATTAATTGTCATGCAATCCACCCAGCAGTCCTCCTGGATAGGTGTTTTGTCACACAGAAGCCCAATATCCATCTCGTGTTTTGCATTTCACAGCATTAAATAAATAAATAATTCAATTTCTTCTAGTATGTAAAGTATAGTTGTGAAGATATGAGTGTTGTTGACCTAGTGTTGAATATAAAAGGCGGGATGAATGGGAAGTGTGATGTTTGTCACTGAAATCACAACTGTGTCTCTCACCCGGAAGGACACTCGTGGTTTTTAATCTCTTCACACTCTTCCTGTAACCAGGGAACATCACCTAACAGAGAAAGGAAGTCAGTCAGTGAAGCACCAGGTGACATCCATACATATGCAAACACGTCTAATGTCCAGGCAATATGGTGCTCTTGTTTTACAGTTGCACCTGAAACCCATCACTACCGTTCTTTATAACTGTAGTTGGTTTGACAAATATCAAATCCTTACACTGTAAACCCTAATGCTCAAAATAATTAATTGGTTTGAATAGGGTAAACTTAAACAAATTAGTTCAATCAAATTATCTTTTATGAGTATTTAGAACTTTTCTTTTTCTTTTGAGTTCACAAAACTGACACATTTTAAATAATCTAATACAGATTCATTGTTTTGATTTTTATGAACTTGTTTCATTTTGACACATACATTTTACTGAAACTGGCTGGGATTTATGGAAGTAAAACAATGCCATATGTTTTTGAAATAAAAAAGCATCTTGAATTGCACTACTTGGAAAAAAAATATGCATTGCATTAACCGTGCTTGTATTTTAATGCATTGTATTTTTAGGGCTTGCATTTTTATGGTCTGAAATTCAACATGGTGTGAATATTTCAATTCAAAACATTTCATTTTCATTGTTAAAAATTCAACAATCCATATTCACCTTTCAGATTTCACTTCCAAAAAATTCATTATGTTTAAAAATACAACCTATAATATTCAGCAGGCAATTTTATTTCGCGTTACAAAGTCGCGTCCAAAAATTCAGTGGTTCAAATTTCAACATTTCACATCCGGGAACTGCATATGTAAATATCGTTATATATTTCACTTAGCCTACTGTATGCTCATACACAAAATATACCAATTTAAAGCTCTATAGTATTTGAAGAGAATGAATTACAGTCTGTAAAGTGTTCATGTAGGTGTGATGCACAACTTTTAGACTGTTGATAGGCTAATAAATAATACATTTAGAGACGGTCCCTAATATGGACCGTCCAATGTCAAGTCAACTTTATGCCAGTATTTCACTGGGAAACGCTTAGCGTCAAACTTTGCACATTACGTCCATATTCTGAGTCAAACTGTCTTTTATATCACTGTATTTAGTCTATAAAGCGTTCTATATGTCCCGACGACAGGGGAATCCTGGAGTATGACTTACTGAGGGAAACCCCAGCACTGCATCACAGCGCCGCGATATAAAGTTTAAGAAAGTTATATGTCTAGCTCAGATTTAACATTTGAACTGTACATCAGCATCGGGGAATAACGTTATAATCTCGTTCACTGTAGAGAAAGTATCGTACATGTTGGCTACACATAGGTAAAGTAACAGTGAAGACATTGGATTAAATGTAAACACAACTTTTGTGTCTTTATCAGCTTTTATATACTGGCCCTGATAATCATCACACATGCACTTACCGCTTGCTCCATTAATGTAAATCCGTTTTAGTAATTGAAATGAATGAATTGCTTTAACTGTTGCCCTGCTCTTCGTCAATACGCGCTTGCACCACCTGCTGGTGAGGTCGACTAACAGTAGATGGAGATTATGCTCGGTACTCTACTGCTATTCCTGCAGTTCCCGGATGTGAAATGTTGAAATTTGAACCACTAAATTTGTGGACGTGAATTTGTAACACGAAATAAAATGGCCCGAAAATTGCCTGCTGAATATTATAGGTTGTATTTTTAAACAGAATTAATTTTTTGGAAGTGAATTCTGAAAGGTGAATATGGATTATTGAATTTTTAACAATGAAAATGTGTGAAATGTTTTTAATTGAAATATTCACAGCTTAAATATACAACCATGTTGAATTTCAGACCATAAAAATGCAAGCCCTAAAAATACAATGCAATAAAATACAAGCACTGTTAATGCAATGCATTTTTTTTTCAAGTAGTGCAATTCAACATGCTTTTTTATTTCAAAAACATATGGCATTGTTTACTTCCATAGGGATTCACCATCATGGTGACAAGTGGAATATGAGCTTAGTTTGAGAACAGATATATGTTCTATATTGCTGTACTATGCTATGCTAATGCTATCAAAGCATTATGTTACCAGTGAGGAGGTTAGCATTAACTGAATTAGCTCGTTAAAGCTAGCGAAGTTTCCACTAGTAAAACATATTTAAGTTGAGATTACATGATAATTTTAAGTTAAATGCATGAATTAGCTTACTCAAATATTTTAAGTTAAAATAAATTAAAAATGTATGAGTACAAAATAAAAATATGCCAGTTCTGCTAAATTAAACTTTAAATTTCTTAATTTAAAATTTTTGATTTAACTGATTACCTCAAATCTTTGGAGTTTTGCCAATTTATTTGAGTTTACAGTACATTAGAGCAAATCTTGAAAACACAGTGCCCAAGAGCAAGATGGGAATTGACTAAAATAACTAAAAAAAAAAAAAAAAAAAAGCACAGCAATGTATTTGCTAATATGTGAATGGCACTTTTAAATTAAGTGCCAAAAATAAAGTGGTCTGTCTCCTCCACCTTAAACCAGGCTAAACTTTTTGGTACTTACATTGAAATTAAATACATGTCATTTTTTGTGTTTCCAGTTAGCAGAAACTCTCTGAAAGCCTCCCACCTTTGCAGAGAGACCTGTAGTTGGTGCAGCAGTCTCCTTTGGCCATGCAGTCCTCTGAGCAGTGACAGGCATGCTGCTCATTACGAGTTTCATCACAGCGCTCTTTACTGCACTCAAAACCTCCCGCTGAAGGCACAAAAAATGAAACATCTCTCATAATCAGAATCAACAGAATGCAAAACTAAAGGAAACTGTTACAATAGCCTGGCACAAGTAATTTGACGTAAGCCTGTCCTTAGACAAAGACAAAAAGTACAGCGGGTCCAAAAGTAAAAATACATCATTTTGAGAATCATGAACTTGTGGAATCACGATTTTGAGAATTTCTTAAGTTTGTGCAAAACATGATGATTTATGTTATCCAGCATGATTTGTGAATGTTCCAAAGAGCATTATGTGCTTCAATGGACACAATGAAACTTAACCATCTGTAAGGTGTCAATGTCACAAATTTGCTTATTTCATTATTGACCTATAATGTAAAATAGTGCAAAATTTAAAATTGTTCCAATTCATTTTACATCATAAAGACTCAGACTTTGGACCCCACTGTGTATCTCCTAGCTGAAAAGAGAAATATTTGCAAATAGGACTTACCTGTTTTCAGGCAGTGCTCATCAAAGTCTGAGCAACACGTATCGTATGTTTTGCATAGGTTATCACAGCGACAGTTTGGCGGTTCTGCTTCCACTAATTCAAAACACCTGTTTTTGCAGGAACCTGATAGGCTGTTAAAAGGATGGTCAGAGAGAACTTGGGAGGACAAAGATCAAAAGAAAAAAAAGAAGAGACATAGAATATAAAGATTAAAGAGACATTTTAGATCTAAAAACACACACCACCAAAATCTAAATTTTGTTATGCATGTGCAAAGACTGCTCTGCTTTGAAGCTGAAAACATGTATATGCAGTTCAATCATTCCCACCTGTAAAATTTCAAAAATGGGTCAAGGAGCTGAAATGTTCTCTGCACATTTCAATATTGACTTAGGGTAGAGCAAAGCAAATATTTCCTTAATTTTCGATCACCATGCTGAGAGAGCAACAGAAAGTGTCTGTTTCATTAAATGTTCCTGGCTCATTACTACTAGCCTACGTGAACTGACTGACATGATTTGGCTTGATTAAAAAAAAAAAAAAAAAATGCATTAATGCATTTCTACCGGAACATTTAAACAAACAAATGACACTATGAAATTGCAGAATGAACAATAAATCATTGAATACTGGATAATGCAAGGTCAAATGATTTCCTTTCGTTCAAGCTCGACTAAATTATATAAGTGAGGCTACAGAAACAGTCTTGACATGTTTAGAATGGCATCAGTTGAATTGGCCTTAGCTACATAAACAGACCAAATACACAGTGCTGCTGTCCAAAAAACACAGCAAAACCAACCTGAGTAAAACCTCTATAATTTCACACGGGCTGGACACATGAAGCTATAACATACATGCTTTTAACAAGTCAACCTCAAAGTAATGTCAGTATGGCAGCACCCTTTAGGGGGTGACCCACTTTAATAGAAACAGATTTTTCTACATTAGAACACTGACATTTTGGGTCCCTATCTCATGTGACTGATAATGAAATTTTGTTTATTACTTCATAGGTATTTTTTAAATCAGCAAAATAAATATGGTAAATAAATAGATAATACTGAGCACATATTGAGTATACAATCACAAAATGAATCTATATGGGCCATTCCTGGTTTTCAGTGTCTTTTGGACATCATAAAGTTTAAAAAATCAAACTCTGATTTGATTAACTTTGAGTGCCAATTTAAAATAAATGTTTGTATAATCATGATAGGGTGATGTAAAACATTTGAAAAATGATTTTGCTTGGGTAAATAAAATTAACTGTTTATTAAACAAAATACAGTTAATTTTATTCATATATATATATGAATTGTACTTACTTTCTCACAAACGCATCATTTTTCATTTTCAGATACAAATGCCTAAAACCCTTTAAAGTACTACATTATTGACACTCCAAAAATGTTTAATTGTCATTGAATTGTTAGGGTTTTTTTTCTTCTGATTTTTGTGAAATTATTGTAAAAAAAAAAAAAAAAAAAAAAACCTGCTTAACAAGGTGGAAAAAGTAATAACAGGGTGGACAAGTGGTATAAAGAATGGATGGATGGATGATTTCCTATCTCTCACATACAACCAGTTACAATATTACTTTAGTTTGAATTGGATTTTGATAGTAAACAATATGTAACACATTACGAAAAAATATTAAATACACTACTTCTTTAACTTTTAACATAAATTACTTTTACAATCACTATATACACGCTCAATGCCCACTATGTTAGGTTTTCTGATTTAAGAGGGTGGACACTTACAGAGTGAAAATTCTGACCTAAAATCTAATAACTTTCATATTTCCCTTTAACAGAGTGGACGTATTGAGGTTGACAACATCAAATTTGAAACATAAAATTTGTAAAAATAGACAATTAAAATAACAAAGGATCTCACTCACTTTCACAACTTGTTTTCCCTCCAAAGAAGTGATGACTACTCTATGATATATCATTTAATTTTTCCAACTTTTATTAGAAGGGAAAGTAGTCCAAAATAACAGTGGACAATAAATCGAAGGGACTAGCTAAAAAACACTTTAATAAATTGTTAAAAATGAATTTAATAATTGAAAAAACTCGATACATTAGAGAGAATCATTACTAAAACAATGTAAAATGGGGTATACACAAGTCAGGGGACACAGGAAAAATGGTAATGTATGGTGAATCAAAATGCTGTAAAATGTCTCAAATGATCATAATCTACTTTTAATCAAGTTTTAATCGACTTAAATTGGCTTAGCGTTTAAATGGTGTTATTTATGGCAAAGATTGCTTTAAAATGTATACTGTTCAATATAAGCAACAGGCTAATATCATGATACTTAGGCTACTGGAGATACAAAGGCCACCGAATATATAATGTAGGCCCATATATATATAATGTATGATATAAATTCTGAAGAAGTATGAACCTACATCCAGAGAAAGACTCATTTGATGATCCTTCTTTGTCGGACCGCCTGATCACATAAGCCTCACACACAGTGCACCGCGAGAGAAGATACATAACGGAGAATACCTGCGTACAAATACACCGTGAGAGAAGACATAACGGAGAATACATGGGTACAGATATAGCAGTAAAGCAGAATCCTTCAAACTATGACTGTAAGAGGTAGTAGAGGTTGCAGAAATTTGTAAATTTAAAACGCCCGTTAGTTAATTTCACATTTCTATCAACATAGGCTCATAGGACGGTAGAAATAACATAATGCAATAGCATACACTTTTTGCTTTGTCTGCGACCAAGAGAAACTGAGAGGGTTTCAAACAGCAGTTCAAAGCAGTCGTATTTATATTTTCAGCTGCCAATAAAGCTACCTTTCAAAAGTTTTCATGCAAAGAAAAGAAAAAAGAACCTTGTATACAATAAAATAGCGATAATGCTTTATAAGTTGTATTAAGGCGTATTATTTAATCATATCTATAAAATGTAATAGAGAAGTCCGCTAAATGTATAACTCTCATTATAAAGAGAACACAAAAACCTACCGTACCCATTTCAGTTGCAGCATGGTAGATGTATGTCTGGTCCCTGACTCACTGCAACACTGAGTGAGTACTCAAACCACGGCACTAGATTCACGTTTACTTTACCCTCAACCAATACACACCAGGAAACATGAACTAACGTCACATCTGGCAAACCTGTGACGAATTACACTGAGAGACCCCATTCTCCCTTTTAACAGCCCCCAAAACACTTAGCATTAAAATATCAAGCAGACTTTTTACTTATACTTAACTTTAATGGCAAATAATTATAAACTAAATGACAACTTTCAAAATGTCCATCGCAAATTCTTATGAAAAAAAAAAGAAAGAAAAAATAAGTGCAATGAATGTTAAGAATAACATTACCTTATTGGTTCTCAAACTGTACCAGTACTAGTTGTCTGTTTGGTTTTGTATTCAACATGTTATTTTTGGGCCCAAAATTGTTTTGTAGTTACAGTAGGTCAGAAATGATTGGAAACATCTGAAGGAAAAATAATAGTTTTAGAAAATTAACATCATAATGGCCTATAGTAAATTATAACAGAACATGGGAATTTTTTTTTTTTTTTTTTTGTAATTATCCGGGATACTGATTTACATGTTTTGACAAACATTGTGAACTACATACATTTTGCATATGGAGACACTGATCATGCAAGGACATTTTAACTAGCTACGAAATTCAGCTTTACTAAATTTTGTATTTTGTGCTTAATATCAGGGTACTCCTAGCATGCTTCCCAAGCACTAATTTCAACAAGCTTACAACATTCACTAGGAAGACCAGTTCCTCACCACATGTATAGATGGGCAAGCCATGTTCTTCTGTGAAATAATTAAGACAATGACATTTTAACCTATTTATCAAAACAAAGTTTTTGTTTGTTTGTTTTTTGGACAACAAAAACAAAGACACAAAGCTTATTTAACAAAACCTCTTTATGGATTTATACAATATAAAAAACAAACAAAACATCAGTGAATAAAAAAAACTTAGTAATTGCAGTACTGAATGATACAAATCCTACAATAGTGAAATAAAAACAGGCTGGGGTGTAGATGTGAAACTGGTAAAAATTACTTATGGCTTAAATTATTATACTTTCAAAGGAACAGTGAAGTCCACTGAAAAATACTGCTTACATTTACAGTATTCAACTAACCCTTGAATATATTTCCCATTTAAAAGATTGCTCACAGTAAGTTAACCATAGAGCCCACAGAGTGAAATGTTCCCTCATAAAAGTACTTTCAGAATGCTGATATTTATCTTGAGACACAGCAGCCAGACTTAACCCTAGTGGTCCTGGGTGGTGAGTCAGTGAATCTGTGTGTGTGCTGTTAAGAGGCCATAAACCAGTCAGTGTTACGTGTGGTCAGATGACACTGCGGAACAAATTTTTCCTTTTTTCGTGTACTGCATGTTAGGTTGTTACAGAGACTGGAAACAAGTATTAATAAGAAATGATAGTAGTAAACAAGTAGTAATAAGAAATGATTTAAAGGATTAGTTAAATCAACATGAACATTGTCATTGATTTAAATGAAAGAATTTTCATTTTTGAATGAACTACTGACCCATGCTGGGTGATATGACAATCCAGTCTTTAGAGCAAATGCTCAAAATGTGTATTTTAATGTTGGTCAGGAGTACCTCTGCCTGACATCACTATCAGTCAGATAGAGATGGAGAACGAATGGAGCGGCCACTGGCAGGGCTGTTACTAAAAGCGTGAGAATCTCTGTCTTTATCTTTGTCCTTACTCTCATGCTTGTGTTTGTGTTTATGTTTGTGTTTGTGCTTCTTCTTCTTCTTCTTGTGCTCATGATGATGATGATGGTGGTGGTGGTGATCTCCATGTTTGGAGGATGTGCTGTCTTTGCTCAATGTGGGCATGGGTGTTCCTGGCATGGACAAAATGGCTTGCTCTACTGAAGATGGTTCTTTCCCTATGGAATAGTGAGAGAAAAGTTAAAGCAACATAAAACACATCAAAGCCACTAAATTACCAGATTGAGTTTTCCGTCAGTACACACCTCTGTAAACAGCTGTGTAACCGTTAAAAAATAAATTTTTTTTTGAAAAGGTCCTGTTTACATATGATTTCTAAAGGGTCATTTACCAGTAAAGACTGTGTGTGAAAGAGGCTAATATCTATCGACTTCTAGATCAGATTTATTCAACTTAATAGACGTTTCCAACAATTTGTCTTATCATGCCTGGAGTTGAAGGTCTCTCCAACATGTTCAGATGGTGGTAGATGAATGCCTGGCTGTCATGAACTGTGTCCATATCAATATCTTCCTCCTCCTGGGTGGGAAACTGACAGAAGTTGAAAAACATTACAGTGCACTACAACATTACAGTGCAAAATGAAGCTATATATATGTTTTTTATTTATTTTATGGTAACCAGGATCTAATTGTAACTGTGTCGTAACATAAGCATATTCATTTCAGATTACTCACTCTGCTCTTCACAGATGCTTTAGCACTGGGTTCTTCTTGCATAACTTGTCCAGGTTCAGGGGATGAACCTAATGGAGTCTCTGCCTTCCTCTTTAAACCCTGTGGGGCCATGGCCACGCCACTCAATGCTGGCTCCATGATAACATGCTCCTCCTCCAGCTGAGGATGATTAATAGAGGAAAAAAGAATGAATATTACATTTAATAAGCGGATAACACTTCACAGGTTTTTAAGGGTATTAACATTCCTCAACCATCTTTTAAATGACCTAAGACTAAGAATAAAACATACCTTTGCATATGCTTTACTATTTATAACCACCTTTAGGCAGCATAGTGACTATGGCTGTGTCCAAAACCCATCAGCAGCAGTGACTGTCAGTGAGACCGTATTTTTTTAATGGAAAAAGAAAGAAAGAAAGATCCTCCTAAGGAATGTGGTTATTGGAGCTATGAAGTAACTGGCAAATTGGTAACTGGATTGCCTTGTATTAGTTCTGTGATTGACTAAAATGCTCAGTTTGACTATTCTAAAAATTTAAGGCCAAGTTCTCTTGTCAGAATTTCTAAGGTTTGATTTTAGAACTTTAAATTTGTTCTTCATCTGAAAACCAGGGGCCGTATTCACAAAACATTTTATCTCACCACTACAGTTCTCCTAAATAGCAGTAAAAGTTCTTGGCTAAGAGTTTTCTCTTAAAACCTATTCACAAAGCTGCTGAGACAAACTTTTACTAAGGAATAGACAGAAGTCTTAAGCTAAGTGTAAGGGCGGGGTTGACCTCGTTGCTATGGATGATGTCAACACACTAACTATGCCCACAGTGATTAGCTGATGGGGGAGGAGTCTCTGTCAGCGATTTAATCATAGAAATATTGTAGAATGAGATATGTTTCCATATTCAAATAAAGGTTTTAAAATACAAATGTTGCCATATTCAAAGAAAGATTTTTTAAAATAAAAATGTTGCCGTATTGAAATAAAGATTTTAAAATGTAGGCTAAGTGTCACTAATTAAACTAGTATATGTTCAGTTAATTGTCCGCTTCTTACATGTCTGTGTCTCGAGAGATTGCAGAATTCAAGTGACAAATGATGCTTTATAAACAAAGGTTTTGGAGGAGCACGTTCAAACAGTCTATCTAATCAGCTCGAGTGGAGGTATCTATATACACAGACGAGAGCCAACTCACCTTACCTCGACAGTTTTCTGCATCCCTCTGCCACCCCGTTCCTCACTCTCAGCTGGGGATACGGGGTGAACTTTGGGTTTGGGCTAAATAAATTCCAAGCTCGGACTTTGGGCTAAATAAATTCCAAGCTCGGAGCCCGGGCTAAATAAATTCCAAGCTCGGAGCCCTCGATCCCCTTGAACAGCACGCCAAATACACTTATTATATACATTCATTTGTAAGTGTGAACTCGTGAAAACAACTGCCACAGGTAATAAATCTTTAATAAATAAATAATGTACTATTTTTGGCATTTTATTGTATTAAAATCTATAAATCAAAATATGTATTGCATTTATGAAGAAAAGATTCAGCACCCAAGGCTCTATCACTATTGCCTCAATGGTGTACAATGTCTTTAGGTGGATTAGGATTGTTTGTGATTTGGTATTAGTGATTTAGGAGTCCTAACGTTTCACAGATTTAGGAGCTAGTTTTAGCACTAAAATGCTTTGTGAAATACTTTTAGAGCAAAAATTTAGGACTGACACGCCCATTATTTTTAAGAGTTTCTCCTAAATCCGCAAGTCAGGAGCTACTTTGCAATATCTGATACGGATAACCAAAAGTAACAAATTCTTCTTACATTATAAGCGATTTATCTTAGATTATAACCACTATGTTCAAAGTGTGTGTGTGGTAATGGTATTCCCTATGTTATGGGGGCAGGATAGAGTACAAGGAAAAACAGGGAAACAGTCAATGAGTGTATAACATCAGATTGGTCAGGGATGCATCAAAGAAGAGAGACAGATGGCATCAAATACAGCATTTTGCATTACAGTATGTGTCATGTGATACTGTAAACAGATTACCATGGTAGAGATTGCCACATTACTGTAACTCACTCTTATAAAGGTAAACTACAGTATAGATTCAGTCATATGGTACATGTACTGTAATGGCAGCAAACTCTGATCTAGCACAAAACCTCATGGCAATATCATACACTCAAAAAAAAAAAAAATAAATAAATAAAATGCTGGGTTAAAAACAACACAAGTTGGGTTGAAAATGGACAAACCCAGCGGTTGGGTTAAATGTTTGCCCAACCTGCTGGGTAGTTTTATTTAACTCTTAAAAAATAGTTTTATTTAACTTTTTTAGTGTACGCCTTTTGATAACACACTGAATAGATAACCTACTATTACAAACAATATGGATTCAGTTACATAAGTTAGATAATGTTAGTGTATTCTCTAATGTGTCATCTGTAGCATGTGTTACTGTAATTATTTCAGCAACAAGGGTGATTTGAAAAACTCCAGTTTGGAGTTTTGTACTAAGAGTTTTGAAAATGTACACCTTACATGTGAAAATAGTACCAAAGCGAATAAAAAACAAAAAAACTGTAATAATGCGGTATTACCGCACTGTCTTGAGCGGCTTTCTGTGTGCACCTTTCGGGTTAGTGAACACAGAGAGCCGCTTCACAGACATCGTGCCAGTATACAAACCCGATTCCAAAAAAGTTGGGACACTGTACAAATTGTGAATAAAAAAGGAATGCAATAATTTACAAATCTCAAACTTATATTTTATTCACAATAGAATATAGATAACATATCAAATGTTGAAAGTGAGACATTTTGAAATGGCATGCCAAATATTGGCTCATTCTGGATTTCATGAGAGCTACACATTCTAAAAAAGTTGGGACAGGTAGCAATAAGAGGCCGGAAAAGTTAAATGTACATATAAGGATCAGCTGGCACTGCAACTTATTAGGTCAATTGGCAACATGATTGGGTATAAAAAGAACCTCTCAGTGTAGCAGTGTCTCTCAGAAGTCAAGATGGGCAGAGGATCACCAATTCCCCTAATGCTGCGGAAAATTGTTCTATGGTCAGACGAATCAGTCTGATGCCAAATGAAGTTCTTTTTGGAAAACTGGGACGCCATGTCATCCGGACTAAAGAGGACAAGGACAACCCAAGTTGTTATCAGCGCTCAGTTCAGAAGCCTGCATCTCTGATGGTATGGGGTTGCATGAGTGCGTGTGGCATGGGCAGCTTACACATCTGGAAAGGCACCATCAATGCTGAAAGGTATATCCAAGTTTTAGAACAACATATGCTCCCATCCAGACGTCATCTCTTTCAGGGAAGACCTTGCATTTTCCAACATGACAATGCCAGACCACATACTGCATCAATTACAACATCATCTGCGTAGAAGAAGGATTGGGGTACTGAAATGGCCAGCCTGCAGTCCAGATCTTTCCAAGATCCCCAAGAGGTAGATGCGACAAAGAAGACCTAAGACAGTTGAGCAACTAGAAGCCTGTATTAGACAAGAATAAGACAACATTCCTATTCCTAAACTTGAGCAACTTGTCTCCTCAGTCCCCAGACGTTTGCAGACTGTTATAAAAAGAAGAGGGGATGCCACACAGTGGTAAACATGGCCTTGTCCCAACTTTTTTGAGATGTGTTGATGCCATGAAATTTAAAATCAACTTATTTTTCCCTTAAAATGATACATTTTCTCAGGTAAACATTTGATATGTCATCTATGTTGTATTCTGAATAAAATATTGACATTTGAAACTTCCACATCATTGCATTCCTTTTTATTCACAATTTGTACAGTGTCCCACCTTTTTTGGAATTGGGTTTGTATATTTGAGTTCTCTTTTGCGTCTTATTGCACTTGAATGGTTTAAAAGCACTTGAATGAGTTATAGCATGATCATATAATGTAATGCTAGCCAAAGGATGCCAGAAAGAAACAGATGCTGCGTCATTTGCTATAAATTTAAGGTGTTAAAAAAAATAAAAAAAACCCCGCAAAATTAACGTATTTTTAAAAATACCTGCATGCAATTTCATCTGTAATTCTTGACCCTACCTCTTAACTCACCCTTAAACCCAACCATACTACAAACCTAACCTGTATTCCTCTTCAATAGCAGCAAGTGTTTTGCAATACAAAATAAAGCAAATAAGTACACCGTATCGGTTACGTACACTAAGAGCATACGGAGGAATGCGTGTTGTGTGTCTTCTGTTTTTCTGTGTGTTTAAGTTTCCATTGGTTCCGCTTCCTGTCATTCACCGCCAAAGATGATGCCCTCCTGGTTCACTTTGCCAATCACCTTACGCTGGCCTCTTTAAATACCCGCATCTCCTTCGTGCTGCCAGCTTTTCGCTCATTTCGTTTTTGCCCATTTTGCTGTTTGCTTGTACTGCTGCTATAGTTCTGTGAATACTGTCTGAGATTTTTTTGTATACTGTATGTGTGATGAATACTTGTTTGAAAGTCCTTTGTTATTGTGCTTGTACAGTGTACAGTTGCGTTTACTGTCCGTTTTCACCAGTGTGTGAGGCTGGGAAGGTGTGAGCAGGTAAATATATCACACGACACACATTGTGCAACACGTAGGATTTTTTTTTCTTCTGTATTAGACACACTAGGCTTAGGAGTACCACCCTCTGTATGTTTTTGCTTATTTGTTAGATAGTGTAGTTTAGTTAGGGTGTTATTACGCTGAAGATCTTTTTCTTTCTACATTTTTCTTTTGACAGGTAGTTTAGATTATGTAACTAGGTAGCTGTGTTTTGTTACGTTTATTTTCTTTATATATGTTATATTTATGCACAACATTTTGCCTGCCATCATTCTTGTATATACACACTTTTTAAATGTTATTTTCCCAATCTCCCCTAGCCCCAAATTATAATAAAAACTTTGTAACATTACAAGGCAACTTTTTAATGCAAGTACAAACAACAGTAGTTAGGCAACTAATATAAAGTGGGACCAAATAAAAAAAATAAAAAAGGGAAAAAGTACATTTATGAATTTATTTCTTTCAGTTGCTCCATCAGGTGCCTTTTTTTCTTTCTACCAACTGCCAAAACACATACAAGGGATATCATAGGTAGTGAAGGGCACATTTACACTGATACATTCTCTGTGTTGATTCTGCTGTGTAGCCAACAGAAAACAAGATGTGTGCTGAATGTCATGGTGAAGCATTTCATTTACACACAAAAAGTCTGTATAACTACAATCTAAACTTACCTAAAACTTCAAAGGGGTCATGAAGCAGAAAATCAAAATGTTCATGATAAACAAAACAAAATTAATTCCCCATTTTAAAATGGTTTATAAAAGGGCTTTTGTTTTCCACCCTTCTGAAAGGCCAAGATTTAAAACCGCCTCATTCATAACGTCAAAATTTTCCTCTACCCGCCTATTTATGTCGGGTTCATACATGATATCAGCCTGATTTTGGCACAAATCATTTGACATAGGGTTCATGGTGATTCATAATTGACAATGGGCGTCAGGACACAAGAATTTATCATTTTATCTCGTATAGTGTGCCACAGAGGACAACAACAACCAATATGTAAATGTATTTGCAGGTTATTTTTAATTAGCACATAAATATGTAAATGTATTTGTAGTGTACTTGGCACAAAATTAAATGAATTTCAAATACATTTGTAGTTTATTTATTTTATGGAGACCATTTAGGTTTTTGGCCCAGTCAACAATGGTAAATAGATGGAATAAATCCAGGGACCAGTTGTTCAAAAAGTTGAATCAATAGGTAGAAGAGGCAATGTGTATTTTTTGATGCTTTTGCATTCTCTTACAAACGTTTTGTGGATTTTAGGAACAATAAATAAATAAATAAAACTTTAAAAAATAAATAATACATTTGTATCATGTAATATATAGACACACATTTATACTTTTATTTTCCTCTTGATTAGTTTAACCGTTAAAATAAAGTAGAAGTGGACATTAGGCTACCTATTAAGCCTTTCAGTACAGTAAAGTAAAAAAGATTTTGATGCCATAAAATAATCCCTCAAACAGCTATTAATATCAAACAAAATAATATATTTAATTTTAAGTGTTTTTTAATCAGTGTATATAAACTACATTAGCACAATCATCAGAGATGAACCAGTCGAAAGTAGTTCCAACACAGCATCTGTGATGCTTCACACCGTCCCAACAGAAAGACTAGCAAGTTAAATTTTTTTTTTTTTTTTTGATCTGACACAACGGGTTTAGTCACATCTGTGACACTGATGTTGGAGTTTTCCATCTTTAGCACCCTACTTTTAAATCGCTAATTCGCCTCACGTGAGTGGTTTCAGTTCATTCCTACGGAAGTCAAGCTTCACGCTCCACGCCAGTGGACATGCACCATTATGAATGCCTGTCCGGCTGTGCGCATTTTACTTTCGAATTAGTGGCAATTCTGGGGCGGCAATTGCTTGAATGGTGGGTTCACGATTATTCTTAATGAAAAACACAACTAACCCTTAGCAGGTTTCCTATTAGCATTGGGTTTAAATCCAAAATATTGCCAAATAGGCGCTTTTCACTTTAAAACCAAATCCACCACTGTCTTGTCAGTCAGCTAGTACCTCTTGTCACATGATAAATGAAATCTTTCTCCTGCTGCTGATTTGTGCTGTGACTCTTATTCAGCTCACGCTGCATTAAGCAGAAGCGTTTAGTTTTTAATTGTAGTGTCTGTTCTCTAACTAAACCAAATTATTTTTATTACTATAAAAAAATCAAAACGGCAAGTGTTTAGCCACAACCCCGGTGTAACACGACTATCACAGCAAGCCTAATGACGGCAAGCAATGATTAGTCGGGAAGCAAAGTGTGGCCTAACATGTTTTCTGTCCATGACACAACAAGAATTTAGAAGTCAAAATCACATAATCTGACACAGTGACTATCGTAACAGACACAAATATTGTGTAGTCTGAACCCAGCATGACGCACGTATGTAAATCACAGAGGTGTGCTCTTAACTCATAACCGATATTGTTGTTGAGTAAGACCATTCAATTTTGTTCTGTCCCTGGATGTAGACAAACTGCACCTAACTGCATACCCGTCAAAAAAAAAAAAAAAAAAAAAAGATCAAACTATTAGAAATGCATGGTTGAAGTTAATTTTTAACAAGGTGCCTGAATGACTGAATACGTTTAATTTTGTTCATCTTAATTATTCTCAACTTGCTGCCAGTTTTTCTAAAATATCTTGTATTGAACATCAAAAAACGGGTCACACACTATGGGGAGGATGTGGATGTGTTGCGATGAAGTTCACCAATCACAGCATAAGGAAATTCAATTTTAACGGAGAAATTAAAGAATTTAAGTGAGATGCTTACAGTGCTGGTGAAGGTCATGTTCGAGATCACCTCAGGGCCACCAGGGCCCTGCTCAGATTTGATGGTGGGGTTGAGAACAGCTTTTTTCTCCTTCAGGTTCAGCACGAGACCCAACTCTGGCAACGGCAGACAGGAGGGTCGGGTCAGCCCAAACAGAGTGTAGTACAGATTTACGGCATCACATCGCAAACGCCAATCATGACAGGTACCTGCGACACATACAAAGACATGGAAATTTGCAAACAAAAACTGTCAGACTGTTGATTTAGTGAAAACTAACTCGTGTGAGTTATTATTCTATTGCGATAATGCAAGCATGATGTGTACATTAAATTTTCAATACTTCAGTAGTCTGGAATAAATTATTCTTGTATTTGTTGTGACATCTTTCAGGTTTTTGTTCCTAAAATGTTGTTGTGTGTAGATCTACTTCTTTACACCCCTGATTAAGTACCTAAGTAACTACTTAAGTATCTTGCTTCCAAGTTTAGAAAAAAATATGGCATAGAACTGTAATGCGATCAACAAACCTGGAACTACTACATAACCTGCAGTCATAGAAAATTAATCAACACCATAGAATGTCTGTCAACCAATCAAAATCATGAATTCAGCAATGCCATGGAATAACAAATTTACATATTCACAAAGTGTGAGGAAATTCAGTCCCTAATCAGAAATCCCTCTCTCTGTGGCAATGCACCACATTAGAGAAACATGATCTACAGAGAAAAATGTTTATGGCGATTATAGAAGATATGCAGAGTTCACAATTGGATTTAAAGCAAATTATGCACAGAACTTTTTGCAACAGCAAGGCCTGGCTATACAAAGAGAACATTCAGTTCATTTTTTTATTTTTTTTATTCTAGCACAATTTTCATGTGCTGTTTTTGAAATTAAAGACAAAAAAAAAAAAAAAAAAAAAGAGAGAGAGATCAAGCTATGCATTTTGGATAAAATACTTGGATCAAAATTCTTGGATCAGTCATGAGTATTAAACAAAATTACAGAATTTATGCAACTGCAAAATTCACTGGAGAAACCAGGGTATGAACTGAGAAAGATGATCATGGGGTTAAATATTAAAGTTCTACAAACTCTTCAAACTAAATTTATGAGAACTGACTTTCATCACAGCTGGCAATGGCTCAGCACTTGTACTGCCAAGAGTGGCTACAAACCCTGAATGAACAGAAATGTGTTTTAACACAATAAGAGCAGAACAAGGCCTCCCTGTCAGAAAACAAACAAAGAAACTGCTCACTACAGCAGCAGCAGCTCTTTAAGAGCCTTTGGTTTAAGAACCACTGCCAATGGTTTGGAAAAAAAAAAAAAAAAAAAAAAAAAAAAAAAGATTTATGTCGGCTCCTAAGAAGAGCCCCCAATAATTAAAAGCAGATTATAAAACACTGTGGGTTCAATAGTATTAAATAGCTGCTTTCAAAACTTACTTTTGTGTTTCAGGGCAGGCCAATACTGCCTTACCAGTAGAGAACCAGAATTTAAATGCATCATCTGCACATAAGGGTGCCCTAACATTCTGAGGATAAATACATGTAAAAACCTTTTAAAACAAACCACCTTGAGGGTTGCATAACAGATCAGAAGGTTCAATCAATGCATATTGGCAGAGGGGTTTGCTAAATGTCAGGACATATACATTTATTTCATACTAAGTATACTTCAAACCATTAACATATTTATTGACATCACTTAAGACTTACTGATATAAAATTAAACTTTAATTGGAGTATTTCTTAATTTCACAATGCACATTTCTTAATATTATGCCTAAAAAGTGTTTTAATATCACTATTTTATCAGGATTGTATGATCTTTGTATAATATCAGTCTTTAAATGAAAGATATTTAAAGTGTACCTAAAGTATGCTTCCAATAGTTCCACTTTAGCACAATCAAATATACTTAAGCAGGGCTCCAGACTAACATTTGAGAGCAGTGGCACTGGTAAGACTAAGTTCTACAGAAGGTGGCACCAGCGTCTGTTTTTTTTTTTTTTTTTTAAATTTTTAAATTATAATTAATGTAATCATCTTTTTTTTCCTTTATGAAAAGCTTATAAAATAAATAATGTTTTAAATAAAAATGTTCAATAGAGAAATATGCAATAATGGTAAAAACTAAGTGATACTTTTAAATATTAAACTAAAACCACCAGTAGGTGGCGGTAAGTCACTGTCTTAATGAGCAAGTCATCGAGTCATTCATTCAGTAATGAAGCAACTAGCTGTATGTCATGTTTGCAGTCGTGTGGATATTTGGCAACAATTGCATTCTTGCTCGTTATTAACATTAAATACAAGAACTCACACATGGTGTTTGAGTTCAAAGAAAGTTTGAGTCTTAAATCGATCTCAGTTTCAGTAAGCGTTACTACATTAAATCCATGGTGATAAGGCTCTCCAGTCCACATAACTTGTTCGTTCATGGCAAAGTGTTTCTCCCGATTTTCACAACAGCGCTTTTTTTGATCTGCTATCTGTGGTTTATAGCATAGAATTCTGCACTGAATTTGAATGCTTCCCACTAGATCTCACAGCGATGTTATTAATTATGCAGCGAATTCAAACGCTTTCTCACTGGATCACGTGATCGAGAATGGCACGTGAGTAAACCTGTTTTGAGATCGCGTTACCCTGTATATTATTGCTCCATGCTGATAATTGGTCCGCGCTGCATAGCTCAAATGAGTAGCACCATTTTGTTTCACTTTCTTTTCGTTTGTGGTTTGATGTTTCTCATTTGAAACAGAAATGGCAGCTCTTATCATTTGTGCATGTGGTGGTCGCACCTGTGTGACCTCTAACAAAACTTAGTCGCACTGGCAGGAAAAAAAAAAGCCATTTGGCCACAGTCTGGAGCCCTGTGAAGTATATATTTAGTTGGACCAGCAGCAATATCACCCTGTAGCTTAAGACTGGTTGCCCACTGACGCTAAGCAAGGCTGAGCCTGGTTAGTACCTGGATGGGAGACCTCCTAAGAAAACTAGGTTGCTGCTGGAAGAGGTGTTAGTGAGGCCAGTAATGTGTGGGTCCTAACACCCAAGTATAGTGATGGGGACACTATACTATTAAAAAGCACCATCCTTCGGATAAAACGTTAAACCGAGCTCCTGACTCTCTGTGGTCGTTAAAAATCCCAGGATGTCCTTCGAAAAGAGTAGGGGTGTAACCCTGACATCCTGGCCACATTTGCCCATTGTCCTCTGTCCATCATGGCCTCCTAATCATCCCTTATATACTGATTGGCTTCATCACTCGGTCTCCTCTCCACAAATAAGCTGGTGTGTGGTGGGCGTTCTGCCGCAATATGGCTGGATATGGCTGGCGCATCCAGGTGGATGCTGCACATTGGTGGTGGTTGAGGAGATTCCCCTTCCCATATGTAAAGCGCTTTGAGTACCCAGAAAAGCGCTATATAAATGTAAGGAATTATTATTATTGGACCTCAGCACTACTTTTGCACAATTAAAGTGCATCAAGTACAAAATTAGTTGTTCCAGTTTAGCAGACTTTAAGTATACCCGTTTAGTATATCAAAAGTACAACTGCAGGGTATTTTTAATTAGCATATAAATATGTAAATGTATTTGTAGTGTACTTGGCACAAAATTAAATGAATTTCAAATACATTTTAGTATACTCTTTTTTCATTTTCACTAGGGAATATGGAGACCATTTAGGTTTTTGGCCCAGTAAATAGATGGAATAAATCCAGGGACCAGCTGTTCAAAAAGTTTAATCAATAGGTAGAAGAGGCAATGTGTATTTTTTTAATGCTTTTGCGTTCTCTTACAAACGTTTTGTGGATTTTAGGAACAAAAAAAAAAAAAATCTTTAAAACTGGTAAAAAAAAAATAAAAAAAATAAATAAAATAATATATATATATATATATATATACACACACACACATACATACACACACACACACACACTTATACTTTTATTTTCCTCTTGATTAGTTTAATCGTTAAAATAATAAAGCAGAAGTGGACATTAGGCTACCTATTAAGCCTTTCAGTACAGTAAAGTAAAAAAAGAGATTTTGATGCCATAAAACAATCCCTCAAACAGCTATTAATATCAAGCAAAATAATATATTTAATTTGAAGTGTTTTTAATGACTGTATATAAACTACATTAGCACAGTCATCAGAGATGAACCAGTTGAAAGTAGTTTCAAATGCATCCCTTACTGAAAGCATATTTGTTTGTTTTTGGACTCTACTGGAACATGGTGATTGTAAGAAAAATTAATTGGAATGCTTTTGGGTTCTCTCACAAATGTTGTGCATTCCCCCGAGAAACCATGAACCTTTAGTGCCTCCATAGGAGCCTGATTGTTTAAAGGTAATTAAAAATGAAAGGGGACGTTTGTTTATGTTGTTTTCTTTTCCATCAAATAAAACATTGTGAAATACTATTTGGAGCATTGATAATCCAGATTTGGTTATCTGAAAAAGTGTGCATCTGGATCAGGGTGATCCGATCCTTTTTTGATTCGAAAAACTGGCACAAAAGTAAGATGGATTACCTGATCCTGGATAGTAAAACATGGGATTTCCAAGATAATTCTAGATAATTCTGATTCAGATTAAACTGGGCTCAGATGTTAAATCTTATAAGATGAAAAATTCAATGTGTGTATTCTACCTGAGTTCATCAGCTTCCATAGTTGGTCCACTAAAGCTTCGTTACACAACGAAGAATCTGCTGCTTTGGTGAAAGGTGGATTCTTGGCAAGCATGCTGAGAATTTCATGCCTAAAGAGGGCAGAAAATGATACAAATCTAAAATATATCAAAATATACAGCGGTTAATAAACAATTAAAATTAATATCTACCATAAATTGTTATATCTGTTCCAATCTCTCCCTTGCTAAAGTTCCTCTTTAAAAGTTCTTTTAAAGATTTGTCTTTTCTAAATTCATTTGGAACAATAAAATGACTTGTATTAAACTTTCTAAATAAACCAATTTTACAAAATTGACCAATTTTTTTTTTATCAACTCTTTGTGGTTTAATCTGGAATCAGTCGTCTGTACTCTGTTATCAATAAAATTTTCAAAATTTTACCAATTATAATACATTTTAAGAAGCCCAAATGTATTTCAGATAATCTCAAACACTTTCTTGGCTTGGAGAGATGTAAAGTCATCTTAGATTAGGGCTGTCACTATAACTACTTTTTGTTGGGCATTATATTGTCCCAGAAATAAATGCGATAAATGATATTAGTCACTTATAAGACCACTTTATGCCACTGAATATATAATCATAATATAACAGCATAATAATTAGAGTAGGTCTAGACCCCTTCAAATGACAATAACTGTTTAATTCTTAAGAATATTTGGATAATTGAACTGAAGTGTCAAAAAATTAAATATCCTAAATTAAAAAAAATTAATAAGTCTTTGCTAACAAAAAGTGCAAAGTAACAAGTAGGACAAAAAAAAAAAAAACACAAACCCTATTTAGCAGTCAGATGTCCATATGAACAAAACCACAGATGCCTAAACTGGCCATATCTGCTGCTAAATAATTTTTTCTAGAAGCATGTTTTTTTAAAACAACGGAAAAACAGCGCAGTGGAATGCAGAAACGTGTTCTCTGTGAAACTGAACTAGACACTCGTGACTGCTGCGTCCCGTGTGAAACCGCTTAATGCTAGCTGTGAGTGTGCATTATTTTGTGCTGTCACATTTATATTTGCACCGGGAACAGTGGATTGTGGCTTTGAAACCAAGTGCATTTGGACTTATTCTTCCAAACTGTCTGTAGTTGTCTCGAATGACCTGTCAATGTCTGCTCTGTGTATGAAGGAGCTGCCTGAGCCCCACTTTCATTTCCGACGTGGAGAGCGGATAAGACGACAAAATGTTGGTGACATTCATTTTTATGTAAACATAATGGGCAATATATCGTGAACTTATTGAGGTCAATAAGACCTACTGTAGAATACTGTGTTTTTTTAAGCCCGGGACACACCAAGCTGATGGTCAGCAGTCGGGCATTCTTTGCACTGTTCTGAACATTGATATTTTATTTGCAACAATAGCTCGCTCAGTGTTTATTAAGGCCTTACAACTGAAGTTAAATCTATTTTTCTTAATACATTGATTTAAATGGTGATGAGTGTGATTCATGTAAAAAAATCTTTTCATCTCTGTAAAAGTGTTTCCGTGTTGTTTTGAAAGTTGGCAGTCAAAAGTAAAACTGCTGGATGATAGATATTCTTCATTTTTTCTGACAAACAACAAAAGATAATGTAGATTACAGTATGTACACTGTTTTCTACATTTTTAAATTGCAGTGTATAGTGTTTATTATAAGGGGGTAAGAACCCGCAGCTCAGTACTCCCTACTCATGAGTACTTTTACATAATCTAACTCTTTTACTCTTACTCAAGCAGTTTGGTGTTGTTTAAAAATGAATAAACTTGTTTTCTTTACATTATTCGAGGTCTGAAAAAGTTGTCATTTTCTGCAAATAAATGCTCTAAATGACAAATGTTTTTACTTGAAATGTGGAAGAAATGTTGTCAGTTGTTTATACAATAAAACAAATATGATCATTTCATATAAATAGTACATCTAGAGAAACTGCTAATTTTGCAGTGGTGTCTTAACTTTTTCCCAAAGCTGTATATGGATATGTAATCTACTCAAAGAATGAAATGTACATAACATTGTTACAATTAAAAATAACTTATTAAACAATGTTTACTTAATATTCAGTAAAAATAATTGAAAATGAGAAAAGTATGTAACCATTGACAAGGTTACTCTCAAAATGATTGGCGTAGCTGATATCAGTGTATCACTAGTACTAAGATTAAAAAAATAGTTTGCATTTATACATGGGTCAATGACATGCATATTTGTGTCCAAGTGCATTATTTCCTTTTAAAATAATTTAAGTTCATGACATATTTCACTTAAGTTAATTCTATAAAACCTTAATTCTATAAAAAATTAGTTTGAATTCATTTTTAGTACATTTAAATAATACAAATATTTTGTTATCTTAAACCCCCAAAATATCAGGTGGTGCAACTGTCAGAACAAATGAAAAGATGAGAACAGAAAACTATTTAAAATGGTATCTTTATAATAAAGACTATGGCATCATTTTAGGTTTGAAACCTTTCATATAAACAAATTTTATAAATATCAGTAGTTTTAAAGCTATTGAGATAATTTAAAAACATTTGTCCAACAATTTGAATGCCAGGGTGGCACAACTGCAAACATGGCACTTTTATTATGAATTGACAAGGTAATAACAGTAAACATGATAATGCATCATCCAGAGGACCCCAACTGATCCTTGTGGCAGAGTGAAAAGGTTTGTAGATCTCTCTCAAATACAGGTAAAAACTGCTAATTTCAAGTATGGGTAGGTTGGTACACTTTCCATGTCAGGTGGTACAACTACAGAATATACATAACTATTTGGTTGTACCGCCTGACATAAGCAGTCAAAAAAAAAACAAAACAAAAAAAAACACTTGTTTTAAACACTTTTTTAGAACAGATTTTTAAAAACACCTTTTTTGAAACTTTATTTATCAATGATCCATATACAAAAAAAAATTATACACAGTGAAAACCACACTGTTTGAAATTATTACTGACCTTATGTAATGAACTGGGTCATTTTGTACCAGATCCAGAAGCCACTGCAGTTCACTGGAACTCCTATCAACTGCCAATATACAGAACATTAAACAGACATTTTACAAGATGTTAACCTATAAAGCTCTCCTTCACCGGCCACAAAATTAGGCCACCTAGGAATATTAAGCTTATATTCACTTCATGTTTTAGAGAATAGAAAGAGGAATATTGGTCTTGAAGAGACTGCTCGCACTTCAAAATATGGTCTGAGAAGGGCCTCATAGCCTACTGTAGTATTATGAATAAAGGATGATTGTTAGATCTCTTAAAGAAAAATCTGGTTTAAATTCAAAGGATTTATAGACACCTTTACTTCTGAAACATTTTTATCAGAAAATTTAAAAAAACAGTCTGATGAAGATCCAAACAATATTACAATAATCAAAATACAAACAAACAGTAATGCATTCACCTTGGCCTACAATGCTCAACCAATGGAGATTATTTCAAAGTTGTATAAACATAGTCTGTTTTAAATGGTCACTCTTCCCTATATATTAAGGAAAAGAGAAGGGAAAAAGGAAGCCGTACTACAATAACAACTGAAGAATGAGAAAACATATGTAAATTACAATGGTCAACTTCCCATACTGGAAGGAATTTTGCTGGATGAATACTATGCGCTTTTCCCTTACTGTAAAAAAGAAATGTTCTTTTTTTAGGTAACCAAGATGTTGGAGGCAATGTGGTTGTCTTGATGCTAATCATTACCGCATATTTTGGGATTGTCCTAATATCAAAAGTTTTTGGAAAGATATCCACACTGTTTTAGAGAAGGTTCTATGCACTTCAATTGATTTTAGCTTTGAGGTACTATATACCTAGGCAATAGGGGTGTAATGGTACACCAAACTGATGGTTTGGTACGTAGTCATTTTGAAGTCATGGTTCGATACGGGTCAGCAGGGGGAGAAAACTACATTTTTCCTCCCTTTTTTTAATTAACAGTGGTTTACTGAACAGACTGTCTCTGTGTCTTTAAAGGATTAGTTCACTTCAGAATGAAAATTTCCTGATGATTTACTAACCCCCAAGTCAGCCAATATGGTCATGTCTTTCTTTCTTCAGTCGAAAAGAAATTAAGGTTTTAGAAGAAAATATTTCAATAATGGATTTTTCTCCATATAGTGTACTTGCACTAGCTCTGCAAAACACGTCCACAACTTCAAGCATTATGTAGTTTACATTTAGTTAAACATACATTAAATAATCAAGACATCACTAACAGGTTAAGTAAAATGTAATATATAAGCTAATATAGTCCATATATTTAGTGAAAGAGTTCATTTCTCTAGAAAACTAACAAGCTGTGGAATGATTTGCCTGAGGTAAATGTAATGCTATGTGACATTGTTTACAAGCTGTTTTATTGATGTCTTTCTGCCGATGAAACACTGATTGAGCAATTACACTAGATATAAGTTTCAGTAAGTTGCACTGCATCTTTCAACATACCTTCAGATGTTCATTAAGGTTTATTTAGTTAACTAGTATTAAAGAGGAAGAAATTATCACGTTCACTCATGCTCTATGCCGCTGCTTGAACTGAGGTGCCTATACAGCAATCTGTCACGCCACATTAAAGAGCTTCAAAATGGCATTTACTATTTCATGTTAAAATGTAAAAATTACATTTTGTGTGTAATTTCATAAACATAAATTTGTGGATAAACCAAGTACATTTTGGTTATAAGAATGTATGTTTTATGAATATCCTTTATGGCTGTGGGTTCCTTTCCCCTCCTCTGTATATAGTTTTGTTTTTTCTCAGTTTTTTTTTAATATTTATTATTATTTTATTATTATTTTTATTATTTTTTTATTCTAAAGATAAATTGAAGAGATACATTGACCTGTTTTCTTATGTGAGGATTCTGTCACTGGAGAAGTCTATTACCCTTGTTTCGGTTAGATGATTTTTTTTTTTTAGAGTAAAATTTATTTACTTTGCTTTCTATTGCTTTACTGGAAAGCTTTGAACAGACTCATCCACAGCGATGGTTGGCTTTTCAACACCATTTTCCACATAAAACTTTAACTGGCAATTTGTCACTAACTATATAAAACTAAGAGAAATAAACATGCTTTCAAGGTTTTATGTATAAACTTTAATAGTCCCTCGTATTTGACAAAAGTCTGAGCTAATGCTGTATCTAGGATATTAACTGTTGTATTGATGAAAATGAAGGTGGGTTAAATTTCCTTGACAATGAGTCCTACTGTGTGGGAAGAACAGTTGCTATACAGCCTCTACAATGCAGACTTTAAAGATTAAAAAAGACTAAATAATTCCAGACCAACTAAATGGTCCCAGTTTTCATAATAATAATAAGAAAGAAAAAAAATGAAATAGAAAGGTGGAAAGAGAATGAGTGGTTAAATGAAAGGGTGTGTACCTCTGGTATAGTCTATTACAGCCTCCAGTGCTGCAATCCTCACATCCACAAAGTGGCCATACTGAGCGTAGGTCTTGAACAGGCTGGGATCACTGGGGATGTGGCCATTCTTTTGTAGCATGCGAATGGCCCGCAAGCAACTACAGTACAGAATTATGACAATAAAAAAAATATACAGATGTATGATGTGGACTCAACCTAATATCTAAAGGCTACTGGTTAAATGCTTTAGTTTAAAGAAGTGCCTACAAATTATTATTTTTTGATGGATTATTTAATGGACAATTGGCCAGCAAACATTAAAACTTTCATTTTTTTTATTTTTGGTCACTTTCAAAGACTTGGGGTTTGACTGGTTAGATTACTATACTGGGGTTTAGACCTGTTAGATTACATGCCATAAATAAAGCATTATACTGCCAAACATAAACATCACAAGTATTATTTTCCTAAAGATTATTAGGGCTGAAACACTGAAAGTGTGGATTAGGATTCATTTTTTTTTTTTTTTTTTTTTAATTTTGCACACACACTATCTGCCATTTGGTCTGTAGTTTTTAGTAAATCGCTTAAAAATCAGATTAAATAAAGGCCAAAATAGGGGAACAGAATTTACTGTTGTTTGAATTTATTCTAAACAACAAATGCTTACATTGGGTTTTGATTACTAAATTTGGTTATGTGAATGTGATTTCTAAAAACCCTTATTGATAGTATTTTTCTTGTGAACTCCACTGGCACTGTTTAAGGGTGTTTTCACATTAGCACTTTTGGTGCGCGCCCGGGTTCGATTGATGTCAGAGTTCGGTACGTTTGGATGATGTGAACACTGTCTTCTGAACTCGGGTGCGCACCCGCGAACCGTTTCCGTGTTCACACTTTGTTTGGTTCATTTGGTCAAAAAACATTCAGTCCTGGTCTGATTAGCGTTCAGATTGTTTCAGACCTGGAACTGTCAAAGGTAAATTTTGCAGTACTCTAGAAGAGGACACAGTAAGCTAGGCTGATAGTTTTGGTGAGAAGGCCAAAGTCACGGTTCTCTACTGGAAAATGTGCTGGAGTAGACTTTACAGAGTGCTTGAACAAAAATGTATCCACCTCTTGATGGAAATAAATGTGATGTTATTTCAGTCAAGAGGTGCATCAATTTTTGGTCAAGATCTTGTATTGACAATGCAAGAGTCAAGCACTCTGTAAAGTCTACTCCAGCACATCCCAAAGACTTTCAATGAATTTAAAGTCTGGACTCAGAGTTTCCAATTCATGTGTGAAAATGATTCTTCATGCTCCCTCCCAACCATTCTTCACAATTTGAGTCTGATGAATCTTGACATTGTCATCCTGGAATATGGCCATGATGTCTTCCTACAATGGTTGTTTAAGAAATGAAAAGCTACACACCCCATCAATTAGTGTTAGAAGAACTGTTGCCAAACTTATAACATGCTAAAACATAATAATCACTGATATAATGATCCAATCATAGACTCCTAAGCATTTGCCTTTTTAAATTCAAACAACAACTTTTTGCTGGGCAGTGTGTAAGAAAACCTGTGCCCCCAATTGATTGATAATAAATATAACGGTAAAGGCCCGTTCACACCAAGAACGATAACTATAATGATAACTTTATTTGTGTCCACACTAACGAACGATAACGGTCTGTTTATTCTAAACTCAAGTGCTGCAGTTTCAAAGTGTGTACAACTTGCTTTTGCTGTTCTTGTTGCATTTACACAATTTTAACCAGCAGATGTCCTCAGCATGGTATGTTTTAAGTAAATAACTAGATAATCAATCTAATCTAACAGCTGATGAAGTCAATATAGTGGAATAAAAAAACAACAATGCCTAGTCTTTCACTTCAACTTCAATGGAAGCAAGACAATGTTGTCGAAATTAGTGCTGGATACCTGAGGTAATTTGATGTTATATGGTTTGCTAGCCTGGCATAATGATTTCATCATTAATACTTCTCACCATTTATTCCAAGGGTATGACCAATTGTTTTCGATATATCAATTTTCTTTAAAGTATCCTTAAAAAGGGGGTTTGACTTGTCAAACAATGGTGGCTTAATGTCGTCTGCCATTTTAAATGCGTGGGCCCTTAAATTAGAATGGATTCTGATTGACTGTCAGTGTTTTATTGTTCAACAGCTGAAAAAAAAAATCGTTCTGAAAGTGATCCCAACAATATTGTTTCTCTATATTGTTATAGCTATGGTGTGGACAGTGCTATTATTTTATATTTAGAGCAATTATTAGAACTATATCTTTATCGTTATCTTTATAGATATCGTTCTTGGTGTGAACAGGCCTTAATTATGGAATAAACTAAAACCAATAAAGTGTGAAAACACACTAAATGTTTTCTTGCATTACAGGAGACCCATCCAAATTTCCACAAAACACAAACATGTAAAGGGAACACGCACCTGACTGTTATGGTGTTACGGTAGCTTGGCAGCAGTTTTTCCATGTTAAGGAAGCGTGTGATTTCCTCCAAGATCAGGCGAACATCTGCATTCAAGTTGTCCACTGTGCGCACCTCATTATTAATGCTGATAGCAGGAGTCAGTGAATTTGTCAGGGCATCAATCAGCTCGGCACGATAGTAATTATCAGAAAACTGCAGTGGGAAAAACACAATTACGACTGTTCTGTGATGCTTCCGCTGACAATTAATTTGTGCACAATAATTACAGCAATATATAGAAAAACCATGAGCTTTCAGCAATACATCAATTGGAACACTTGCATGTATCCTTCTACTTTTCACTAAAATGCTCACATACTTTTACATATTGCTTTTCTTTGCTCTCTTACCTTGTTGTTCCGGTTGTCATTGTATTTGATGAGGTCCAGTATAAAGTTCAGGACCTCTTTGGGACAAAGATTCTGAACATCTCTTAGCAGAGCCATGGCCACAGGTATAGTCTACCAGAAAAGAATAGTCAAGTGATTTTAGAGTCTGCATATTATAGCAATATACAGTATACAGCTGAGGGAAATATTGTTTCACCAGCACTGCGGCACAATACATAAACAATAAAGAGTAAACCATACAACTGCAAAAAAAGATGTAACAATGACAAAAAATAAGTACCAAATGGCAAGAGACAATACGATAAGGGGTAACCATACATATACTGTAGTGTACACACAGTTGTGGTTGTACAGGTGCTGGTCATATAATTAGAATATCATCAAAAAGTTGAATTATTTCACTAATTCCATTCAAAAAGTGAAACTTGTATATTATATTCATTCATTACACACAGACTGATATATTTCAAATGTTTATTTCTTTTAATTTTGATGATTATAACTGACAACTAAGGAAAGTCCCAAATTCAGTATCTCAGAAAATTAGAATATTGTGAAAAGGTTCAATATTGAAGACACCTGGTGCCACACTCTAATCTAGCTAATTAACTCAAAACACCTGCAAAGGCCTTTAAATTTTCTCTCAGTCTAGTTCTGTAGGCTAAACAATCATGGGGAAGACTGCTGACTTGACAGTTGTCCAAAAGACAGCCATTGACACCTTGCACATGGAGGGCAAGACACAAAAGGTCATTGCAAAAGAGGCTGGCTGTTCACAGAGCTCTGTGTCCATGCACATTAATAGAGAGGCGAAGGGAAGGAAAAGATGTGGTAGAAAAAAGCAATAGGGATAACCGCACCCTGGAGAGGATTGTGAAACAACACCCATTCAAAAATGTGGGGGAGATTAACAAAGAGTGGACTGCAACTAGAGTCAGTGCTTCAAGAACCCCTATGCACATACGTATGCAAGACATGGGTTTCAGCAATCGCATTCCTTGTGTCAAGCCACTCTGACAGCGTCAGAAGCATCTCGCCTGGGCTAAAGACAAAAAGGACTGGACTGTTGCTGAGTGGTCCAAAGTTATGTTCTCTGATGAAAGTAAATTTTGCATTTCCTTTGGAAATCAGGGTTCCAGAGTCTGGAGGAAGAGAGGTCCAGTGTAAAGTTTCCACAGTCAGTGATGGTTTGGGGTGCCATGTCATCTGCTGGTGTTGGTCCACTGTGTTTTCTGAGGTCCAAGGTCAACGCAGCCGTATACCAGGAAGTTTTAGAGAACTTCATGCTTCCTGCTGCTGACCAACTTTATGGAGATGCAGATTTCATTTTCCAACAGGACTTGGCACCTGCACACAGTGCCAAAGCTACCAGTACCTGGTTTAAGGTCCATGGTATCCCTGTTCTTAATTGGCCAGCAAACTCGCCTGACCTTAACCCCATAGAAAATCTATGGGGTATTGTGAAGAGGAAGATGCGATATGCCAGACCCAACAATGCAGAAGAGCTGAAGGCCACTATCAGAGTAACCTGGGCTCTTATAACACCTGAGCAGTGCCACAGACTGATCAACTCCATGCCACGCCGCATTGCTGCAGTAATTCAGGCAAAAGGAGCCCCAACTAAGTATAGTGCTGTACATGCTCATACTTTTCATGTTCATACTTTTCAGTTGGCCAAGGTTTCTAAAAATCCTTTCTTTGTATTGGTCTTAAGTAATATTCTAATATTCTGAGATACTGAATTTGGGATTTTCCTTAGTTGTCAGTTATAATCATCAAAATTAAAAGAAATAAACATTTGAAATATATCAATCCGTGTGTAATGAATGAATATATAATATACAAGTTTCACTTTTTGAATGGAATTAGTGTAATAAATCAACTTTTTGATGATATTCTAATTATATGACCAGCACCTGTATACATCAGTAAAGTTAAAATGAAAAAAGGTGATTGATGCCACAGCACAGATGTGACACAGCTAGTGCTGCCTCCTAGCTGTGTCACATTAGTCAAGGCTTAGTCGACCAAAATTTGTATTAGTTGGTCAGTCGCAGAAAAAAAATGTGACTAAGTCACACAGTTCGTGATGGACAGATCCTTAAGGGTTAGTTCACCCAAAAATGAAACTTCTGTCATTAATTACTTAATTAATTCATTCATCTTCGGAACACAAATTAAGATATTTTTGATGAAATCCAAGAGGTTTTATTTTTATCTCCCATAGAAAGTAACGAAATTACCACATTTAAGTACAGAGTAGTAGTAAAGACATTTTTAAAATAGTCAACATGACTACAGTGGTTCACACAAAGGTCTTGTGGGTTTGGAGCGACATGAGGGTGAGTACTTAATGACAGAAATGTCATTTTTGGGTGAACTAACCCTTTAACGGCGGGTCCTTGTGGTAATTACAGTATGTCAGGCAGGAAATCCAAACGTTCGCCTATCATCCATCGACCTCAAATATGGTTTATCATTTGAAACATGTTAAGTAGTAGCAACTTTACATGGCCGCTCAATCTAACGTTAACCTAGATAAATGTGCCCTATTATTAGACACATAAATCAAGTGTTTGTGCAGAGTATGGAAGCTGAAGTATTAGCGCGCTTACTGCAAGACACGGAGGTGCCAGCGTGATCACTTGCATTTTTTATAATAACAGCGGAAACATCTTAAAATACTAAATTTTTTGGTCATACAGATCATTTGAAACTGTAAAGGATCTACTTTTGTGTAAACTCACAATAACAGGATGCGCTTTCTGCTGTCTCTGTCTCCCTGAACTGGAGCGTGTCACAAAAATGAAACTAAATTCATCATATAATTGCCTCCCAGACATGAGAAATATATCTATAGAAAACTTAAAGTGTCTACTTTTAAACAAACCAATTCAAATCGAAAAAAAATACGCTCTGCTTATGTAATCCATATAAAAAGTGCATTTCTCTCTATAGGCATGTTCACTATATTGTGAGATAGGGAGGCAGCATCGTCAACATCTTTGCAGCTGACACTGACTCAGAAAACACTATAGTTTATTAATAAAGTCTACTTGCTGTTTTTCCCCCCGAAACTTATTATAGTTTAGTATTCTCCTCAATATATATTTAAGTAATTAAATAATATAAATATGCAATTAGTCGACTAATCACTTAAATGAACGACTAATACTCGACTAGAAAAATCTTTAATTTGAAGAACAGTTTGAGAAAAACTAATGAATATGTAACAGTCCATATTAGGGTTGTCACGGTTCTTCGATTAACTTTGAGTACTCAATTAAAAAAAAAATCCTCAATTGCAATTTACCCATGTTAAGTAACTGCAAAATACCAGAAATTCCATGGACTAGAATCCATGAACTTCATTATTCTTAGATTTAACCTGTTTCTATGGCTGCACAATGTACTAAAACATTTAAAAACAATACTATAGCATAGTGCTATTGTGAATTTACAAAGGCTGTGATTCAATTATTTTTGATTACTTGCTTTTGATACTTTATTTAAACCAAATATTATTGCCTCATTGTTATCATATATGTATTTTAAGTCATTTTACAAGGCTTACGTCTTTGCTTGCTTCAAAAAGTAATCAAAATAATCAACCCATTACTTGATTACCAAAAAAAAAAAAAAAAAAATCATTAGGTTTCAGCCCTAGTGAATATATTTCGCAAAATGCTCCTCTCTATATTTCATTTTTCTAGCTATTATTACCTAACTACTGACGTAAATGTTACGTGATTGTTTGCAAGCTGTTTTATTGATGTCTTTCCGTGGTTGATTGCACTGGTTGCGATTACATTCTTCTGATGTTCAAGTTCATGTAAAACCGAGAAATCAATATTTTCAACCCAGCCCAAGTAAATGATATAACAGGGAGTTTTCAATAATTATCTAGCACAAAATAAGTAAACACTAATTGCTAAGTAAGACAAACATTTGTTTATCAGCCACTTAAGTATCACCCTCTAGCATCTTTCCTGTGGAAGACCTTCCTCATCTTCATCAGTGATATTTCATCCCTGACATGTTCGCAAGGACCAACTGTTGTCCATGATCCTTTTGGTTAAGGATAAGAATCGGGCATTACCTTTTGCAGGAAGTAGCTCTGAAAATTAATGAAGTTGTTGGTCTTGACGATATTTGGGCAGCTTTTGCAGCAGAACATGCGTGTAAAGAGAGACTTCATCGCTGGGGGGCCAGTCCAGGTGCTCATCATGGAATTAGCAATCTAAAAAAGGTCAACACAGTTATTTTCAAACAGAAGTCATTTTAAACATTGAGTATTGTTTGAAATCTATCATTTCAAACAGCATGGGAACTCAACTACACAACAATAAAACAATATTGTTCTCAATAAGGGATGTTAACTGATTAACTGACCTTAACAATAATGTAACTAGTTAATTGCCACATTTATGTTCAGAAGTTTAAAAAAGGCTATTCCATTTACTGTCACATTATAGTTATAAACAAACTGGTACCACTTGCAAAAAAATGTGGTAACACTTTCTATGAAGCCTGTATTTATAATGTATCATAATACATGCATAATGCCTTAGAAACAACTTTATAATATGTTGCATCATACTTTATAACACTTACCTATTTGTGGTTATAACTTTTAAGAGTACAATGCATTATAACACCAGATGAAGCCTGCATTTACAATGCATCATAAGGGTATTCATAATGCATTATAATATACACCTAATGCCTTATAAAACAAAGTCTTTAAGTCTAATCATCAACATTTAAAAGGTTTATAATGTGGTAGTAATATTAAGTGGTCTTTGTCTGCTTTAAGTAAAGTAACAAAAGTTAAGTCTTCTTTTAAACAGCCATAAGATATCATGAAGTGGTTATCAGACATTTGCTTTTAACATTTTTATTGCAATACTTAAAAAATAAAATGTGTTCCATATTGTGACGATTTCGAGTGTACCAAGAGGGGTGCCAGTCTGGCAAATTATCCAGACAAATTTTAAGTTGTCAAAAATCCAAAGGAACCTAATCTAATAAATGTCCACATCAATTATTATGATCCCTATCTTATGCTGTTTCTTTAGTTTAGTTTTGTTTGTTTTTTCACAAATTCAAATGACCCTTCACAACCCAAAGCAATTAAAAAACATTCACATATTCAAGAAGTGCAGTACAAAGTTCATAATACCCATACACATATTCCATTAGTACAACAAATACAAACATAGCAAATGAACACAAATATACATTTACAAATTCATAACTTCTCAGTCCATTCAGCATACTTTTACGAATGACCATTTAACGTGTAGGAACTTTTTTTTTTAGCTTGAATCAAAGGCTTTTTGGAATGCCCGTGGAGCATTTGTATTGTTCATAACTTGAATCGTATCCAGTTCAAAAGAAAGAAATAAAACCAACCCACTTTCCCTAGCACGACTGGTTTACAGTCAGTCTCCGTTTACATCAGGATAGGTGCACAATGTCTCTCCATACACGGCTTCAACAAGCTGTTTCAAACATTCCATCCACAGCGGGAGATTCAAACATTCCATACACAGCGGGAGAGCAAAACATCAACGAGAGTAATTGAACTGCCATGTGAAACGCCAACGTGTCTCCTGACACCGGACATTTTCTTTTTCCGCTGTGGAGATTCCGCTGTCACATCTACTAGTTCGTTATTTAAAGGGAACAACCGCTTTTTAGCGGTTCATCAAATGAAGTTTGCTACACTCCCCCTCCCCTGAAAAAAGTTTACATGCAATGTTCAATGTTTATTAAAATCCAAGGAAGTCCTCCTCCTCACTTTCTTGTGCAAAAATATTCAACACTCTTTGACATTCAATTTGATCAAGTTCTATTTGTAATTCAACATCACTGAATCCCTTGAATTCCTCTTCGTCACTTTCTTGTGCAAAAATATTCAACACTCTTTGACGTTCAGTTTAATCCAGTTCTGTTTGTAATTCATCATCACCAAATCCCTTGAATTTCTTTTCGTCCACGAAAAGGTCTGAGATCTTTAGATTTTCCTTTTCCCCTTTCACTTTGATGTCTGCATCACTTAGTTCCTGCAGTTCCGCAGCTGAAGGGTAACAAGATTTTATCCGTGACACATGCACAATTCGACCATCTTCTCCAGTATCCTCTAATACAATTTTATAGTTAAGAGAACCCTTCTTTCGTACAATTCGGTACGGACCTTGCCATTTGGGGGCAAGTTTAGCAGAAAATGATTTTTCCGCTTTGGAGTAAGGGTAGGTTCATAACCAAACTCTGTCTTGCTCCTCATACTTGCTTTCTCTTCTGTTCTTATCATAATTTCTTTTCTGACGTCTTCTAGCTTTACATAGGTTTTTACTGACAAATTCCTGCATTTTACTCAGTTTCTCCTCTTGAGCATGGACTGAAGTTTGAAATACATTCCCTAGGTCGTAACAAGACATCAAGGGGGCCTCTCAGTGGTCTATTCAAATTCAACTCAGCTGGTGTTACACCAATTGATTAATGAACAGCGGAATTCAAGGCAAAGCGGAACTCAGGTAAATCTTTATCCCACTGTTTGTGATGATTGCCAATATACATAGAGATCGTCGTTTTCAGTGTACGATTTATCCTCTCTGTCTTATTGGTCTGTGGGTGATAGGCCGTTGTTCATTTTGGGGAAACCCAACGTGTATAATAATTCACAAACACCAAAAGGTAAATATTCCGATTAGGGCTTCGTGGAAAGGGGCCCATAATGTCAACTCCTTACATTTCCCAGGGTCAATGTACTTCAGTCTGTTGTAACTGCCCTGCCAATCTTCTACCTTCCAGTTTGTACAACTGACATTGCTGGCAACAACGAACATATTCTACAACATCAGAATTAATTTTGGACCAATATACAAGAGTCTGCAGCCTTTTGTAGATTTTAAAACGTCCTAGATGTCCAGCTAATGAATCCTCATGAAAAGTCTGAAGGAGTATAGAAAGATGATAAGTAGGAATGTAAATCTGATAGATGGTTTTGTGTGGTAATTGCTGCACTCTATAAACCTTGTCTTCCAAGATCGAAAATGTGGTGTAAGAATTTACAATAATAGGTTGTCCAGTCTCCATGATGGTCATATAGACAGATTGGATATCTGGATCAATTTGTTGTGCCTTCCATATCTCCTCATCTGAGACTTGCAAGTCCTTAAATATTTCATTCTTGGTTGACAGCACAGTAGCACAGCAGGGTGAGGATAATCCTCTTTCTCTACAGGGGCTCACAATAATGCATCTGGGACCGTATTATACTTCCCTTTCCTATATTCAACTGCAAAATTGAATTCTTGAAGTCTTAGAACCCATCGAATCAGGCGTGTGCTGGGCTTTTGGATTTTAAAAACCCACACAAGGGAGGAGTGATCAGTGACCACTGTGAAATTTCTCCCTTCCAAATAATACCTCCACTTCTCAATAGCCCAAACAACAGCCAAGCATTCTTTTTCTGTTGTGGAGTAGTTTCTCTCAGCTTTATTCAGACTACGACTGGCACTTCTCGTTGTACAAGTACTGCACCCAACCCGACATCACTAGCATCAGTATATACAACAAAAGGAAGGTCTAATTTAGGATGTCCCAAGATTGGTGGGGACACAAGATGTTTCTTCAGAGCTTCAAAAGATTCTTGGCACTTTTCACTCCACACAAACTTACTACCTTTTCGTTTTAAGGCATTTAAAAGTTCAGTAAGCTGAGAAAAGTTGGGCACAAACGATGATACCACCCAGCCATTCCGAGAAATCTTTGGAGTTCTTTCAGAGATTTAGGTGTAGGAAATTCCTGTACTGCCTTTATTTTTCAGGATCAGCCTCCACTCCTGCTGGTGAGACTACATGACCAAGAAATTTCAAAGAGGTACGGAAAAAATTACTCTTTTGCATGTTAACAGTGAGATTGGCCTCTCATAGCTTGTCCAAGACAGCTTGCACATCCTGGAAATGCTGCTCAACAGTGGGGGAATAAATAATGATATCATCCAAATATACAAAGCAGATGGTGCCACGAAGTTCCCCCAAAACTTGTTCCATCAACCTTTGAAAGGTTGCAAAGTCCAAAAGGCATTACATTAAATTTAAATAACCCCTAGAGGACACACAAAGGCAGTCTTGTCTTTGCTTGCTTCGTCCATAAGAACCTGCCAATATCCACTATTCAAGTCTAAAGTGGAAAAAACTGCTGCTCCAGCAAATGATTCCAGGATTTCCTGATTAGTAGGTAATGGGTAAGCATCTGTTTGTGAGACAGCGTTTAATTTACAATAATCCACGCTAAATCTAAGTCCCCCCTGTTTTCTTAGGTATCATAACCACAGGAGCAGCCCAGGCTGAAGATGAGGGTTCAAGGATTTTATTTTCCAACATTTCGCTTGTGTGTTCTTCATAGTGCTCAATTTGGATGGGGGAAACACGATAAGACATTTGCTTAAGGGGCATTTCTTTTCTTTTCTTAAGCACATTAGTGCATCCCAGCTTGGTGGTACAAACATTAGCATTTGCATCTATTTGCGCAAAAAGACATTGTTGTTCACACTCTTTTAGGTTGACATCATGGATCAGGGGGCCAGGAGACTTAACAGATACTTTCAAATCATAAGATTCTGTTGGACAAGGAGCTATAGCAGAGAATAAAGCAATCTGTGACTCCACAGCCCACCCCTGATGTTCTTTCTGGAAGACATATTTGTTCTTTTCATCCTGAAACCAGTACATCTGATTCAGAACATCAAGCTGCATTCCACTGAAAAAGAGGAAGTCAAGTCCGATAACAGCAGGAAAAGCAAGAGTCTGTGAGGATAAAACAACAACAGGTAAGGTATAAGATCTGTTGTAAAACATGATTTCTACCTCCGTCCGTCCTAAAGGCTTTCTTGCACCACCATCAGCCAAGTTTAAAGGTCCATTAGTCCATTGGTTCAATTCATCTGAAGGTGCTTTTAGTTTTTTCCAAAGACTGTCATTTAGCAATGTATACGAGGAACCAGTGTCAAGGAAAGCACCACCTTTCCAGGTACCGATGGATATTGGAACGACTAGCTGTTGGGGAAGATTTAAAGGTTTTACCTTTGGAAGAATGAGAATGAGTAAGAGTACTCACAGTCGGATGTTCTATTTTTTTCTGGTAATTCTGAACAGATGAGGAATGAGAGGCTTTATTATAGGATTTACTTTTAGTAGATGTTCGTAGTGGACAAGTTGCAGGAGAGTGAGCACTTTTACAACGCCAACAAAGCACAGTAGGAGGGGAATCAGCAACAATGGGTTGTGAAATGTTGTGATGACCCGTAGAAAGATGTTGAGGTTTTAGTTGGGATTTTTTTTATAAATTCTCTCCTCTGTTCGTAGTTCCACTGATTTTCTCTATCCTTCTCCAGTTGTTGGCCCAAACGTACAAGTCGATCCACTGTAACCACACTACTACTTCTTAGACTAGCCAATTGAGGATTTGTATTTTTCAAAATCATCTTTATAATTTCCTCTTCCTCAATATCCGGTTTCCAACGTTTACAAAAAAAACGATCGATACATATAATAAGCAAAATCACATATGCTCTCTCCTTCCCTTTGTATGTGTTCTAATGCGCTCTGCCAAATCATCTTCGTAATCCTCAGACAAAAATGCAGTTCAAAACTTCTGCTCAAACTCATCCCAGGTAGTTATTTCCAATCGTGCCACATCCCACCAATCTCGCGCAGTTCCATGCAAAACATTCCTGAGAGTAACAAAGAGCTCTTCCTGAGTGAGGGGTTGTAAAACTAGAAAATCATTACACTTTTCCAAATGTAACAAAGGATCTGGTGTATCCTCCATCCTACCAAAAGAAGAAAAACTCAAGTTTAACTGGACTTTTACCAAGGGATCTTGCTTTTTAACCTTCATGCGTGAAAGAATCATTATGCGACAAGAAAACTCTTTCAGCAACATTCTGCATCGTGGACTGCAGTCTGTGAGGGTAAGGAGTAGCTTCTGACTGAAAAGCCATGGGAGAGGGAAAAGTAGTTTGAACAGAAGCATCACCAAGAGAAGTAACTGGAAGTGATTGGTTTTTCATAGATTGAACTTCTTAAATGCTTTTATCCACCCGTTTTGTGACAACAGATATTTCAGTTTCCAACTGATCTACAGTCTGCACCACTGGAGTCATAACAGCATTAATATCTTTCAACACTTCAGAATGTAGGTGCTTCACACACCAGTTTATGGTGGAAGTTATTTGATTCTGCAAATGTTCAACGTGATTTCTTGCAATCTGAGCTAATTCCATTTGCTTTTCATTCACAAGAGTGGTTATAGACTCAAAGTTTTGAAACGGTCTCTTTCAATTTATCTTTCTATTTCTCTTGAGTGTTCAAGAGGGTTTCAATTTTTTAATTTACAACGGTGGAAAGATGATTTTGAGAAAGACTAATAGTTTCCACAGCTTGAAATGAGGAATCTGATTTGTGAAGGCCCCCTACAGGAGGAATATGATGTGGTTGTAAGGATGGAAGAGTTAGAGATTCTCCACACAAGTCCATATCCATTGTGTAACATCAACATGCACAGGAGAGGATTGAGCAACTAAAACACTGGATTCAACTATATTGTCCTGTGAGCTTTGCCTTAAATCAGGAGATGAAGTATATCCAGGTGCTTCATTAACATCCAATAACAAATCCTCCAACTCAGAAATGCTTGTGGAAGTGGTCATTTTTTTTCTTCAACAAAAACACATTAACAGGATATTGTTCAATGTCCTGTCTGGGGTGCCATTTTTTATGTGACGATTTCGAGTGTACCAGTCTGGCAAATTATCCAGACAAATTTTTAAGTTGTCAAAAATGAAACCGTCCCCAAAGGGATCTAATAAATGTCCACATCAATTATTATGATCCCTATCTTATCCTGTTTCTTTAGTTTAGTTTTGTTTGTTTTTTCACAAATTCAAATGACTCTTCACAACCCAAAGCAAGTAAAAAACATATTCACATATTTAGGAAGTGCAGTACAAAGTTCATAATACCCATACACATATTCCATTAGTACAATAAATACAAACATAGCAAATGAACACAAATATACAAAGCATTTACAAATTCATAACTCCTCAGTCCATTCAGCTTACTTTTACGAATGACCATTTAACGTGTAGGAAGTGTTTTTAGCTTGAATCAACAAAGGCTTTTAGGAATGCCCATGGAGCGTTTGTATTGTTCATAACTTGAATCGTATCCAGTTCAAAAGAAAGAAAGAAAACCCACCCACTTTCCCTAGCACGACTAGTTTACCATCAGTCTCCGTTTACATCAGGATAGGTGCATAATGTCTCTCCGTACACGGCTTCAACAAACCTTTCAAGCATTCCATCCACAGCGGGAGATTCAAACATTCCAAACACAAGTGGGAGATTCAAATAGTCCATACATAGCGGGAGAGCAAAACATCAACGAGAGTAATTGAACTGCCATGTGAAACGCGAACGTGTCTACTGACACTGGACATTTTCTTTTTCTGCTGTGGAGATGACGTCACATCTACTAGTTCGTTATTTAAAGGGAACAACAGTTCATCAAATGAAGTTCGCTACAATATGTAAAAATCAACAAAACATTGTATTGTTTTAAATGTAAAAGAGTTTCCAGCGAGCTTAAAGGGATAGTTTGCACAAAAATACATTTAAAAATACAAAATTTTAACTTTTGGGTAAACTATCCCTTTAAAGTAGGTCACACTGAAATTAACATTAGCCTCATAGGAAACACTCAAATATGAACAAAGTAACACACTGACAGTGCCAGGAACCACCCCTCACACGTTCTTGGCCACCTTATATATTACATTAGAAAATACAACTTACATGAATGTGGTACCATAAAAGAACATATTTTTGTGCACTTCGGTCTGTTATTTTTTTTTTCTTTTGTTGTTTGATTAACAGTCATGACACAGAAAGCAGCAGGAATATAGGCTGCTATCACTTTAAGACTGAATGCACAAATCCAAAATACTTATATATCTGGTTATATATCTGGTTTTCTTTCTCAATTGTTTAGTTCACCTAAGCCATAAGCAACTGTGTTTACAAGGACACTCAATGTTTTACGTGCATTTTTTTTTCTGTGTATCCGTTCGGGCACAAATAGACATGGAAGAGAACAGAATTTGGTGTTCACGTGCATCTGTGTGTATGTGTGCGCACAGAATACAGCCGCATGTTCAGAATTGAGTTCTCTTTCGCGTCTTTGTGCTCTCAAATGGTTTAAAATAGCTTGAATGTTTAAATTGGCAGGACCTAAATCACGATTAAATGATAAACTTTAATTATATGATGGTCAAATTTAGCAATTAATTCAAGAGTCACATGCTTTTTGAACCATGTTTTCTGGGCCGTACTGATTAACGATCCCTATACTTGACATTGCACATTCTGTGATGTGACTATCGCGGGAGCGATCACGATCACAAATGATATTTCGTGCAGCCCTACATAAGATGTAGTATGATACTGTGCAGATCTTAAAGAAAATAATGTCAAGCTATGAGACTTGGGAAAGTAAAATATATGAAACTATAGGATATATAATCTATTATAACTTAATTGGGTAATTATGTTCATTGTGTGTTATAAATCATCATGCTCTCAATAGTTATTACAATTACAACAGTTGTTACATGAGATGACAACACATTATAAGGTTGTTTATAAGGCATTATGCGTGTATTATAGTGCATTAGGAATACCCTTATAATGAATTATAAATACATGTATTATAATGCATTGTCTTAAAAGTCATAACCACAAATAGGTAAGTATTATAATGTACTGTACCTGTTGTTATGATTATTTATAAGATAATACAACACGTTATAAGGTTGTTTATAAGTCATTATGCATGTTTTATAAGGCATTATAAATACAGGCTTAATAGAAAGTGTTACCTAACTTGCCAGTTGTAATCTGTGTTTAGCAGTAAAATGACCTGTACTTGGGAGAAAACAGACTGCACTGCACATCAAGAAAATTTAAAGGAAAGTGAAATCATGGACGACTGACAAGTACAAGCCTGAAGAAACAGGTGTTTATCAATTCTCAGAGTTGAGGAACAAACTACTATTCAACTGAAAAGCCACGGGAGTAAACTATTCAGGTTTGGGGTTGGTAAAATTGTTTCATGTTTTTGAAAGTCTTTTATGATTAACAAGTCTTAATTTATAAGATCAAAAATATACTATTTTAATATATTTTGCAACAATTTATTCCTGTGTCAGGAAAGCTAAATTTTCAGCAGCCATTAACATGTCACATGATCCTTCTGAAATCATTCTTAAATGCTCATTTGGTGCAAAAGAAACTGTTTATCATCATCACAGCTGTAAGTGGTTGTGTTGCTTAATACTTGTTTTACCTTAGCCAGACAGAAGCAGGCCTGCATGCGGACTTTATAAAAGCACTGGTCTTGCTCTAGGATATCCGTAAGAGCACGTCGTGACGCAGGAGTGGGAAATTTTTCCAACGCTGAAATAGCCTCCTCCTGGGCCACTACATCCCTCTCGAACTTCAGTTGGTACTGCCACATGAAATCGGCCTGTTCAAACTCTACCTTCCGAAGGATGGACATGTCCGGATCAATTCGGATCCACAGCAGAGGAGAGTCAGCGCTGTGATGTCAAAACAAAAGAAAATGGTTTGTTGCAGTTACTATGCTGAAATTAATCACGCTTTCTTTGAATTGGACTAAAAAGAATCTCAATGACCTTCCTATAGCCTGGAAACAACATGGATTCTAAACTCTGATTAAGGATATCATTTGAAAAATGGAGGCTAGAACGAAAGAAGGATAAAAAAGTAGAAGAACCCGTTTAACCAGTGCCTGAGCTCACAGTGCTGTGTGCAGTGGTTATAACCTTCTCTCCTCATCCTTACCCTGTGCTGTTGAGACTGTCTGATCTAAGAGACAATACACTAGTCATTACAAATCTCTCACACACACACACATCTCCATATTATTTGGCACAGACAATCAATGTGGATGAATTACTAAATCACAATTTTTTGTGCTTTGAAGCAAGAATATTATCCTCCAGCAATATTTTCAAAATGATGTGAGTTTCACCAGTCATGTTTCACCCACAACAACATATTAAGAGGACAGTCATAAGAATTACGTGAAAGGGTCAAAGGTAATCAGCCATGGGAGTTTGTATTTACCATCACAGTCTGAATATCTGAAATGTAAGGGTTTAAGGGGCAAAACTTTACGTGTAAACATGTAACACGTATGTAAACACATTATACAGAAAGAAGTCAAACTGCTGTTATTGCTGAATCCACAAAAAAGGGTGTACCAATGGTCAAAAAAAATCAAAAACACAAATGAGCGAGAAAGAAAAAGAAAAGGAAAGATAAGAAATGAACCAATGAGAAATACTCTCTTTGTCTCGTTTGTGTAAGAAATTTTGTGTGTGCAGGAATACTCTGCTAAGACATTTAGTATTTAGACAAATTTGTTCAAAGGCATTAATCTAACTAAAATGTACTTGCAGTTCCTAAGTGTTGACCACTTAAAAGTTGGAACATTCACTGATCTGCATGGGATCTGCATTAGGCATAAAAACAGCTTACTCCATGGCTGACAAGTCCATGTCAACTTCTTCTCCATTCATCAGAGGGATTTTCTTCTTCTTGTTCCTGGCAGAGAGAGAATGTAAGAGGATATATTAAAAAAAATTAAGACAATGACCTAAATCTTATTTCCAAGTGCTGGACAGGGATTTTAAATGCAACACTAATAACCTGCTATTATATATAAGCATATACTATGATTAGATTCAGGCATAATCTTTGTTCTGGAAGCAAGTCCTACCTTCTGCTTTTGGAGTGACAGGGAATGTCATGTTTGAGACTGTTCTCCTCTATCTGCAATGTGTGGTTAAATGACCCATCCAATTCCTGCACTGTCACTTTAATAGGGCCCTGATGAATATCAAAAGCATTCACATGATCACTGTTGGACCACTTTGGAGACAATTTTTGTGCTTTCACTACCTGTATGAAACGTCCTTTTAACCATTTAAATAATCTCTTACACAATTTTTCTTATGGTTTTCTCTCTGCCATTACTCACCACATATTTCTGTGTACCAGACGAAGTGTAGTCCTGACGGATCTCTAGTTCCAAAACATTTCTTTTCCTGTTGAAGGCAAAACTTCCAAAAAATTTTACCACTCCACTCTGGTCTCTGAAGTTGATAAGTCAATTGTAATAACATATTAAAGAACTACAATATGCTTGAGCTCAACATTTTTTAACAGGAACTGTAACATTTGCAGAAGATGTCAGGGAAGATCACCAGACGTGCTGTTCGTGGGTGTGGAAAATTATATGTGAGATGTGAGCAGAGCGTCACAACAAAAGCAAATAAAACTCTATGAGCCACAGCATCTGCAGGGTTTCACCATCTGTTTAATTTGTGGAATTATCTTTACGTGGGTTGTGCATCAGCACAACTCCTTAGTGCGGATTAATCTAATGTTTTGAGGAGAATGTGTGGCTGTTAGTCACCGCACCAGTGGATACTATACTTCAGAATCACAGACTGTAGTCTTGGAAGTATGACTAAAATAAGAACTTTCACCTGAAAATGTCATCTGAACAAGTAAGTAACAAATCTGCCACTTTTGTTGACCAGATGATTAAAACTAATGATCGCTTAGCGCATATCACATCAAATGGCGCAAATTATTATTATTGTTATACTTTTTTCTCAAATTGTTAATGTTAACAGCATCAGCATTGCGTGACTACGTGTATTTAATGTGTATTAGCATTACCTGTAGATTTCAATTTCTGTACAGTCTAATCTCTAACAATAATTTGACATACCATACAATCCATTAAAATGATAAGTTTAATTATTCCAGCTGCTGTGAGAAAAGGCTATAAATGATCTGCCACCAGCAGCATCCTCACATGCAAATTTCCCACGGAAACCTAGCAGTACACACTTGCTTATACTTGATCCATGGTTAATGCGTGTATGCTGCATAAAAATATGGGCTGATTTTTGCCATTGTTCAAAACAGCAGAAACAATGAATGAAAATGAAAATTCACACTCTGCCAGTAGGTGGCACTTATGGATCTGTCAACCCCTATATATAAAACAGCTGCACTTATTACAATGACAAATTTCTCCGGAAGGTGACGAGTTTGCAGGTGATATACAATAACACTATAAGGTAAACAATGTCATAATTCATCAACAGTAGATAATTAGCAATCACCAATGGCTTGGCATAAATCTGCAATATTCACGGATTGTGAACTGTTCTGACAGCACGAGTCAGTAGAACGTGCAACAACACCATGTATTTACTGCGAAATGTGAAGCACTTACAGTGCTTCCCACACATAGACTTTACTTGGGCGGGCCGCCCAAGTATATTTGGAGACACATTTTTGCTTTTATTATTTTTATCCTCTTTTACTTATATATCCGCCCAAGACCATCCGCGATCGATTAAATAGTGGAAAATCTCCCCTCGCCCTACGTGTTTCGTACCTGCTCGTTACATGTGCGCCAGAACTGTTTACTCCCGCTGACATTCCCGCGTGTGCTGCAGAGACGCGGTGGATATTTCACAAAGAGCGCTGCATGTTGCAAAGTCACAAGGCAGTGCTATTGCGCGTTCTACAAGCTCGTGCAACAGCGCTTCAGACTGCTTCAAAGTGATTCTCAATCAATGAAAAGCGCAGATTTATGCCAAGCGATTGCTAATGAACTCAAGTTGATGAATTATGACATTGTCTACTTTATGGTCTTTATATAAAATGTTTTAGACGGTTGTAAGAATCTGAAGGATCAGCCTGCAATTGTGTACACATTTCAAAATAAGAGTCCCAGTGTATTTCAGGCTTGTTTATAATTAAAAGTCACACGCTAAGTTTTTTCTTTTTCTTTTGGGCATTATTAGTATTTTGGTTACATAATAAATTGTATTTAATTTGATTTCCATTTAATTCATAGTAAAATATCGTAGTCTCCCCCACAGGAAGAAAAGACTAAGAACATTATTTGACACACATATATTATTCATTATATAAATTTTACTAGTAAAATCTGTGTCTCATTCACTGAGAGACACTATATGACAGCAAGGAGAACATAGGAAAAGGAGAACCATTTAAATGCTGTAATTTTGCATAATTTACAATGCATAATAATGCAAAATATTAGTATGTAATTAAATGTAATAGTATGCTATATAATTAAAATTAATTTCAATAAATAAAAACTGTTAAAAAAAAAAAAAAAAATCACACATTATTTGTTTGTCACATGTAGCAGACCATTTTTTGTGCCATGGGTTATAGGAGGATTTTCACCCGGCTACCACTGCAAGTATATTTCAAACCTGTGGGAAGCACTGACTTTTGAAGTTTAATAATCACATTTAGCCATGTTGTGATTCCTGTTACTCTGTTCCCAAATTTAAGACCTCTTGATATGATAATTAAGAGCTAAAATATGTAATACTTTTTATTGCCTTAAATTTGGTAACTGAAGTTATGACTTTTTACAGACCCACAGGGACCCTGATGAGCTACTCCTGACAACAGGACAAATGGAAAAGGAAAAAGTAACCTTTTAACATCTGTTTTGATGCATCCAGTTCAGACAGTATATTTACATCTCTGATGTTAACCAATTATATCAGTGGTCATTTACTGACAAGTCTTAAAGGAGACGTAGCATAGCTAATACAGTTTTACAGTAATTATTCAACATATTTAGTCGGTTGCTGCATGCTGCCATCAATCAGAAACAAGTATTCCTAGGAGCCACAAAAAAAAAAAAAAAATCAAGAAATATAACTTCACTCCACATAAAGGCTGCGCATTTGAAGGATACACCCATTGCTTGATGAGGGGTCCTATATCCTTTCCTGACACGTTGGAAATGGATTTGAGGAATCCAGAGGTGGATACCAGCATCTGGCTCCACATGTGAGACTGATATTTCTGAGATGAGGCTGTGCTGGCCAGACTCAAGAGCTTGTTAAACACCTGAAGAGAGATTTGAATGCCTTTGAATGCCCAGTTTATAATTAACCACAAGGACAATGAAAATTTGAAAATTTAATATAGAGAACTAGCTGCAAATCAATGTGTGTGGGTGGTCTAAGAAATTGAGAGGAACCTATTCAGGATGTAATCACCATGAAATATACCACCTCCTTTCTTAAATGAGGGGTGTTTCATTTCCTATACCTGCAACATGAATTCCATGCTAATTCGGTTTTCGATGAGTCTCATAACCAGGTGGGCTTTGCATTGGAACATCTTGTAATATTCCCAGGACAATGTGTGGGGGTGTCTGATGGAAAAGTGCAGGTGGGGAGTTGGACTGAAAGGAAAAAAAATACATAATATCTTTCTCAATCTGTGTGAAACAACATATTTTGTGCAAGTTTGAATGAGTGTGTATAATTTATAAACAGTGATAAAGGTGAGATTATAACTTGTCTTTTTCTTTTCCTCCAGAAAAGGTGGGATGCAGCAGGACGCCGCCCATTTTTAGCTCATAATCCACAATCTTGTCCAGTTCCTGTAGGTTAAGAGAGTAACAGACAAACAGTTCAGCATTTAAAGTTGGGCATATAAAAATATCCACTTGGCTGATTTGAAAAGCACTATCTCTCCTTTGTCGACCACTTTAATTTATACCTCCTTAATCCAGTGACGATACTCGTTGACTCCAAATGTTTTCTTCAGGTAAAGGCCATAAATGTATCCTGAAATTCCCTTCAAAACCCACTCATCAGACCTGCAATTCAAAATAAACAACTTTCTTTTTAAATTGCTATGACATCATCCTACAGAACAATTTCAGTTTACACAGGAGCCATATTTTGTTTTTAAAATCTGAGCTCACGATCTGGTCATGCAAAGACATGAGCAAGTGTGTTTGAATGTATTTCATTGGAAATACTAGGGACTGCTCACTGTAAACCCACTGTCTTCAATTACAGGGTTAAACGGCATTAAGCAACATCATTTATTGTAGGCAGACGACTGTTCTCCATTTCAAAGCAACTTCAGTTCTCCAGCTGGGACTCGTACAAGCTCAAAACATTAAATAAATAAATAAATTCTGCTATAGAAACCTTCACATCTGATTCAGATTTCAGACAGTTACCACACAAGGGTTTATTGTAAGAAGTAATCAAAGCTTTGGACAAAGAACTACAGCATCTGACCAAATGGACCTCACACTCTCTCGGGCACACACACAAAGAGTACTTCAGTTACAGAGCCAGCACAAGGGGAGAAATTGTCTTTAGAACAGAAAAACAGAGAGGGATCTACCAAGCTTGACAATACAACAATGAAAGACAAACAAGTAGTCCAAAACTAGAGTAGTGAAAAGAAAAAGTGAAATCAGGCTAAAAAAGACACTGTGATGATCATACTACCTTCATGGATAATTTCTACATCAAAGACCTAACACATTTTTAAACAAGCACAGTCTGAAATGTCTTGCTCAAGGACAATGGTAATGTTCATAGATCGTGTGGAGTTTGAATATAAAGCCAGGGACCAAAATGAACATTCAACAAGCACCAAATGTAAAATAAAACTGCTTTTGGCAAGAAGATGTGTTACCCCCAGTGGTCCGGTGAGTAGTGGCTTTATATGGAATTAAAAAAAACCTTTTATGACCTTTGCATCTCACTCAAAAAATAAAATTTATTATTTACTCACCCTCAAGTTGTTCCAAACCTGTATGAATTTCTTTCTTCTGCTGAACACAAGATATTTGGAAGAATGTCTGTAACCAAACAGCTGCTGGGACACTGTTGACCTCCATAGTAGTATTTTTTTCCATACTATGGGGTCCATCAACTGTTTGGTTACCCACATTCTTTAAAAATATATTCTTTTGTGTTCAGCAGAAGAAAGAAATTCATACAGGTTTAGACACCTTCAGGCTGACAGAATTTTCGAACCACCAAAATGGAAACAATATATGAAAACAAAATCATAATTTGTGTGCTGCAGTTTTAAAGGGGTCCATGATTATGATTTCACTTTTTTTTTTCAGTTAGTGTGTAATGTTCCTGTTTCACAACATCTGCAAAGTTACGACACTCAAAATTCAATGCAAAGGGAGAGACTATCCAGCTTAGCTGTTGTTAAGCAACCAAAGCGTAAGCTGTTAAAGCTCTGCCATCTTCTGGAAAGGGGGCTGGGAACAGCTGCTCATTTGCATTGGACACAAAAATGGCATGTTTTTGCTCACACCCAAATAGGTGCAAACTTGACAAGCTATAATTAATGATCTGTGGGGTTTTTTGAGCTGAAACTTCACAGACACATTCTGGGGATCTTATTACATCTTACATAGTACTTCTTGTGAAAAGGAGCATAATAGGTCCCCTTTAAAGGGAGACAGATATCTGGTTTATCTTGTTGATTTTGTGAGTGACAAAATGGCATGGTGGGTTCACTAAAACTATGCGAGGAAAAACCTAATAAAAATCGAATAATCCTATTGTCATTAGAATTAAAAAAAATAAATTAAAAATTACAAAGATATAAAGTAATAAACCTGCACAATATCCTAGGCTTGGCAGAATCAAATTTTTACTGAAACAAAAACATTCCATCATGTAGCCAGGCGTTACTGGTTCAATAAATACTGGATTTCTTGCAAGTTTCTGCAACCATTCATGTTTGAAAAGTATATATGAGCAGTATCACATGAGTAGCCATGCGATATGGCTGTATATCAGCACGGCACTGATTCGGCCATAGGCACGAGGCTGCAGGCAATCACAGTGTGCTGATACACAGCCATATCGCATGACTACGAGTGAGATATTGCGTTCATACAACAGTTCAATGGCACAAGTGTAAATAAATAAGAACAACAATGAAGTGTCTTCACAAAACCCTATTTTGTGAGAATCTACTTCCTTCCACCACGTATTCAAATCAGAAGTTGACAGTTTAACAGCTGAGCCCAACCTCCGTTACTAATTCTAAAACGTCACTTTAGAACTAGTAATGAAGGAACGTTGAGTATTAAGGTAAAATGATGCCTAAAAGATTTGCATGCACAGAGTAAGATTTGTCAAAGTGCACATAAGATTGCAAGCGTAAATTAAATTTGCATGCTCAAGAGAAGCTTTGTAAAGGTGTAAATCACTTTTCAAATGTAAAGAAAAAAAGATTTGCAGCATTTTGTAAGTGTAATTAATGTATTGTGAAACTGCAGCTTCATGCTAACGCAAAATAAATATGATCTGTATTCTTCTGACTTCCATTATTTCATGCTTACACTTTTGGCAAGGTTTTTTTTTTTCCCTCACCAAAATACAGTGAAAAAAAAGAATTTCAGGCCTGTGAACAGCGATTTACAAGTGAAAACAACTGAGTCAGAAACCGCAAAAAAGACTGACCGCGTATAACCAACCTTTGTGAAAAAAACAAACAAAAAAACTGTAAATGTCTAAATGAATTGTTGTGTAAATATGTAGGGCATAAAATAGCACGATTTGTACAGTTCCATCTTTCTTTTACCCGTGCTTACAGTTTTGGCACGATTCTCTCACTCACTGCGTTTTGCAAGCGTGAGGAGGAAGGCGGGTCCCAGCAACCCAGCAACCAGGGAATACACACAGCCATGTTGATGTTTATATATAGGGCTATTCAGCCATCTAGTGGCTACACAGTGGCATTACTGATGATAAATGGTTCATAATTTAGAGATGCCCTTAAAATACATGTTAAAGGAAAAAAATATTATTAGAACTCATTTTAATATGATGATGATAATAATAATAATAATTCTAGAATCGCTCCTGATCAGTAGACAGGTGAAATTATGCATGCAGTGCAGATACTAGGCCTACTTTCAGCAGCATCAATATTAAAAACTAATATCATAGCCTGCTGAGGACGATGATGATGAGCAGGATACATGCACTGAATACACAGAAATTCTCTTTACACACCTGTTTGAAATTCAGTATGAACACATGGTAGTCAGCCTAATGGTGCACAGCTTATTAAGCAATCATGGTTATTTATTTATTTATTTTAACATGTATGCATGCATTAAAAGTATTATTCTGGCAATGAGAATGATGCTGAGCCAAATGACGATAAATGTGTGTTCTGGCGTCTGGAGTGTTTATTGAACCAATCAGAGTCAGCTAGAGCCTCATTTGATTGGCTACATTAAGAATTTGGACCTGCCTTCCTCCTCGCACTTGCCAAAAATCGTGCAAAAACCATAAGCGAAGGTAAAAGAAAGACACAACTGGGCTATTTCAGGAACTATGCTCTATGTACTTACACAAATCATTTAGACATTTACAGTTTTTTTTGTTGTTGTTGTTTTTACACCTAGTCAATCTGTTTTGCGATTTTGTTTTCGCTTGCAAATCACTGTTCACAGGCTTGTATTTCTTTTGGCCATATTTTGGCGGAAAAAAATTTGCCGAAAGTGTAAGCGTGGAAAAATGGAAGTCAGAAGAATACAGAGAGAGAGAGATTGCCTGAGCGAGTGTATTACCTGCATGTAGCTGATATTCTTCAGGTCAATGTTATATTTATAATCACAATATCAGTTTGAATGTCCGCTGAAGAAAGCAATATCTTTGTCCTTTTAACATTTAAGACATTCCCATGGCAGCACTAGTCAATGCATTTGTCAGTTGAATCTCGTAAGATGTTTAAAGTAAAAACAACGCCCTTGTTTCAACAGTCCATTTCAATGTAAAAGTCTTTGCAACTGACTGACTTACTCATAAAGACAGTCTTTGCCGCCACCTCAAGGCATATTAATGTAACTTTCACTGAAGTCAAAATCACCAACAGACTCTCTCAATGCCAAAAAATACAGCATGTTAATTATACAAAATATTATTTATTGAACAATAATATTTAAATGAACAACAATAGCCATTATAACTGTATTAGAAGTAAAAAAGGAAATAAACACAAGCAAACATTTCAGTCATACTTACAAGCAGCGCTCTAGTTAGTACAGGATTTAATTTCAATGTAAATATAAAGTTATGAAACTTAATATAGCCCTTGAGCCAAATCTATTAGCTCTGGAACAAATAATAGATTAATAAGACCAAAGATTGCCCGTTTGATATACCCAAAACAAATTATACCTCATGTTTAAACACTATCTACATAAGAGCCAGCGGCAAATTCCTGAAGAACTAGCAGAGATGAAGCTGTTCTCTGTGGGTACATGAGGGCTAAACGGTCGCTGATGGCCTGGAGCTCTCATCTCTGAAAGCATCTAAACAAATTTTTAAACGCTATGTGTACATGTAAATCGCATATCTGAGGTTTAAACAACTATATTCTCACCTAAAAAAAAACTCTTAAAACTACATCCTGTTACAAAATAACCGTAGTATCTATAAAAATATGGTGGGTTTGCTCATCCACCATGACGCTCGCTGTGAGAATGCTGATGGCGGAGTAATTCAAATGGTCAAATGGTTCCTGTGTCGATACTGGTTCCATGGCTGGAAAGACCTCTCAGCCAGTCAGATTCTAGAACCAGAACGAACTGTTGTATAAAGCCTTCTATACGTATAACAAAAATGCTACAATATGGAGTTTTGTGGGTGGCAGCAAACATTAAACTACTAGGTTTCACCAATCCTACCTACTTACCAGGACATTCTAGAGATGAAGCAACCAAAAAATTGCTGGGCCAGAGCTTGAGCCAGAAAGCGCCTGCTTATAGGAGTCTGATCTATGATCATACCACTGTGCAGGAGGTTGGTACTGAAAAGAACAAACACAGACACAAAATCGAGGCTATCAAATCAAATCACATTGCAGCTTCTGTTAACAAAGCCTTTGAAATTAACATACACAAAAAAACAAAAGTACACATCTAATGCAGGGTTTTCTTGCATTTAAAATATTTTGCTGGCCACCAAAATTAATCTTTGTCCCTTGTAATAGATTTATATGATCGTTTAATGTGACGATACCTGCCGTTCTGCAGTACAGGTACCCGCTGATAGCCAGCTACTTTACAACGCTTTAAAACGCTCACACGAGGGTTTGTGTAAGTGCTCTGTGAAGAGCATCAAAGGTTTCCATTTACAATGTGTTTTTGCAGGCTTGAGCTTTGTAGCCAATCACAGACATATCTGTTCAACAGATATGATTCAATTAAATTTAGATTAAATGTCCACTCAACGCCGCTCAGAATAGCACTTTGTTTAGCGTGCGTTCTGCATGCTTGCGAATCCTTTCATCATAATACTATATATGCACAGCGTATATACACTGTGTGCATAATTATGCAAGTTGATTTTCTGATCTTATTTTTTTTTCCCAGGCACATTTTAACAAACCACATCAATCCTAATAACTACTATTAATTTTGTATTTAATAATCTGTAAGTGATATATAATTGTTCATGAAGGCTACAAATGAAAAACGCTATATGTATATGCAAAGTGAACCAAAAAAGAGATTTAAGTCCTGAGATCCTGACACCTTGCACTTCTGGAGACTCCAGGTAGGTGCAGTTCTGAAAAATGGTGGCGCTGGAGTCTAAATGGTTCCTGATGGTTTCACACTTAATTATTCACCTTAATTCGAAATTATTTTGCACTTAACGTGTCTTTTCTTCTCCACCTGTTTTTGTCTGACCCTGCTGACCCAATGAGCGTTTTGCGGTCCACTGGTCATGCCTTAACTTTGCGATTTCTAGTATTGCATCCTTCTCATTAGCATTTAATAATTTTTTACTTTTCAGTCTGAGTAAAATCTCTTTTTTGGCTCATTTTGCCTGTAAAAGAAAACCTGCCTAATAATTATGCACACCTGAATATAAGGCATTTTTCATTTCCAGCCTTCATGAACAATTATATATAACTTATAAATGATTAAATACTAAATTAATTGTATTTATTAAGATTAATGTGGCTTGGAATTGGTAAAAAAAAAAAATATGATCAGAAAATCAACTTGCATAATAATTATGTACACAGTGTACTATATACAGTGCACCTGGAAAGTATTCACAGCGCTTCGCTTTTTCCACATTTTGTTGTTACATCCTTATTTACCTTTCAAATTTATTCAAAATAATTTTTTTTTTTTTTTTTTAAATCATCCTTTGCTCAATACTTTGTTGAAGCACCTTTGGCACCAATTACAGTCTCAAGTCTTTTTGAGTATGATGCTACAAGTTTGGCACACCTATTCTTGGGCAATTTCTCACATTCTTCTTTGCAGGACCTCTCAAGCTCCATCAGGTTGGATGGGGAGGGTCATTGCACAGCCATTTTCAGATCTCTCCAGAGATGTTCAATCAGGTCTGGGCTCTGGCTGGACCCCTCAAGGACATTCACAGAGTTGTCCCGTAGCCACTCCTTCATTATCTTGGCTGGGTGCTTAGGGTCATTGTCCTGTTGGAAGATGAACCTTCGCCCCTTGTCTGAGGTCCAGAGCGCTCTGGAGCAGGTTTTCATCAACGACGTACATTGCTGCATTCATCTTTCCCTCTATCCTGACTAGTCTCCCAGTTCCTTCTGCTGAAAAACATCCCCAAAGCATGATGCTGCCACCACCATGCTTCACTGTAGGGATGGTATTGGCCAGGTGATAAGCGGTCCCTGGTTTCCTCCAGACATGGTGCTTGCTATTCAAGCCAAAGAGTTCAATCTTTGTTGATCTCATTGTCTGAGAGTCTTTCAGGTGCTTTTTGGCAAACTCCAGGGGGGCTGTCATGTGCCTTTTACAGAGGAGTGGCTTCCGTCTGGCTACTCTACCATACAGGCCTGATTGGTGGAGTGTTGCAGAGATGGTTGTTCTTCTGAAAGGTTCTCCTCTCTCCACAGAAAAACGCTGGAGCTCTGTCAGAGTGACCATCGGGTTCTTGGTCCCTGACTAAGACCCTTCTCCCCAGATCACTCAGTTTGGCCTGGCAGCCCGCTCTAGAAAGAGTCCTGGTGATTCCAAACTTCTTCCATTTACGGATGATGGAGGCCACTGTGCTCATTGGGACCTTCAATGCGGCAGGAATTTTTCTGTACCCTTTCCCAGATCTGTGCCTCGATACAATCCTGTCTCGGAGGTCTACAGACAATTCCTTGGACTTCATGGCTTGAATTGTGCTCTGACATGCACTGTTAACTGTATACCTTATACAGACAGGTGTGTGCCTTTCCAAATCATGTCCAATCAAGTGAATTTACCACCGGTGGACTCCAGTCAAGTTGTAGAAACATTTAAAGGATGATCAGTAGAAACAGGATGCACCTAAGCTCAATTTTGAGTGTCATAGCAAAGGCTGTGAATACTTATGTACATGTGATTTTTTTCATTTTTTTATTTTTAATAAATTTGCAAAGATTTTAAACAGAATTCTTTCACGTAGTCATTATGGGGTATTGTTTGTAGAATTTTGAGGAAAAAAAAGAAGAAGAATTGAATCCCTTTTGGAATAAGGCTGTAACATAAAATGTGGAAAAAGTGAAGTGCTGTGAATACTTTCCGGATGCACTGTATAATTTACAGCGTAGACAGTTTCATTGATTATAAGGTGAGTTTTTGCAAGAGTGCAGCTTTGTGTACTTAGCGTTGAACTGAAATAATTCTCAGCTTCAGTGATTGTAATGGCACTGATCTCTGCTCACTTTCTGTAGTCTATATAATATATATTTTTCATGCTGCTAACTGCACATTGCAATGTAAATTTTTGGATTGACAACTATATTTAAAGTGTTAGTTCATCCAAAAATGTCATTTATTACTCACCTTCATGCCGCAAATTAAGATATTTTTGTTGAAATCCGATGGCTCAGTGAGGCCCGCATAGCCAGCAATGACATTTCCTCTCTCACGATCCATTAATGTACTAAAAACATATTTAAATCAGTTCATGTGAGTACAGTGGTTCAATATTAATATCATAAAGCAACGAGAATATTTTTGGTGCGGCAAAAAAACAAAATAACGACTTATATAGTAAAGGCCGATTTCAAAACACTGCTTCATGAAGCTTCGGAGCATTATGAATCTTTTGTGTCGAATCAGTGGTTCAGAGTGCCAAAGTCACGTGATTTCAGCAGTTTGGTGGTTTGACACGCGTTCCGAATCATGATTCGACACAAAAGATTCATAACGCTCTGAAACTTAATGAAGCAGTGTTTTGAAATCGGCCATCACTATATAAGTCGTTATTTTGTTTTTTTGCCGCACCAAAAATATTCTCGTCGCTTAATGGATCTTGAGAGGAAATGTCATTGCTGGCTATGCAGGCCTCACTGAGCCATCAGATTTCAACAAAAATATCTTAATTTGTGTTCCGAAGATGAACGAAGGTCCTACGGGTGTGGAACGGCATGAGGGTGAGTAATAAATTACATTTTTGGGTGAACTAACCCTTTAAATTCATGATTGAATCAGTGATAACCCTAGCAATGGACGGAACAAAATCTCATACTGTATGTCAAATTATCTGTGCATTAAGTCCTGGAGTATAACTGCAAAAAAATAGACCATTTTTCTATGTAATTTTCTAGGTACTTTGTCATGTGTGTGTGTGTGTGTGTGTGTGTGTGTGTGTGTATGTGTGTGTGTGTGTGTGTGTGTGTGTGTGTGTGTGTGTGTGTGTGTGTGTGTGTGTATGTATGTGTATGACCATGTTCGTCCACCACCACCAAAGACCATGTTTGACCCAGAAAAAAAAAACCCTGTTATGTCATTATAAACATACCTGAAAATACTCATTGATGCATATGATGAGACCTGCACATAAGCCTCATCCACAAAGACGGTCTTAAAGCAAGAATATGGGTAGCGACAGGTGAGAATCTCCTCATAGAACTCAAAAATCTCATGCAGGTAGGACATGGTGTGCTTCAGGAGGGGCAGAAGCTGAGGCAAGCAAAAATGAGTCACCTGTGAAAGCACAACATATTTGATTTATAACAGTTTAGTGAATAAAAAAACAATTACATTGAAAAATATTTACATTTGAAAAAGTTTATTACAAATAATACATAAGCATTCAGGGCTCTACAGTGCAAGCATTTCGCTCGCATTTGCCCCTGAAAATAACTGCGTGCGAGTGTGAAAAAATATTTAGGCACACTGGTGTGAGTGACCTGATCGATTTTCATGAATAGAACTATAATACAATCGGAACAAAAAGTACACCTCCTAAAATGCATCTACACTGAACAACAGTTATGTTTCGCACTGCAATCGGCTACTTTTCATGCCTTTATTCAAAGACTTTGTGGTGATATGCATTTACATAACAGTCTCATGCTGCTGATGTTTCAGCCAAATGAACTGGGAAATACTACATTTGGATTATCATAAGCAAGGTCGGAAATTAACGGGGGCTTGAGGGCAAAAATGCCACCAAAAATTAATAAAAACACACGCACAGTTATGAATACCGTGCTGCCATTTTACTTTCGCTTTTAAAGTAGCTGCAATTCGGAGGCGGCAATTGCTTGAATGGTGGGTGGGTTCATTATTATTCTTAATGAAAAAAACACAAATACAAAACAGTACAATGACAAACTCGCTTAAATATGCTTTTACATTTCGCATTGCAACCAAATCTTCATCCATCGTCATTCAGAGAAGTGAGGCGAAATGGGCGAAGTGAGGTGAAATCTGACTCCTGCGACTCTCGTTTAGCCCTCACTAAATTGAGCAGATGCGTTCAGTTTTTATCTGTTCTCTAAATAAATTAAACTATTTATTACTATATAAATCAAAACGACGGTGGGGGCGGTGCCGTGGTCACGGTGGGCAAGTGATCTAACCGGTGTTGCGGCAGAACACCGGTAACACTGTCGATCGCAGCAAGCCTAATATGTAGCCTAAGTTCAGTAATATCACACAAGTATACTCCTGTTTCTCCAAGTATTGGCATGATTGCAAATGTGATACTTAATATCAACTTGTTTATTGGACTTCAATCAGATCAGTAAGTGATTTAACATTAGACACAATGATGTCTGTTTTGTGCTCTATTTTGTAAAAACTGTTTAAAACAAAGCCACACCAGAACTGTTGTGCATCTCCAAGCCACGGTGAATGAATGAATCTGCGTTTTGAAAATGTAAATTTAATATTATTTTCATATTTACACTTTACATAGACTGTTTTTACTTAAAATATCAAACTTTTTTAAGTTTAAGTTTCATTTTTTACATATTTCTAAATTCAAAATTATATTTAAAAACATTCGTACAACATTATTTACCAATGAGTTGCATTAAGCAGTTTATGTAAATGTGTCTAAAAACCATTTCAGATGGAGCTTCTGTGCCACTTCTGCAGTGTAAAGATTTTTTATGATTTATTTTGATAGGTAACAGTCTGATTGGGTCTTGTTGTTCTAACTGAATTTACTGTTTAACATTTAAAAA